>JASCIT010000095.1:32500-35000 GCA_036711955.1 Digitonthophagus gazella | reverse complement strand
CATTTGAAAGATGCGTCGCCGGTGCGAGACCGTGCGATCAGCAAAAAGTTATTCAGAGTCACCAAGGTGTACGGTAACGGTTTGACCCGCCACCGATTGGTTTTGATCTAATAAAAGCGCTCCTTCCGTCTCCGGTCGGAGCTCTGTTTGCATGTATTAGCTCTAGAATTACCACAGTTATCCAAGTAAATGTGGGTACGATCTAAGGAACCATAACTGATTTAATGAGCCTTTCGCGGTTTCACCTTAATTTGGCTTGTACTGAGACATGCATGGCTTAATCTTTGAGACAAGCATATGACTACTGGCAGGATCAACCAGGGAGCTGTTAGCCGTTCGGATCGAGAACGACGGCCAGCCGGCCGGCCGAGAGCAAAAACCGTTGATCTTCGTCGTTAAACGAAGAAGAGGCTTTCAGACACTTCTCGACAGCGACTGCGGCGACGGCCGCCTCCCTACGACGAACAGACAAACAAGCGTCCGCAGCAAACTCGGTTCGAACACGGCGAGATTTTCCGTCATCGTCCTCTCGTCCGTTCGTACGTTCTCGACGTTGATGGCGGATGGAGGAGATAAAGACGTCCCTGCGTTTATTATTCGCACAAAACGACTCGCACTCATCGAAAACGCCCATCGACCGACCGCCCGCCCGCTCTGCCGCAGAGTACTCTCTATAATATACGTGATATATTATATCTGGTGCTCCGTGTTTCGGTCGACCGTGCGCTAATACCGCGCCCGCGCGTTCATGCTCTCCTCTTTGCGAAAAAAAGTCGAGAGAACGCTTAGTTACGGGCGCGACGCACTTCGAAGACCATTGCGCGGCAGGTGCGGTTGTGGCTGGACGGGGATTATTGGTTTTCGTTTATTGGCGGTCGTATGATTGTGCGGAGGGACGATCATTTATCGCAACGCACCATACGTCGAGACGACGACGAAACTGGGACGACGGCGCCCGACGGTCGAACTAATAAATGATCCCGTTCGCTGGACGCTCGGCACAGTCGACCGCGGCGAACGCGCGCCGACCAAACGTGCCTTTTTTTTATATAATAATTTTTGAGAACGACAAGAACAACGGGCTCTGATCTACTGGCGCAGCAACGACGGCACGGTACTAAGGAGAGAGCGCGGCGGCACAAGGTTTCGTAGGAGAACTACTCAACAATCGCCGCCACATCGTCTACCCCTTTTCGGTGCGTGTTCCCCGTTTTCGATATGGCCCGCCCTCATCCGTCCTCATCGTCCGTGTTTCAAAAAAATTATATCTCTCTGGTAATAAAAAATTGTCGGACTTTACTTTTGCCCGTAAACAGCTTTCACATATTCTCGGACACATTCGTCGCTAGATTGAAAGCGTCTTGGTTATAAAAATCTGTGTCGAACGCATATTCGCTCGGATAAATCTTTGGAGTTGTTGCAAATTTTGTGTTGTCGGAGAACCGACCAGCGGTAAACGCTTATATTTGCCGGCAAATGGGACATCTGGAGTATTTTACGTCCGGATTGCCCCGCAGGCTTGCTGTGAATTTCACGCGCGCGCGAGAGACTTAGCAGCGATCCTTATATTATGGCTCTCGGACATCGCGGTGCGAATTGAGAAAGGATCCCGCTAAAAAATGCAAACTTTCGTGTACGGGTCCGGAACCGTGAAAACGACAAAATAGAGGCAGCACTCACCACAGTACTCTTTCACGGACGTTATAGACACCATACGTTTACATCGCTACAAGCCGACGGACACCAGCCGACCTCGCGGTCGACTGCTGCCCTACTATTATCTGCGGGCCATGGTTCGAGGTAATGTCACGGTCGCCCTACGGTCTTAGTAATGTTGGGTCGGAAAGCCTATCGGGATTCTCGGCGAGGTCCCCTAAAAACCGGTCCGGCGGGGTGTAAATGGTGACTTTGTCGAAAATTCGGTCGAACCGGGTTCGGAGTCGGGACGCGCGAATCTGACGGAACGGCGGGCGGGCGAGGCCGGCCGGTCGTTCGGGACCGTTCCGCGGGCGAACCCTTCCGTGGGCGAGCTGCCGATCCGCGGATTTTCGGCTAGCGCCGGCCTGCGGACGCGGCGGCTACTTTTCGTCGGTGAATTTCCGAGTTCTCGGTTAAGAAGGAATCCAAGAATATCGCTCGATGCCGGATTTGAACTTTCCTCGCCGTCGCTCGCGGTCGCCGAACGTACCCAAAACCCTTCAGTGGGCGGCCTGTAGGTCCGCGGTGTTTCGCTTACCGCCGGCCGGCGGACGCGGCGGCTACTTTTCGTCGGTGAATTTTCGACTTCTCGGTCAGGAAGGAATCCAAGAATATCGCTCGATGCCTGATTTGAACTTTCCTCGCCGTCGCTCGCGGTCGCCGAACGTACCCAAAACCCTTCAGTGGGCGGCCTGTAGGTCCGCGGTGTTTCGCTTACCGCCGGCCCGCGGACGCGGCGGCTACTTTTCGTCGGTGAATTTTCGACTTCTCGGTCAGGAAGGAATCCAAGAATATCGCTCGA
>JASCIT010000095.1:25000-27500 GCA_036711955.1 Digitonthophagus gazella | reverse complement strand
TTCGGCGCGTGCAGCGAGCTTGCCAACCGCGAAGCGGCTGCCCGTCACATCACGCGTCGCTCGCGAGCAACGTATCGCGTTGAATCTCCCCTTTCGACCTTTCGGGTTTCTCAGGTTTACCCCTGAACGGTTTCACGTACTATTGAACTCTCTCTTCAAAGTTCTTTTCAACTTTCCCTCACGGTACTTGTTCGCTATCGGTCTCGTGGTCATATTTAGCCTTAGATGGAGTTTACCACCCACTTAGGGCTGCACTCTCAAGCAACCCGACTCTGAGGAGAGATCCTCCCGCTACCGACGGCCGCCTCTACGGGCCTGGCACCCTCTCTGGGTAAGTGGCCCCGTTCAAGAAGGACTTGGGCTCGCCGTGCGATCTCGGGATAGCGGATCCTCCCTAACACCACATTTCCCGGCGTCCGTTTCCGGCCGCGGGATTCGGTGCTGGGCTCTTCCCTGTTCGCTCGCCGCTACTGAGGGAATCCTAGTTAGTTTCTTTTCCTCCGCTTAGTAATATGCTTAAATTCAGCGGGTAGCCTCACCTGCTCTGAGGTCGCGTTTTCGTTTACAGCACAGCACGGCAGCAGCAGAGAGCACGGCTAATGCGCGCTCCGCTTGCTTGCTCGCCCGCTTGCTTATAAATGTATGGTAGTAAAAAGCCTCCGGTTTAAGCGGCACGCCGCCGGCCGGGTCCGTCGTCGCCACTTTGGACGACGAACGGGTTCGTCTTATATTATCATTTAAATAATAATAAAAAACTACTGCCCCGGACGCTCGATCTATCGGTCAGACGACGATAAGTTGTCAAACGTAGACACGTTCGTCGCGGCTGTTAACACCCAGAGGACGTAGAACGACCTGAGACGACGACGACTCTAAGGACGTCTTGCGTCGGCCGCCGTCCTCGGCAGCCACAGGGCGAACGCCCGTTCCCACAACATATATATTTTGGGATTAATTGCGGCGTAATCCTTAAACGTGGTTAAACGTACCGGAGGCGCGCGACACGCTTCAGGCGTACGATAAGCACGAAGACCAGCTCGTTCATCCGCTAAAAATATACCTATCTCTGACACGTCGACCGATGTCGAGTCACGGACTGACGCTCGCGACAAATGCTAAACGCAAGTGCGCGATGGTATATCAGCCGCAACCGGTACACAGGCTGTAATTTAAGCCGACGCGCGTTCCTCCGTCCGAGAACGACGCCAACGAAGATTCGAAGGCGTCCCGATCGGCTCATTGGAGGCGCTCGAACGGCCATATACTTGCCACGGCGAGCGCCGTTTAACGGCGCCTTAGCACGCCCGGCAGTCGTGGAAATTGAAACGACCCTCAGCCAGGAGTGGTCCAGGAACAGTATCCGAAGACCGCAATGTGCGTTCGAAGTGTCGATGTTCAAGTGTCCTGCAGTTCACAATTTGACGCGCAATTAGCTGCGTTCTTCATCGACCCACGAGCCAAGTGATCCACCGTTCAGGGTAATCTTTTATATCACGTTACTTATTCGTAACTACGCCACGAGCACACTCGCGGTGCTGCGGCGGATTTTGGCTAGTTTCGTTCGTGCAACGCTTTCAACAGGCGTTTTTGCTCTATCTCTCTCGCAGCGGACTGACTGCCGAAGAGACGCGCGCGTTCTACCGCCCGTTGATTAACAACGGGATGTCCCGGTGACGCGCTCTCGGCGGCACTCGTTCGGCCTCCGTCGTCGACTTCATCGCCGTCGTCGTCGTGCGAGGTGTACTGAACAACAACAAAGTTTTCGTTCGGGCGAAGATCATTTAACCACCGTCGGAGTTCGCGCTCCGGGCGCGCTTCTCCTGTTCGTCGGTCGGGCGTCGACATTGGCGACGCCACGGTCTTCCGCGACGATAGGTACCCGAAGAACGTTTTTTGTTATATCGTTGTCGTACCCTCGGCGCACGGTATTCGACCGACGGACTATCGTTCGGTCGGTCGGAAGCGCCGGCGTTAGCCTGCCGAGATACCGTCGTCTAGCGACGGAAGAACGTCTTCCTCTAAACATAATATACGCTATTTTTTGAAAAGAGTAATTCGAGCCAAAGAACTGTTCGAAAAGGCGAGAGCGCGCCGCCCGCACACCGAGCCGCGCCATCGAAAGGCGCGCGTGATACTCGGGGAGGAGCGCGGAAAGGTAGCGAACGGTATTATTACTTAGTAATATCCGCTCGTCCTCTCCTTTCTCTCGACCTGGTTTTATAACGACTGCGGCAAAGACGACGGCGCAACACGCCAAACGCCGAAGGGGTGCGCGCGGTCGGTGGTCGACGTTCGCTCTCGGACGAGGACGCGTCGTATTTCGTTCGACGCGATCACATCGCCGCCGGCGAACGATCGGCTATCACCGCCGCTGCGTCTTCCCTTCGTTATCGTAAGAGAACGTGTGCGGCCGCGCTTGCCGCTCTATTGCGGCGGTCGGCGGGCGGCGACTGAGTAACGCCATCTCGGCGAACACGTCTGCCATGTATGCGCCCGGCCG
>JASCIT010000095.1:15000-17500 GCA_036711955.1 Digitonthophagus gazella | reverse complement strand
ATTAATAACTCTAGTGCGGCGCCGTCGTACAAGCGCTTACGACAGACCAGAGAGAGAGGAGTTAGTAGTCACAGTAAGCAGTAGGAAAGCGGCTGCGTCGACTCGGAGGACGACGACCGACCGCACGACTACTTTATATACTATATTACACGCTCGCTCTCCTCGGCCGGTAAACGACGACGACGTATAACTCGCCGCACATACTTATCTCGCAAAGGTACACCAACATCGACATCGGCTTTCGCCTAGGGCTTAGGATCGACTGACTCGTGTGCAACGGCTGTTCACACGAAACCCTTCTCCACGTCAGTCCTCCAGGGCCTCGCTGGAGTATTTGCTACTACCACCAAGATCTGCACCGACGGCGGCTCCAGACGGGCTCACGCCCCGTCCTTCTGCGCTCACCGCCGCGACCCTCCTACTCGTCAGGGCTTCATGACGCCGCCGGCTGAAAAGCCGACCGCTCGTCTCACATGCCGCTGACGGCCGAGTATAAGCACGACGCTTCAGCGCCATCCATTTTCAGGGCTAGTAACTTCGGCAGGTGAGTTGTTACACACTCCTTAGCGGATTCCGACTTCCATGGCCACCGTCCTGCTGTCTTAAGTTACCAACGCCTTTCATGGTATCCCATAAGCGTCGATTTTGGCGCTTTAACTCGGCGTTTGGTTCATCCCACAGCGCCAGTTCTGCTTACCAAAAGTGGCCCACTTGGCACTCGGTGATCCGATATCTCGCGGCTTCAGCGTTCAAGCAAGCCGGAGATCTCACCCATTTAAAGTTTGAGAATAGGTTGAGGCCGTTTCGACCCCAATGCCTCTAATCATTCGCTTTACCGAATGAGACTCGCAAGGCGAGCGCCAGCTATCCTGAGGGAAACTTCGGAGGGAACCAGCTACTAGAAGGTTCGATTAGTCTTTCGCCCCTATACCCAGTTCCGACGATCGATTTGCACGTCAGAATCGCTACGGACCTCCATCAGGGTTTCCCCTGACTTCGTCCTGACCAGGCATAGTTCACCATCTTTCGGGTCCCAGCGTGTACGCTCTGGGTGCGCCTCTTCTCGCGATGAGAACGAGACGCCCCGGGAGTGCGGGGCCCGCCCGTGGACGGGCCCATCCTCCCTCGGTCCGCGCGAGGCGAACCTTCACTTTCATTGCGCCTTTAGGTTTATCAATGTCCCAATGACTCGCGCACATGCTAGACTCCTTGGTCCGTGTTTCAAGACGGGTCCTGAAAGTACCCAAAGCTATAGCGCCGTAGACTGGCGTGTACGAGGTCAGTCCGAGGACTGCGCCGCCAACAGCCGAACGGTCGGGGATCCGGTACTGGGCCCGGACGCCCCGTTTGCCGTTCGCGCTTGCGACGAGCCGGACGCGAACTATGTCGCGGCCCCGCGCCTTAGTTTTACCGTCGGTCGAACCGGTCGGGACACCGCGGGTCCGGACGCGCAAAAGGCGTCCGGTCTCCACCGCGGGCCTTAGACCGGCGCCCAACGGGTCACGACGTCCTACAGGAGGAGAAGTGCACGCGTCCGATGCCCGATCGTTCGGCGCGTGCAGCGAGCTTGCCAACCGCGAAGCGGCTGCCCGTCACATCACGCGTCGCTCGCGAGCAACGTATCGCGTTGAATCTCCCCTTTCGACCTTTCGGGTTTCTCAGGTTTACCCCTGAACGGTTTCACGTACTATTGAACTCTCTCTTCAAAGTTCTTTTCAACTTTCCCTCACGGTACTTGTTCGCTATCGGTCTCGTGGTCATATTTAGCCTTAGATGGAGTTTACCACCCACTTAGGGCTGCACTCTCAAGCAACCCGACTCTGAGGAGAGATCCTCCCGCTACCGACGGCCGCCTCTACGGGCCTGGCACCCTCTCTGGGTAAGTGGCCCCGTTCAAGAAGGACTTGGGCTCGCCGTGCGATCTCGGGATAGCGGATCCTCCCTAACACCACATTTCCCGGCGTCCGTTTCCGGCCGCGGGATTCGGTGCTGGGCTCTTCCCTGTTCGCTCGCCGCTACTGAGGGAATCCTAGTTAGTTTCTTTTCCTCCGCTTAGTAATATGCTTAAATTCAGCGGGTAGCCTCACCTGCTCTGAGGTCGCGTTTTCGTTTACAGCACAGCACGGCAGCAGCAGAGAGCACGGCTAATGCGCGCTCCGCTTGCTTGCTCGCCCGCTTGCTTATAAATGTATGGTAGTAAAAAGCCTCCGGTTTAAGCGGCACGCCGCCGGCCGGGTCCGTCGTCGCCACTTTGGACGACGAACGGGTTCGTCTTATATTATCATTTAAATAATAATAAAAAACTACTGCCCCGGACGCTCGATCTATCGGTCAGACGACGATAAGTTGTCAAACGTAGACACGTTCGTCGCGGCTGTTAACACCCAGAGGACGTAGAACGACCTGAGACGACGACGACTCTAAGGACGTCTTGCGTCGGCCGCCGTCCTCGGCAGCCACAGGGCGAACGCCCGTTCCCACAACATATATATTTTGGGAT
>JASCIT010000095.1:0-5000 GCA_036711955.1 Digitonthophagus gazella | reverse complement strand
GTATCCCATAAGCGTCGATTTTGGCGCTTTAACTCGGCGTTTGGTTCATCCCACAGCGCCAGTTCTGCTTACCAAAAGTGGCCCACTTGGCACTCGGTGATCCGATATCTCGCGCTTCAGCGTTCAAGCAAGCCGGAGATCTCACCCATTTAAAGTTTGAGAATAGGTTGAGGCCGTTTCGACCCCAATGCCTCTAATCATTCGCTTTACCGAATGAGACTCGCAAGGCGAGCGCCAGCTATCCTGAGGGAAACTTCGGAGGGAACCAGCTACTAGAAGGTTCGATTAGTCTTTCGCCCCTATACCCAGTTCCGACGATCGATTTGCACGTCAGAATCGCTACGGACCTCCATCAGGGTTTCCCCTGACTTCGTCCTGACCAGGCATAGTTCACCATCTTTCGGGTCCCAGCGTGTACGCTCTGGGTGCGCCTCTTCTCGCGATGAGAACGAGACGCCCCGGGAGTGCGGGGCCCGCCCGTGGACGGGCCCATCCTCCCTCGGTCCGCGCGAGGCGAACCTTCACTTTCATTGCGCCTTTAGGTTTATCAATGTCCCAATGACTCGCGCACATGCTAGACTCCTTGGTCCGTGTTTCAAGACGGGTCCTGAAAGTACCCAAAGCTATAGCGCCGTAGACTGGCGTGTACGAGGTCAGTCCGAGGACTGCGCCGCCAACAGCCGAACGGTCGGGGATCCGGTACTGGGCCCGGACGCCCCGTTTGCCGTTCGCGCTTGCGACGAGCCGGACGCGAACTATGTCGCGGCCCCGCGCCTTAGTTTTACCGTCGGTCGAACCGGTCGGGACACCGCGGGTCCGGACGCGCAAAAGGCGTCCGGTCTCCACCGCGGCCTTAGACCGGCGCCCAACGGGTCACGACGTCCTACAGGAGGAGAAGTGCACGCGTCCGATGCCCGATCGTTCGGCGCGTGCAGCGAGCTTGCCAACCGCGAAGCGGCTGCCCGTCACATCACGCGTCGCTCGCGAGCAACGTATCGCGTTGAATCTCCCCTTTCGACCTTTCGGGTTTCTCAGGTTTACCCCTGAACGGTTTCACGTACTATTGAACTCTCTCTTCAAAGTTCTTTTCAACTTTCCCTCACGGTACTTGTTCGCTATCGGTCTCGTGGTCATATTTAGCCTTAGATGGAGTTTACCACCCACTTAGGGCTGCACTCTCAAGCAACCCGACTCTGAGGAGAGATCCTCCCGCTACCGACGGCCGCCTCTACGGGCCTGGCACCCTCTCTGGGTAAGTGGCCCCGTTCAAGAAGGACTTGGGCTCGCCGTGCGATCTCGGGATAGCGGATCCTCCCTAACACCACATTTCCCGGCGTCCGTTTCCGGCCGCGGGATTCGGTGCTGGGCTCTTCCTGTTCGCTCGCCGCTACTGAGGGAATCCTAGTTAGTTTCTTTTCCTCCGCTTAGTAATATGCTTAAATTCAGCGGGTAGCCTCACCTGCTCTGAGGTCGCGTTTTCGTTTACAGCACAGCACGGCAGCAGCAGAGAGCACGGCTAATGCGCGCTCCGCTTGCTTGCTCGCCCGCTTGCTTATAAATGTATGGTAGTAAAAAGCCTCCGGTTTAAGCGGCACGCCGCCGGCCGGGTCCGTCGTCGCCACTTTGGACGACGAACGGGTTCGTCTTATATTATCATTTAAATAATAATAAAAAACTACTGCCCCGGACGCTCGATCTATCGGTCAGACGACGATAAGTTGTCAAACGTAGACACGTTCGTCGCGGCTGTTAACACCCAGAGGACGTAGAACGACCTGAGACGACGACGACTCTAAGGACGTCTTGCGTCGGCCGCCGTCCTCGGCAGCCACAGGCGAACGCCCGTTCCCACAACATATATATTTTGGGATTAATTGCGGCGTAATCCTTAAACGTGGTTAAACGTACCGGAGGCGCGCGACACGCTTCAGGCGTACGATAAGCACGAAGACCAGCTCGTTCATCCGCTAAAAATATACCTATCTCTGACACGTCGACCGATGTCGAGTCACGGACTGACGCTCGCGACAAATGCTAAACGCAAGTGCGCGATGGTATATCAGCCGCAACCGGTACACAGGCTGTAATTTAAGCCGACGCGCGTTCCTCCGTCCGAGAACGACGCCAACGAAGATTCGAAGGCGTCCCGATCGGCTCATTGGAGGCGCTCGAACGGCCATATACTTGCCACGGCGAGCGCCGTTTAACGGCGCCTTAGCACGCCCGGCAGTCGTGGAAATTGAAACGACCCTCAGCCAGGAGTGGTCCAGGAACAGTATCCGAAGACCGCAATGTGCGTTCGAAGTGTCGATGTTCAAGTGTCCTGCAGTTCACAATTTGACGCGCAATTAGCTGCGTTCTTCATCGACCCACGAGCCAAGTGATCCACCGTTCAGGGTAATCTTTTATATCACGTTACTTATTCGTAACTACGCCACGAGCACACTCGCGGTGCTGCGGCGGATTTTGGCTAGTTTCGTTCGTGCAACGCTTTCAACAGGCGTTTTTGCTCTATCTCTCTCGCAGCGGACTGACTGCCGAAGAGACGCGCGCGTTCTACCGCCCGTTGATTAACAACGGGATGTCCCGGTGACGCGCTCTCGGCGGCACTCGTTCGGCCTCCGTCGTCGACTTCATCGCCGTCGTCGTCGTGCGAGGTGTACTGAACAACAACAAAGTTTTCGTTCGGGCGAAGATCATTTAACCACCGTCGGAGTTCGCGCTCCGGGCGCGCTTCTCCTGTTCGTCGGTCGGGCGTCGACATTGGCGACGCCACGGTCTTCCGCGACGATAGGTACCCGAAGAACGTTTTTTGTTATATCGTTGTCGTACCCTCGGCGCACGGTATTCGACCGACGGACTATCGTTCGGTCGGTCGGAAGCGCCGGCGTTAGCCTGCCGAGATACCGTCGTCTAGCGACGGAAGAACGTCTTCCTCTAAACATAATATACGCTATTTTTGAAAAGAGTAATTCGAGCCAAAGAACTGTTCGAAAAGGCGAGAGCGCGCCGCCCGCACACCGAGCCGCGCCATCGAAAGGCGCGCGTGATACTCGGGGAGGAGCGCGGAAAGGTAGCGAACGGTATTATTACTTAGTAATATCCGCTCGTCCTCTCCTTTCTCTCGACCTGGTTTTATAACGACTGCGGCAAAGACGACGGCGCAACACGCCAAACGCCGAAGGGGTGCGCGCGGTCGGTGGTCGACGTTCGCTCTCGGACGAGGACGCGTCGTATTTCGTTCGACGCGATCACATCGCCGCCGGCGAACGATCGGCTATCACCGCCGCTGCGTCTTCCCTTCGTTATCGTAAGAGAACGTGTGCGGCCGCGCTTGCCGCTCTATTGCGGCGGTCGGCGGGCGGCGACTGAGTAACGCCATCTCGGCGAACACGTCTGCCATGTATGCGCCCGGCCGACCACGACGCGTGTCGTTTACTCTATGCTGTCTTTTCCCGGGGTCGCTCTACTGCTGCCAACTACTTGCCCGAGCTACACCTGTCTACTACTTGATTAAGAACGGCTACGCGAACCGGCGGACGCCTCCGCCCATCGCTTTCGCGAAGGGAGGCTTCTCTTGTCACGCACTCGCGTTTATAGCGCGTCCACAAGTGATATAACACAGGCGCGGACGGGTGGTTCGTTGGCGAAAGCGCACAGCTCCGAGAGCGGATACACATATTTAACGACGCGACGACTTTATTTTTGCGTTCGCGTTACGTTAATGATCCTTCCGCAGGTTCACCTACGGAAACCTTGTTACGACTTTTACTTCCTCTAAATGATCAAGTTCGGTCATCTTCCCAGCAACATCGGCGACGTCGAAACTCCGCCGCGTACCGGTCCGAAGACCTCACTAAATCATTCAATCGGTAGTAGCGACGGGCGGTGTGTACAAAGGGCAGGGACGTAATCAACGCGAGCTTATGACTCGCGCTTACTGGGAATTCCTCGTTCATGGGGAACAATTGCAAGCCCCAATCCCTAGCACGAAGGAGGTTCAACGGGTTACCCGGGCCGCTCGGCCAGGGAAGACACGCTGATTCCTTCAGTGTAGCGCGCGTGCGGCCCAGAACATCTAAGGGCATCACAGACCTGTTATTGCTCAATCTCGTGCGGCTAGAAGCCGCCTGTCCCTCTAAGAAGAATTAATTGTACGCCGACAGTAAAAATCGCGCGCGACCGCGACGCGAACGCCGGGCCGGCGGACCTTTGAGATGTCGAAAATACGCCTAGTTAGCAGGCTAGAGTCTCGTTCGTTATCGGAATTAACCAGACAAATCGCTCCACCAACTAAGAACGGCCATGCACCACCACCCACCGAATCAAGAAAGAGCTCTCAATCTGTCAATCCTTCCGGTGTCCGGGCCTGGTGAGGTTTCCCGTGTTGAGTCAAATTAAGCCGCAGGCTCCACTCCTGGTGGTGCCCTTCCGTCAATTCCTTTAAGTTTCAGCTTTGCAACCATACTTCCCCCGGATCCCAAAAGCTTTGGTTTCCCGGAAGCTGCCCGCCGAGTCATCGGAGGAACGTCGGCGGATCGCTAGCTGGCATCGTTTATGGTTAGAACTAGGGCGGTATCTGATCGCCTTCGAACCTCTAACTTTCGTTCTTGATCAATGAAAGCGTTTTTGGCAAATGCTTTCGCTTCTGTCCGTCTTGCGACGATCCAAGAATTTCACCTCTAACGTCGCAATACGAATGCCCCCATCCGTTCCTATTAATCATTACCTCGGGGTTCCGAAAACCAACAAAATAGAACCGAGGTCCTATTCCATTATTCCATGCACACAGTATTCAGGCGATGTTTTAGCCTGCTTTAAGCACTCTAATTTGTTCAAAGTAAACGTGCCGGCCCACCTCGACACTCAGTAAAGAGCACCGCGGTGGGATTGAGATTGGGCCGCCCGACAAGAGCTAAGCCCACCGGCAGGACGTCCCGCGGACACGCCAGTTGACACCGCGAGCGATGAACCGGCGGCGCGGGACACAAATTCGACTA
>JASCIT010000094.1:0-29146 GCA_036711955.1 Digitonthophagus gazella | reverse complement strand
AGACTGGAATGTTTTCAGTTTCATTTAAAAGAAAATCAGATCGAAAACTTTAAAATTCATTTTTTATGATTTCCTTTTAACCCTCATCCGGATTTTGTGTCAAATTGACACAATTTTCAAAGTTAATTGTTAACTTTTTGTTATTCACGGTCGAATCCACTAGATATTTTGGCTCAGTGAAATAGGCAATAGTCAATAAAATATAAAAAACTAAGAAAATCCTTATTTTCCACTATTTAAATGCTTTCAATCAACCAATCATAAGAAAAAATAGGCATAGAATTATTACCTGGCATTGTGTCAATTTGATACACCAAGTCCGGATTTGGTTCTAGAAACGGAAGTCCGGATGAGGGTTAAATACGAATTTTTAAAAAACGATTAATTTTCTAACCAAAAAATTTTTTACCAACTTTGAATTTTTATTTAATATTTTTTTGGTAAAATTTAGAACAGAAAGGTCTTTTTAGACTAAAACTAGAATATTTTAGTTTCATTTTGAAAAAAGAAATCAGTTTAAATCTTTTAATTTTTTACGAATTTTTAAAAACGATGGTTTTTCTTTTGATAATTGTAAAAACTTTTTACCAACTTTGAAATCTTTTTTTTTGCATTTAGAATAAACTTAAAATAAAAAAAGATGTTTTTAAGAAGTTTTCGGTTCGAATTTTACTCGGAAAAGTAAACTACTAATAATTTCAATATTTTGGTAAATAATTTCAGTATTTTGTAATAAAAGTTTATGTACAAGAAAAAAAAACTTTAAAGAACTAGATTCTAAAATATAATGATTTAATTTGATAAAATCTGAAAACTTTAAAAATTCATTACGACTTTATTTATAAAAACTATGAAAAGATTTTTGTATCGCAGACGGACTAAAATGTTTATTTTTAAGTAATAGATTGATAAAAATTTTGAGTTTTAGAATGTTCTTTTAACCTCTATAAAAATAACCAAGAAGAAAAATGTGGAAACTTTAAAAATTCGTTATGACTTTATTTTTGAAAGTAAGGAAAAATGTCTATTTTTAAGTAATAGATAAAAATCTGGATGTTATATAATAAAAATTTTGAGTTTTACATTTTTTTTTAACCTCTATTTGGAATTTTAAAAATTCATTACGACTTTATTTTTGAATAATAATACCGCTTTCGATTAAATGTGCTTCCAAGTGCAAAAAAAAATTTCAAATATAATTTTTCGCCTTTCCAATTCGACGAACAAAAATTTTTTAACTTAAAACATGTTTGCGTCGACAGCCATCGTTTGCGTCATCTTTTTCGATTAATGCGATTTTTGGCCCTGAAAAGGGCCATTGTCTGGCTCGACGGCCTTTCGTGATAACGCGTGCGTGCGCCGCGCCGGCGCCGGCGCCACTTCATTTTTTCTTCGGCGATCCGCCCTTTTTCGGCGAAGATTTTCGCGATTGCGCTCCCGCCGCCACTTTTTCGCGGTTTTCGGTTTCGGAGCTTTCGGCTTCTTCGTCGTCCTTTGGTGGCTTTTTTCGCTTTCGAAGGCGTTTTCGCTTTTCCCGCCTTGGTTGCGGGCGGCGGCGGCGACGGCGCCCGCTTTCTTCTCGCCCGCCGCTGTTGCGCCCCTTTTCGTCTTCGATGCGGCGGCCCTCTTCTCGGCCGGCGCGGCGGCGGCTGCTGCTGCGGCGCCCTTTTTTACCTTTGCGGAAGATGATTTCTTCGAGGCGGGCCCCCGTTTCTTCGCGGAAGCCTTCTTCTTTCCGGCGGAGGAAGCCTTCGCCGAGGCACCGTCGCCGGCCGCGGCCGTTGCTTCGGACTTCTTGCCGTGGATGCCGCCAACTTGAACGACCCGGACGCGCCCTTTCCCTTAGTTTGGACGAGAGCGCCAGACGCGACGGCCGCCTTCAGGTACTTTTTGATGAACGGAGCCATCTTTCGGCGTCGACTTTATAGTTCGCGGCCACGTATTTTTTTATAGCTTGCAAGGACGAGCCGCCGCGTTCCTTTAAGCTCTTGATCGCCCCGTTAACCATCTCGGAGGTGGGCGGATGTGTCGGTTTCGAGCGTTGCCCCGGCCGTCTTCTTCGAAGCTGCTCCTCCGTGGAACCGGTCGTCGCGGCGGCCTTTTTTGCTGGCGACGGTGCGGCTGCCGCCGGCGAAGCGGACGCCTGTTGTTGAGTTTGTACGTCGGTCATCGTCGTCGCTATTTCTTCTTACCCTTCTATTCGCGGACGAGAATCGTTTGAAATAGTTCTCGTTATCGGGCTGCTGACGCGCGTCGATAAAAAACGTCTACAACTAACTTACTTGTTGTTGTTGTCGTCGCCGAATTCGGGAACGGGGACCCCGTCGAAGCGCGCGTACCGAAGCCGAAAACTACTGGCTCCCCCGGTCCGTAAGTCTGACGACCGAACGCCGGTCTCGTGTTCGCAGCGTTCCGGTCGTCGAGGCGTCCGAGGAAGGCGTCGCGACGTAACGGTCCGCGCGAAGCTCGTGCTAGTCCAGGAAGGAACGAACTCGCGATCGGCAACGGCACGCCGAAGGTAGCTGTCCGTTTTCGACCCGTCGCGGTCGTCCGAAATGGGCGACGTCGTTGGCGCATCCGTCATCGTCAACTTTTGGCGACGTCTGGCGTCGCGGGCCGACGGGGTACGTCGGCGTATCTAACGTAAAAACGATGATTAAACGTTCAGGAATCGCTGGGCGCACGGATCGGGCGAAAAGAAACGCCTAAACTTCCGCTAATCGTCGCCGATGCGGACCTCGATTCCACGTTAATCGCCCGTTGTACGCCGATCAAAACACTTTCGCGGACGGCGCGGGAACGCGCCGAAATTCATTTCGCGCCAGATTTTCGCCGTGAAAACGCCGTCCCGCGCGTCTCGGAGACGGTACGGCCCGTCGGAAAATAAAAACTCGCTAAACGGGGTTCATTTCAGCTTAAAGACGGTCAACGGCAATCGCCCCGACGCGGCGCGGCTTCCGCCGGTCGTCTCGACCTGGACGAAGCGACGACGGACGACGGTGCGCGAACTCGCAGGAACTTGTCCTTTCGTTTTTACCGTCGCCGATAGTAAAAAGGCGAACGAATTTCGAATTCATTTTGAACGTTCGACATCTCCCGCTATCCTCGAGGCCGGCGCGCCGGCGAAAATTAACCGAAAACTGCGTACCTACAGTTTTTTCGTCGATAACCTTTAATAATGGATGATTAAAAGGGAATTGATAGGGTTCGGATATGAACGCTCGTAGTTATTTAACTGTCGAAGAAGATTAACACCTAATTGCACAAAATATACATTATAATATAATTATCGTCTCGGATCGCAACGACAGCGGATCGAGCGGAGTCTCTGTCTACGACGAATCAAAAGGGTTACGTACGGTACACCTTATCTCCTCCACATCATTATTAGTGTTATTATTAAAGTAACGAGTGACGTACATTACTAGTAGGTATTAATTAACAACCGTCCCGCGTCGTTTCCTCAATAACATTCCAAAAATCGACGATGTTCAAAAATTGCGGCCGGAAATAAAGAAGGTAAAAGAAAACGCAATTTATTTATCTAGCAAACACTCGCGAAGGCGAAATAGGTGATTTTACGTATTGTGTTATCTTCAGTTCGTAGGGAATTTTTTGACATAAACAACAAATTTTAAAATGTCAGAAACATCTCAAATTTGGTCTGTCAGTGACCACCAGCCGCGATCTGTTCGCGCCATGTGAACGACGTAAGCACCTAATTTCTTCCGAGATTATCGGTTTCTCAACGCAAGGGATTTTGTAGTAGGTTGTCGAATCCCTTTCCGATTTATTTCCCTAATAAGTTCAATCAAATTTAAATCGATCGTCGTCAATAATTGGTTGCGTTAAAATCTATTCATCGTCGAACGTTAATCGCGCTAATCGAAAACGCGAGAAACAACAACAAAATACGCCCAAGCGCGGAAGGGTTCTTAACTTATTCTCTATTTATTTATTTATTTTATTTTTCGTACTCTATTATGGTTATTCTTTGTCATTTACTACTCATTTTACATATTTTTTGCGTAAACGTTGCGACGAGCAATTCCTTTTCGAAAAATAATATTGTGGTTCTGAAAAGAACCGGTCGTTAATAAAGCGGCGGGAGAGGGTCGGTGGTCTTCGTCTTCGGCCGCTCGCTTATTTAGAGCTGGTGTACTTGGTGACGGCCTTGGTACCTTCGCTTACCGCGTGCTTAGCCAATTCACCGGGCAAGAGGAGCCTGACCGCGGTCTGAATCTCTCGGCTCGTTATCGTAGACCTCTTGTTGTAGTGGGCCAAACGCGAAGCTTCCGCGGCGATCCTCTCGAAGATATCGTTGACGAAGCTGTTCATGATGCTCATCGCCTTGCTCGAGATCCCGGTATCGGGATGGACTTGCTTCAGTACCTTGTAAATGTAGATCGCGTAGCTCTCCTTCCTCCTCCTCTTCTTTTTCTTGTCCCCTTTGGAAATGTTCTTTTGGGCCTTGCCGGCCTTTTTGGCGGCTTTTCCGCTAGTTTTCGGTGGCATAGCGAGGATAAAACGATCAAGCGACAACGAACGGTAACGCGAGCTCGGAATACGTAGTGACGCAAAATATCGCTCGCCGTCTTTTAAAACCAGACCGGCCGGCGCTTACGTACACGCCCCTCGAACGGGTAGCGTAAGGCAACGAGGTCCCTGATTGGACGAACGGCGGGCACCTCCGGTAGCCGGCGCGCCGGCCGCTTCGGTGATAAAAGGCTAAAGCCGACTGCTTGTGGTATTCATATCGCGACGGTCCCGAGTCACGCGCGTATACATCGCATTCACCACGCCGTCTATTGCGTTGCATTTCAACTAATAAATAATAGCGAACGAAAATGTCCGGTCGCGGAAAGGGCGGTAAAGTTAAAGGGAAGGCGAAGTCGAGGTCCAGCAGAGCGGGATTGCAATTTCCCGTCGGCCGTATCCACAGGTTACTTAGGAAGGGAAACTACGCGGAGCGCGTCGGCGCCGGAGCGCCCGTGTATTTGGCGGCCGTAATGGAATACCTGGCGGCAGAAGTTCTCGAATTGGCGGGCAACGCCGCGAGGGACAACAAGAAGACTCGTATCATCCCGAGACATTTGCAACTGGCCATACGTAACGACGAGGAGTTGAACAAACTCTTGTCTGGGGTGACTATCGCGCAGGGAGGAGTTTTGCCGAACATACAAGCAGTCTTGTTGCCGAAGAAGACCGAAAAGAAGCCGTAAGAAGAAGAGAATGGATCGCGAATCCGTTCCGCTTACGTACGTCGCCGCTCCGGCGCGGCGGCACGACCGACACGGCCCTTCTCAGGGCCACAAATTACTTAAGTCGATAAAGAATTAACGACGACAACAAAAACGCAATCTCTAATCTAACAATTTTTTAATAAGAATAAACAAAACACATACAGAGAGGTATGTGTTTTGTGTTCCATAAAATGAGCGCGCCGTCAGTTTTCGGTATCGCCGAACCACCGCGCTGGGTTTTTTTCAAAAAAACTTAAAGGAAAGGACCCGTTAAATAAATAATATAAAAGAAACTAATAATGAAACTACCTCTGTTCGAAAGTATGATATTGAATAGTAAAATAAATTATAAAATGATTTTTTGGGAGAGAGGTAGTAATAAAAGAAGGGCAGTACATATTTTTCTTTTTAACTTCCTTTACTACAAAAACAAAAGAAAAGTAGGTAGCGCGAGGGTACAAAAGAGAATTGGGCCCCATTAAAGTCTTTCCAAGAAAATAATTTTATTAGAAAGCGATTACGACAAATACGTAAATAGGCTTACGGCAAATTTAGTAATTGCATAATATCGTCTCGGGTAAAATGTAAAACGAGAGGGCGAACTTAAGAATGATAGTGAAATTGATAGAGTTGTTTTATTATAATCCTATTATAATATGTCTATAATCATTAAAAGTTTCGATATTAACATATTAAAACGACCGAGAGAAAAACGTAACGAATCGTCTTTTCGAACGTACGCTAAAAAAATTTTAAATATCCCTTAGAACGAAAATAGTAAAAAATGACTTTCGTTAATGAAAAACAAGAATAAACGTGCAAATTTCGGATCGCAACCTCTCCATTACGCAAGGATAACATTTTTCTAATATCATTTTGTTTATATAAAATAAATTTTAAACGGAGAGAAAGAACCGAAGAATCCGGTCGTAAACCGCATTATTAATAGACGTTGCCGTCGTAAAATAATTAACATGATCTAATTAATAAAGCCTTTTAATTCCGTTTAATAGGGAAATTGGTGGATAAATAAAGAAATAATTTATTTGTGTACGTAAAAGTGGCGTGCCTTTCATGCGTATCGTTGCGATATTTATCTTTAACTTTACGAAAATTGTGGTTCTGAAAAGAACCGGTCGTGTATCGGCAAGAAAGTTGTTGGCTGCGTCAGTCGGCGGTGGTTCAACCTTAACTTAACCTCCGAAGCCGTAGAGGGTGCGACCTTGGCGCTTCAGGGCGTAAACGACGTCCATGGCGGTAACGGTTTTCCTCTTGGCGTGTTCGGTGTAGGTGACGGCGTCGCGAATGACGTTCTCGAGGAATACTTTCAGCACGCCTCTCGTCTCTTCGTAAATCAAACCGGATATTCTCTTAACACCTCCGCGACGGGCGAGACGTCTGATGGCCGGTTTGGTGATGCCCTGGATGTTGTCGCGAAGTACTTTACGATGACGCTTGGCACCTCCTTTGCCGAGACCTTTACCTCCCTTTCCTCTGCCGGTCATCTTGGTTATTTACTCTCGTTCGTAAGGTGGTGCGGTGGCGCGAAAATGCGACGATCTCTCGGCACAGACAAACTGACGTCGGAGCGCGCGTTCTTCTTTATATAGCGTTGACGAGGCCACGCCCAACGTCGCAGTTTGACGACCAATAAGACCGCTCGCATTGGCACCCGAGCGTCTGGCGGTACGCGCGAGAGGAGTAGGGTCGATTTAAGCGATCGCAAATCGACCGCACGCCCAGACGTTCGCGACGAGTCACGGAGAGACGAGCATACGAGACGACTAGACGAGACGACGATGGCCCGTACTAAGCAGACAGCCCGAAAATCGACAGGCGGCAAGGCGCCGCGGAAACAACTCGCCACCAAGGCGGCCCGCAAAAGCGCGCCCGCCACCGGGGGCGTTAAGAAACCGCATCGCTACAGGCCGGGCACGGTCGCCCTTCGAGAAATCCGCCGTTACCAGAAGAGCACCGAACTGCTGATCAGGAAGCTGCCCTTCCAGCGACTCGTCAGGGAGATCGCGCAAGATTTCAAGACCGACCTTCGGTTCCAAAGTTCCGCCGTGATGGCCCTGCAGGAAGCGAGCGAGGCCTACCTAGTCGGTCTCTTCGAGGACACGAACTTGTGCGCCATTCACGCCAAGCGCGTCACCATCATGCCGAAGGACATCCAGCTGGCGAGGCGCATCCGCGGCGAAAGGGCCTAAAAACGCCTTAACCCAGCGACGCCGCGTCCGCGTCGCACAACCAAGACCGGTTCTTTTCAGAGCCACAAATTTGATAAAGAAAAAGATGATATCGCTGATACGAACATACGACGCCCGTGAAGGTTTAACAATTAATTTATTTCGCGATTAAATAAATACGGATACATAGAGCGGGATTTTTCAAAATTATCTTCCGTTTTTTCATAAGTCGGTTAGTTATATCCCAAGCGAATGGGCCTTTCCACTTTTTCCAAAGTATACGTTTTTTTTTTTGGGCGGAATCCATTCCCTTGAAGGTTTTAGAATTTATTTTTACGGTATTACGTCAAATAACGAATTTAAAAGCTATATTTTCGAAATGCAGTGCTTATGAGTGGGCAAAAGAAAAATCCGGCGCAAAGATATATATCCATCCTTTTCTATTACAGGAACTCGTTGTATCTATCTCTTTCTAATAACCTAGTAGTTATTGTTAAGAAGTCGGTGGACAAATTACTTTCTTTGGTGTTAATATGTTATGTATTATTTGCTATATACACTTCAAAAGTTCATTTAAGGAAGTAAACAACACGTAAATACGCAAAAAATAACCTAGCCCTAAAACACATATTGTCATTAGCATCTGGTGATTTCCGTCCGTAAACAAATCGTTTTGCCGTACAACTTCAGACCATTCGAACGGTTTTTTTTTTGGTAGTGGGGGGGATCGAACGCTCCGACGTCACACAGTACCTTGTTTAAACGCTCGCGCTCTTTAAATTGGCCGACTTTATTATAACAATAAGAAATAAAAATGAATTTAACTATTAAAATTGAAATGAAACGAAACGAAATAAAATAAAAATCTAAAACTAATAGATTAAAATTAAACTCGCTCATTATTATTATTATTACATTTGACGTATCAGAACGTCATGCATTTATTTCAAACTGATTGTGAGACGATATTTTTTAACTTGTTCATTCTGGTTTATTTCAAAGTGTTGCGTATCTGTTGCAACAAAACAAATAATGTATTAAAGTTGTAAACAATCAACACAGTTTATCGCTTTTTTCTCCGTAAAAACGAGCTATTAAACACTTCTTGCAGGTACAACTATCTAAATCCTGATAAAATTTAAAATTTCATTAACAGTCAGTTTTTGAAATCTGAATTTTTAAAAATGATTGGTTTTTTAAGCTAAAATATTTTTTCAACTTTGAAAATTTTTAAAACTTTTTTGACAACACTTAAAATAAAATGATCTTTTTTAGTTAAAATTAGAATGTTTTTAGTTTAATTTAGAAAAGAAATTAGAACAAAATTTTTAAAAGTCAATTTTTTACGAATTTTTAGGAAATTATTAACTTTTTTTACCTAAAAAATTTTTTGTCAGCTTTGAAAATTTTTTTAACTTTTCTGGTAAAACTTACAATTAGAACAAGACGATCTTTTTAGATTAAGACTGGAATGTTTTCAGTTTCATTTAAAAGAAAATCAGATCGAAAACTTTAAAATTCATTTTTTATGATTTCCTTTTAACCCTCATCCGGATTTTGTGTCAAATTGACACAATTTTCAAAGTTAATTGTTAACTTTTTGTTATTCACGGTCGAATCCACTAGATATTTTGGCTCAGTGAAATAGGCAATAGTCAATAAAATATAAAAAACTAAAGAAAGATCCTTATTTTCCACTATTTAAATGCTTTCAATCAACCAATCATAAGAAAAATAGGCATAGAATTATTACCTGGCATTGTGTCAATTTGATACACCAAGTCCGGATTTGGTTCTAGAAACGAAGTCCGGATGAGGGTTAAATACGAATTTTTAAAAAACGATTAATTTTCTAACCAAAAAATTTTTTACCAACTTTGAATTTTTATTTAATATTTTTTTGGTAAAATTTAGAACAGAAAGGTCTTTTTAGACTAAAACTAGAATATTTTTAGTTTCATTTTGAAAAAAAGAAATCAGTTTAAATCTTTTAATTTTTTACGAATTTTTAAAAACGATGGTTTTTCTTTTGATAATTGTAAAAACTTTTTACCAACTTTGAAATCTTTTTTTTTGCATTTAGAATAAACTTAAAATAAAAAAAGATGTTTTTTAAGAAGTTTTCGGTTCGAATTTTACTCGGAAAAGTAAACTACTAATAATTTCAATATTTTGGTAAATAATTTCAGTATTTTGTAATAAAAGTTTATGTACAAGAAAAAAAACTTTAAAGAACTAGATTCTAAAATATAATGATTTAATTTGATAAAATCTGAAAACTTTAAAAATTCATTACGACTTTATTTATAAAAACTATGAAAAGATTTTTGTATCGCAGACGGACTAAAATGTTTATTTTTAAGTAATAGATTGATAAAAATTTTGAGTTTTAGAATGTTCTTTTAACCTCTATAAAAATAACCAAGAAGAAAAATGTGGAAACTTTAAAAATTCGTTATGACTTTATTTTTGAAAAGTAAGAAAATGTCTATTTTTAAGTAATAGATAAAAATCTGGATGTTATATAATAAAAATTTTGAGTTTTACATTTTTTTTTAACCTCTATTTGGAAATTTTAAAAATTCATTACGACTTTATTTTTGAATAATAATACCGCTTTCGATTAAATGTGCTCCAAGTGCAAAAAAAAATTTCAAATATAATTTTTCGCCTTTCCAATTCGACGAACAAAAATTTTTTAACTTAAAACATGTTTGCGTCGACAGCCATCGTTTGCGTCATCTTTTTCGATTAATGCGATTTTTGGCCCTGAAAAGGGCCATTGTCTGGCTCGACGGCCTTTCGTGATAACGCGTGCGTGCGCCGCGCCGGCGCCGGCGCCACTTCATTTTTTCTTCGGCGATCCGCCCTTTTTCGGCGAAGATTTTCGCGATTGCGCTCCCGCCGCCACTTTTTTCGCGGTTTTCGGTTTCGGAGCTTTCGGCTTCTTCGTCGGTCCTTTGGTGGCTTTTTTCGCTTTCGAAGGCGTTTTCGCTTTTCCCGCCTTGGTTGCGGCGGCGGCGGCGACGGCGCCCGCTTTCTTCTCGCCCGCCGCTGTTGCGCCCCTTTTCGTCTTCGATGCGGCGGCCCTCTTCTCGGCCGGCGCGGCGGCGGCTGCTGCTGCGGCGCCCTTTTTTACCTTTGCGGAAGATGATTTCTTCGAGGCGGGCCCCCGTTTCTTCGCGGAAGCCTTCTTCTTTCCGGCGGAGGAAGCCTTCGCCGAGGCACCGTCGCCGGCCGCGGCCGTTGCTTCGGACTTCTTGGCCGTGGATGCCGCCAACTTGAACGACCCGGACGCGCCCTTTCCCTTAGTTTGGACGAGAGCGCCAGACGCGACGGCCGCCTTCAGGTACTTTTTGATGAACGGAGCCATCTTTTCGGCGTCGACTTTATAGTTCGCGGCCACGTATTTTTTTATAGCTTGCAAGGACGAGCCGCCGCGTTCCTTTAAGCTCTTGATCGCCCCGTTAACCATCTCGGAGGTGGGCGGATGTGTCGGTTTCGAGCGTTGCCCGGCCGTCTTCTTCGAAGCTGCTCCTCCCGTGGAACCGGTCGTCGCGGCGGCCTTTTTTGCTGGCGACGGTGCGGCTGCCGCCGGCGAAGCGGACGCCTGTTGTTGAGTTTGTACGTCGGTCATCGTCGTCGCTATTTCTTCTTACCCTTCTATTCGCGGACGAGAATCGTTTGAAAATAGTTCTCGTTATCGGGCTGCTGACGCGCGTCGATAAAAAACGTCTACAACTAACTTACTTGTTGTTGTTGTCGTCGCCGAATTCGGGAACGGGGACCCCGTCGAAGCGCGCGTACCGAAGCCGAAAACTACTGGCTCCCCCCGGTCCGTAAGTCTGACGACCGAACGCCGGTCTCGTGTTCGCAGCGTTCCGGTCGTCGAGGCGTCCGAGGAAGGCGTCGCGACGTAACGGTCCGCGCGAAGCTCGTGCTAGTCCAGGAAGGAACGAACTCGCGATCGGCAACGGCACGCCGAAGGTAGCTGTCCGTTTTCGACCCGTCGCGGTCGTCCGAAATGGGCGACGTCGTTGGCGCATCCGTCATCGTCAACTTTGGCGACGTCTGGCGTCGCGGGCCGACGGGGTACGTCGGCGTATCTAACGTAAAAACGATGATTAAACGTTCAGGAATCGCTGGGCGCACGGATCGGGCGAAAAGAAACGCCTAAACTTCCGCTAATCGTCGCCGATGCGGACCTCGATTCCACGTTAATCGCCCGTTGTACCGCCGATCAAAACACTTTCGCGGACGGCGCGGGAACGCGCCGAAATTCATTTCGCGCCAGATTTTCGCCGTGAAAACGCCGTCCCGCGCGTCTCGGAGACGGTACGGCCCGTCGGAAAATAAAAACTCGCTAAACGGGGTTCATTTCAGCTTAAAGACGGTCAACGGCAATCGCCCCGACGCGGCGCGGCTTCCGCCGGTCGTCTCGACCTGGACGAAGCGACGACGGACGACGGTGCGCGAACTCGCAGGAACTTGTCCTTTCGTTTTTACCGTCGCCGATAGTAAAAAGGCGAACGAATTTCGAATTCATTTTGAACGTTCGACATCTCCCGCTATCCTCGAGGCCGGCGCGCCGGCGAAAATTAACCGAAAACTGCGTACCTACAGTTTTTTCGTCGATAACCTTTAATAATGGATGATTAAAAGGGAATTGATAGGGTTCGGATATGAACGCTCGTAGTTATTTAACTGTCGAAGAAGATTTAACACCTAATTGCACAAAATATACATTATAATATAATTATCGGTCTCGGATCGCAACGACAGCGGATCGAGCGGAGTCTCTGTCTACGACGAATCAAAAGGGTTACGTACGGTACACCTTATCTCCTCCACATCATTATTAGTGTTATTATTAAAGTAACGAGTGACGTACATTACTAGTAGGTATTAATTAACAACCGTCCCGCGTCGTTTCCTCAATAACATTCCAAAAATCGACGATGTTCAAAAATTGCGGCCGGAAATAAAGAAGGTAAAAGAAAACGCAATTTATTTATCTAGCAAACACTCGCGAAGGCGAAATAGGTGATTTTACGTATTGTGTTATCTTCAGTTCGTAGGGAATTTTTTGACATAAACAACAAATTTTAAAATGTCAGAAACATCTCAAATTTGGTCTGTCAGTGACCACCAGCCGCGATCTGTTCGCGCCATGTGAACGACGTAAGCACCTAATTTCTTCCGAGATTATCGGTTTCTCAACGCAAGGGATTTTGTAGTAGGTTGTCGAATCCCTTTCCGATTTATTTCCCTAATAAGTTCAATCAAATTTAAATCGATCGTCGTCAATAATTGGTTGCGTTAAAATCTATTCATCGTCGAACGTTAATCGCGCTAATCGAAAACGCGAGAAACAACAACAAAATACGCCCAAGCGCGGAAGGGTTCTTAACTTATTCTCTATTTATTTATTTATTTTATTTTTCGTACTCTATTATGGTTATTCTTTGTCATTTACTACTCATTTTACATATTTTTTGCGTAAACGTTGCGACGAGCAATTCCTTTTCGAAAAATAATATTGTGGTTCTGAAAAGAACCGGTCGTTAATAAAGCGGCGGGAGAGGGTCGGTGGTCTTCGTCTTCGGCCGCTCGCTTATTTAGAGCTGGTGTACTTGGTGACGGCCTTGGTACCTTCGCTTACCGCGTGCTTAGCCAATTCACCGGGCAAGAGGAGCCTGACCGCGGTCTGAATCTCTCGGCTCGTTATCGTAGACCTCTTGTTGTAGTGGGCCAAACGCGAAGCTTCCGCGGCGATCCTCTCGAAGATATCGTTGACGAAGCTGTTCATGATGCTCATCGCCTTGCTCGAGATCCCGGTATCGGGATGGACTTGCTTCAGTACCTTGTAAATGTAGATCGCGTAGCTCTCCTTCCTCCTCCTCTTCTTTTTCTTGTCCCCTTTGGAAATGTTCTTTTGGGCCTTGCCGGCCTTTTTGGCGGCTTTTCCGCTAGTTTTCGGTGGCATAGCGAGGATAAAACGATCAAGCGACAACGAACGGTAACGCGAGCTCGGAATACGTAGTGACGCAAAATATCGCTCGCCGTCTTTTAAAACCAGACCGGCCGGCGCTTACGTACACGCCCCTCGAACGGGTAGCGTAAGGCAACGAGGTCCCTGATTGGACGAACGGCGGGCACCTCCGGTAGCCGGCGCGCCGGCCGCTTCGGTGATAAAAGGCTAAAGCCGACTGCTTGTGGTATTCATATCGCGACGGTCCCGAGTCACGCGCGTATACATCGCATTCACCACGCCGTCTATTGCGTTGCATTTCAACTAATAAATAATAGCGAACGAAAATGTCCGGTCGCGGAAAGGGCGGTAAAGTTAAAGGGAAGGCGAAGTCGAGGTCCAGCAGAGCGGGATTGCAATTTCCCGTCGGCCGTATCCACAGGTTACTTAGGAAGGGAAACTACGCGGAGCGCGTCGGCGCCGGAGCGCCCGTGTATTTGGCGGCCGTAATGGAATACCTGGCGGCAGAAGTTCTCGAATTGGCGGGCAACGCCGCGAGGGACAACAAGAAGACTCGTATCATCCCGAGACATTTGCAACTGGCCATACGTAACGACGAGGAGTTGAACAAACTCTTGTCTGGGGTGACTATCGCGCAGGGAGGAGTTTTGCCGAACATACAAGCAGTCTTGTTGCCGAAGAAGACCGAAAAGAAGCCGTAAGAAGAAGAGAATGGATCGCGAATCCGTTCCGCTTACGTACGTCGCCGCTCCGGCGCGGCGGCACGACCGACACGGCCCTTCTCAGGGCCACAAATTACTTAAGTCGATAAAGAATTAACGACGACAACAAAAACGCAATCTCTAATCTAACAATTTTTTAATAAGAATAAACAAAACACATACAGAGAGGTATGTGTTTTGTGTTCCATAAAATGAGCGCGCCGTCAGTTTTCGGTATCGCCGAACCACCGCGCTGGGTTTTTTTCAAAAAAACTTAAAGGAAAGGACCCGTTAAATAAATAATATAAAAGAAACTAATAATGAAACTACCTCTGTTCGAAAGTATGATATTGAATAGTAAAATAAATTATAAAATGATTTTTTGGGAGAGAGGTAGTAATAAAAGAAGGGCAGTACATATTTTTCTTTTTAACTTCCTTTACTACAAAAACAAAAGAAAAGTAGGTAGCGCGAGGGTACAAAAGAGAATTGGGCCCCATTAAAGTCTTTCCAAGAAAATAATTTTATTAGAAAGCGATTACGACAAATACGTAAATAGGCTTACGGCAAATTTAGTAATTGCATAATATCGTCTCGGGTAAAATGTAAAACGAGAGGGCGAACTTAAGAATGATAGTGAAATTGATAGAGTTGTTTTATTATAATCCTATTATAATATGTCTATAATCATTAAAAGTTTCGATATTAACATATTAAAACGACCGAGAGAAAAACGTAACGAATCGTCTTTTCGAACGTACGCTAAAAAAATTTTAAATATCCCTTAGAACGAAAATAGTAAAAAATGACTTTCGTTAATGAAAAACAAGAATAAACGTGCAAATTTCGGATCGCAACCTCTCCATTACGCAAGGATAACATTTTTCTAATATCATTTTGTTTATATAAAATAAATTTTAAACGGAGAGAAAGAACCGAAGAATCCGGTCGTAAACCGCATTATTAATAGACGTTGCCGTCGTAAAATAATTAACATGATCTAATTAATAAAGTCTTTTAATTCCGTTTAATAGGGAAATTGGTGGATAAATAAAGAAATAATTTATTTGTGTACGTAAAAGTGGCGTGCCTTTCATGCGTATCGTTGCGATATTTATCTTTAACTTTACGAAAATTGTGGTTCTGAAAAGAACCGGTCGTGTATCGGCAAGAAAGTTGTTGGCTGCGTCAGTCGGCGGTGGTTCAACCTTAACTTAACCTCCGAAGCCGTAGAGGGTGCGACCTTGGCGCTTCAGGGCGTAAACGACGTCCATGGCGGTAACGGTTTTCCTCTTGGCGTGTTCGGTGTAGGTGACGGCGTCGCGAATGACGTTCTCGAGGAATACTTTCAGCACGCCTCTCGTCTCTTCGTAAATCAAACCGGATATTCTCTTAACACCTCCGCGACGGGCGAGACGTCTGATGGCCGGTTTGGTGATGCCCTGGATGTTGTCGCGAAGTACTTTACGATGACGCTTGGCACCTCCTTTGCCGAGACCTTTACCTCCCTTTCCTCTGCCGGTCATCTTGGTTATTTACTCTCGTTCGTAAGGTGGTGCGGTGGCGCGAAAATGCGACGATCTCTCGGCACAGACAAACTGACGTCGGAGCGCGCGTTCTTCTTTATATAGCGTTGACGAGGCCACGCCCAACGTCGCAGTTTGACGACCAATAAGACCGCTCGCATTGGCACCCGAGCGTCTGGCGGTACGCGCGAGAGGAGTAGGGTCGATTTAAGCGATCGCAAATCGACCGCACGCCCAGACGTTCGCGACGAGTCACGGAGAGACGAGCATACGAGACGACTAGACGAGACGACGATGGCCCGTACTAAGCAGACAGCCCGAAAATCGACAGGCGGCAAGGCGCCGCGGAAACAACTCGCCACCAAGGCGGCCCGCAAAAGCGCGCCCGCCACCGGGGGCGTTAAGAAACCGCATCGCTACAGGCCGGGCACGGTCGCCCTTCGAGAAATCCGCCGTTACCAGAAGAGCACCGAACTGCTGATCAGGAAGCTGCCCTTCCAGCGACTCGTCAGGGAGATCGCGCAAGATTTCAAGACCGACCTTCGGTTCCAAAGTTCCGCCGTGATGGCCCTGCAGGAAGCGAGCGAGGCCTACCTAGTCGGTCTCTTCGAGGACACGAACTTGTGCGCCATTCACGCCAAGCGCGTCACCATCATGCCGAAGGACATCCAGCTGGCGAGGCGCATCCGCGGCGAAAGGGCCTAAAAACGCCTTAACCCAGCGACGCCGCGTCCGCGTCGCACAACCAAGACCGGTTCTTTTCAGAGCCACAAATTTGATAAAGAAAAAGATGATATCGCTGATACGAACATACGACGCCCGTGAAGGTTTAACAATTAATTTATTTCGCGATTAAATAAATACGGATACATAGAGCGGGATTTTTCAAAATTATCTTCCGTTTTTTCATAAGTCGGTTAGTTATATCCCAAGCGAATGGGCCTTTCCACTTTTTCCAAAGTATACGTTTTTTTTTTTGGGCGGAATCCATTCCCTTGAAGGTTTTAGAATTTATTTTTACGGTATTACGTCAAATAACGAATTTAAAAGCTATATTTTCGAAATGCAGTGCTTATGAGTGGGCAAAAGAAAAATCCGGCGCAAAGATATATATCCATCCTTTTCTATTACAGGAACTCGTTGTATCTATCTCTTTCTAATAACCTAGTAGTTATTGTTAAGAAGTCGGTGGACAAATTACTTTCTTTGGTGTTAATATGTTATGTATTATTTGCTATATACACTTCAAAAGTTCATTTAAGGAAGTAAACAACACGTAAATACGCAAAAAATAACCTAGCCCTAAAACACATATTGTCATTAGCATCTGGTGATTTCCGTCCGTAAACAAATCGTTTTGCCGTACAACTTCAGACCATTCGAACGGTTTTTTTTTTGGTAGTGGGGGGGATCGAACGCTCCGACGTCACACAGTACCTTGTTTAAACGCTCGCGCTCTTTAAATTGGCCGACTTTATTATAACAATAAGAAATAAAAATGAATTTAACTATTAAAATTGAAATGAAACGAAACGAAATAAAATAAAAATCTAAAACTAATAGATTAAAATTAAACTCGCTCATTATTATTATTATTACATTTGACGTATCAGAACGTCATGCATTTATTTCAAACTGATTGTGAGACGATATTTTTTAACTTGTTCATTCTGGTTTATTTCAAAGTGTTGCGTATCTGTTGCAACAAAACAAATAATGTATTAAAGTTGTAAACAATCAACACAGTTTATCGCTTTTTTCTCCGTAAAAACGAGCTATTAAACACTTCTTGCAGGTACAACTATCTAAATCCTGATAAAATTTAAAATTTCATTAACAGTCAGTTTTTGAAATCTGAATTTTTAAAAATGATTGGTTTTTTAAGCTAAAATATTTTTTCAACTTTGAAAATTTTTAAAACTTTTTTGACAACACTTAAAATAAAATGATCTTTTTTAGTTAAAATTAGAATGTTTTTAGTTTAATTTAGAAAAGAAATTAGAACAAAATTTTTAAAAGTCAATTTTTTACGAATTTTTAGGAAATTATTAACTTTTTTTACCTAAAAAATTTTTTGTCAGCTTTGAAAATTTTTTTAACTTTTCTGGTAAAACTTACAATTAGAACAAGACGATCTTTTTAGATTAAGACTGGAATGTTTTCAGTTTCATTTAAAAGAAAATCAGATCGAAAACTTTAAAATTCATTTTTTATGATTTCCTTTTAACCCTCATCCGGATTTTGTGTCAAATTGACACAATTTTCAAAGTTAATTGTTAACTTTTTGTTATTCACGGTCGAATCCACTAGATATTTTGGCTCAGTGAAATAGGCAATAGTCAATAAAATATAAAAAACTAAAGAAAGATCCTTATTTTCCACTATTTAAATGCTTTCAATCAACCAATCATAAGAAAAATAGGCATAGAATTATTACCTGGCATTGTGTCAATTTGATACACCAAGTCCGGATTTGGTTCTAGAAACGAAGTCCGGATGAGGGTTAAATACGAATTTTTAAAAAACGATTAATTTTCTAACCAAAAAATTTTTTACCAACTTTGAATTTTTATTTAATATTTTTTTGGTAAAATTTAGAACAGAAAGGTCTTTTTAGACTAAAACTAGAATATTTTTAGTTTCATTTTGAAAAAAAGAAATCAGTTTAAATCTTTTAATTTTTTACGAATTTTTAAAAACGATGGTTTTTCTTTTGATAATTGTAAAAACTTTTTACCAACTTTGAAATCTTTTTTTTTGCATTTAGAATAAACTTAAAATAAAAAAAGATGTTTTTTAAGAAGTTTTCGGTTCGAATTTTACTCGGAAAAGTAAACTACTAATAATTTCAATATTTTGGTAAATAATTTCAGTATTTTGTAATAAAAGTTTATGTACAAGAAAAAAAACTTTAAAGAACTAGATTCTAAAATATAATGATTTAATTTGATAAAATCTGAAAACTTTAAAAATTCATTACGACTTTATTTATAAAAACTATGAAAAGATTTTTGTATCGCAGACGGACTAAAATGTTTATTTTTAAGTAATAGATTGATAAAAATTTTGAGTTTTAGAATGTTCTTTTAACCTCTATAAAAATAACCAAGAAGAAAAATGTGGAAACTTTAAAAATTCGTTATGACTTTATTTTTGAAAAGTAAGAAAATGTCTATTTTTAAGTAATAGATAAAAATCTGGATGTTATATAATAAAAATTTTGAGTTTTACATTTTTTTTTAACCTCTATTTGGAAATTTTAAAAATTCATTACGACTTTATTTTTGAATAATAATACCGCTTTCGATTAAATGTGCTCCAAGTGCAAAAAAAAATTTCAAATATAATTTTTCGCCTTTCCAATTCGACGAACAAAAATTTTTTAACTTAAAACATGTTTGCGTCGACAGCCATCGTTTGCGTCATCTTTTTCGATTAATGCGATTTTTGGCCCTGAAAAGGGCCATTGTCTGGCTCGACGGCCTTTCGTGATAACGCGTGCGTGCGCCGCGCCGGCGCCGGCGCCACTTCATTTTTTCTTCGGCGATCCGCCCTTTTTCGGCGAAGATTTTCGCGATTGCGCTCCCGCCGCCACTTTTTTCGCGGTTTTCGGTTTCGGAGCTTTCGGCTTCTTCGTCGGTCCTTTGGTGGCTTTTTTCGCTTTCGAAGGCGTTTTCGCTTTTCCCGCCTTGGTTGCGGCGGCGGCGGCGACGGCGCCCGCTTTCTTCTCGCCCGCCGCTGTTGCGCCCCTTTTCGTCTTCGATGCGGCGGCCCTCTTCTCGGCCGGCGCGGCGGCGGCTGCTGCTGCGGCGCCCTTTTTTACCTTTGCGGAAGATGATTTCTTCGAGGCGGGCCCCCGTTTCTTCGCGGAAGCCTTCTTCTTTCCGGCGGAGGAAGCCTTCGCCGAGGCACCGTCGCCGGCCGCGGCCGTTGCTTCGGACTTCTTGGCCGTGGATGCCGCCAACTTGAACGACCCGGACGCGCCCTTTCCCTTAGTTTGGACGAGAGCGCCAGACGCGACGGCCGCCTTCAGGTACTTTTTGATGAACGGAGCCATCTTTTCGGCGTCGACTTTATAGTTCGCGGCCACGTATTTTTTTATAGCTTGCAAGGACGAGCCGCCGCGTTCCTTTAAGCTCTTGATCGCCCCGTTAACCATCTCGGAGGTGGGCGGATGTGTCGGTTTCGAGCGTTGCCCGGCCGTCTTCTTCGAAGCTGCTCCTCCCGTGGAACCGGTCGTCGCGGCGGCCTTTTTTGCTGGCGACGGTGCGGCTGCCGCCGGCGAAGCGGACGCCTGTTGTTGAGTTTGTACGTCGGTCATCGTCGTCGCTATTTCTTCTTACCCTTCTATTCGCGGACGAGAATCGTTTGAAAATAGTTCTCGTTATCGGGCTGCTGACGCGCGTCGATAAAAAACGTCTACAACTAACTTACTTGTTGTTGTTGTCGTCGCCGAATTCGGGAACGGGGACCCCGTCGAAGCGCGCGTACCGAAGCCGAAAACTACTGGCTCCCCCCGGTCCGTAAGTCTGACGACCGAACGCCGGTCTCGTGTTCGCAGCGTTCCGGTCGTCGAGGCGTCCGAGGAAGGCGTCGCGACGTAACGGTCCGCGCGAAGCTCGTGCTAGTCCAGGAAGGAACGAACTCGCGATCGGCAACGGCACGCCGAAGGTAGCTGTCCGTTTTCGACCCGTCGCGGTCGTCCGAAATGGGCGACGTCGTTGGCGCATCCGTCATCGTCAACTTTGGCGACGTCTGGCGTCGCGGGCCGACGGGGTACGTCGGCGTATCTAACGTAAAAACGATGATTAAACGTTCAGGAATCGCTGGGCGCACGGATCGGGCGAAAAGAAACGCCTAAACTTCCGCTAATCGTCGCCGATGCGGACCTCGATTCCACGTTAATCGCCCGTTGTACCGCCGATCAAAACACTTTCGCGGACGGCGCGGGAACGCGCCGAAATTCATTTCGCGCCAGATTTTCGCCGTGAAAACGCCGTCCCGCGCGTCTCGGAGACGGTACGGCCCGTCGGAAAATAAAAACTCGCTAAACGGGGTTCATTTCAGCTTAAAGACGGTCAACGGCAATCGCCCCGACGCGGCGCGGCTTCCGCCGGTCGTCTCGACCTGGACGAAGCGACGACGGACGACGGTGCGCGAACTCGCAGGAACTTGTCCTTTCGTTTTTACCGTCGCCGATAGTAAAAAGGCGAACGAATTTCGAATTCATTTTGAACGTTCGACATCTCCCGCTATCCTCGAGGCCGGCGCGCCGGCGAAAATTAACCGAAAACTGCGTACCTACAGTTTTTTCGTCGATAACCTTTAATAATGGATGATTAAAAGGGAATTGATAGGGTTCGGATATGAACGCTCGTAGTTATTTAACTGTCGAAGAAGATTTAACACCTAATTGCACAAAATATACATTATAATATAATTATCGGTCTCGGATCGCAACGACAGCGGATCGAGCGGAGTCTCTGTCTACGACGAATCAAAAGGGTTACGTACGGTACACCTTATCTCCTCCACATCATTATTAGTGTTATTATTAAAGTAACGAGTGACGTACATTACTAGTAGGTATTAATTAACAACCGTCCCGCGTCGTTTCCTCAATAACATTCCAAAAATCGACGATGTTCAAAAATTGCGGCCGGAAATAAAGAAGGTAAAAGAAAACGCAATTTATTTATCTAGCAAACACTCGCGAAGGCGAAATAGGTGATTTTACGTATTGTGTTATCTTCAGTTCGTAGGGAATTTTTTGACATAAACAACAAATTTTAAAATGTCAGAAACATCTCAAATTTGGTCTGTCAGTGACCACCAGCCGCGATCTGTTCGCGCCATGTGAACGACGTAAGCACCTAATTTCTTCCGAGATTATCGGTTTCTCAACGCAAGGGATTTTGTAGTAGGTTGTCGAATCCCTTTCCGATTTATTTCCCTAATAAGTTCAATCAAATTTAAATCGATCGTCGTCAATAATTGGTTGCGTTAAAATCTATTCATCGTCGAACGTTAATCGCGCTAATCGAAAACGCGAGAAACAACAACAAAATACGCCCAAGCGCGGAAGGGTTCTTAACTTATTCTCTATTTATTTATTTATTTTATTTTTCGTACTCTATTATGGTTATTCTTTGTCATTTACTACTCATTTTACATATTTTTTGCGTAAACGTTGCGACGAGCAATTCCTTTTCGAAAAATAATATTGTGGTTCTGAAAAGAACCGGTCGTTAATAAAGCGGCGGGAGAGGGTCGGTGGTCTTCGTCTTCGGCCGCTCGCTTATTTAGAGCTGGTGTACTTGGTGACGGCCTTGGTACCTTCGCTTACCGCGTGCTTAGCCAATTCACCGGGCAAGAGGAGCCTGACCGCGGTCTGAATCTCTCGGCTCGTTATCGTAGACCTCTTGTTGTAGTGGGCCAAACGCGAAGCTTCCGCGGCGATCCTCTCGAAGATATCGTTGACGAAGCTGTTCATGATGCTCATCGCCTTGCTCGAGATCCCGGTATCGGGATGGACTTGCTTCAGTACCTTGTAAATGTAGATCGCGTAGCTCTCCTTCCTCCTCCTCTTCTTTTTCTTGTCCCCTTTGGAAATGTTCTTTTGGGCCTTGCCGGCCTTTTTGGCGGCTTTTCCGCTAGTTTTCGGTGGCATAGCGAGGATAAAACGATCAAGCGACAACGAACGGTAACGCGAGCTCGGAATACGTAGTGACGCAAAATATCGCTCGCCGTCTTTTAAAACCAGACCGGCCGGCGCTTACGTACACGCCCCTCGAACGGGTAGCGTAAGGCAACGAGGTCCCTGATTGGACGAACGGCGGGCACCTCCGGTAGCCGGCGCGCCGGCCGCTTCGGTGATAAAAGGCTAAAGCCGACTGCTTGTGGTATTCATATCGCGACGGTCCCGAGTCACGCGCGTATACATCGCATTCACCACGCCGTCTATTGCGTTGCATTTCAACTAATAAATAATAGCGAACGAAAATGTCCGGTCGCGGAAAGGGCGGTAAAGTTAAAGGGAAGGCGAAGTCGAGGTCCAGCAGAGCGGGATTGCAATTTCCCGTCGGCCGTATCCACAGGTTACTTAGGAAGGGAAACTACGCGGAGCGCGTCGGCGCCGGAGCGCCCGTGTATTTGGCGGCCGTAATGGAATACCTGGCGGCAGAAGTTCTCGAATTGGCGGGCAACGCCGCGAGGGACAACAAGAAGACTCGTATCATCCCGAGACATTTGCAACTGGCCATACGTAACGACGAGGAGTTGAACAAACTCTTGTCTGGGGTGACTATCGCGCAGGGAGGAGTTTTGCCGAACATACAAGCAGTCTTGTTGCCGAAGAAGACCGAAAAGAAGCCGTAAGAAGAAGAGAATGGATCGCGAATCCGTTCCGCTTACGTACGTCGCCGCTCCGGCGCGGCGGCACGACCGACACGGCCCTTCTCAGGGCCACAAATTACTTAAGTCGATAAAGAATTAACGACGACAACAAAAACGCAATCTCTAATCTAACAATTTTTTAATAAGAATAAACAAAACACATACAGAGAGGTATGTGTTTTGTGTTCCATAAAATGAGCGCGCCGTCAGTTTTCGGTATCGCCGAACCACCGCGCTGGGTTTTTTTCAAAAAAACTTAAAGGAAAGGACCCGTTAAATAAATAATATAAAAGAAACTAATAATGAAACTACCTCTGTTCGAAAGTATGATATTGAATAGTAAAATAAATTATAAAATGATTTTTTGGGAGAGAGGTAGTAATAAAAGAAGGGCAGTACATATTTTTCTTTTTAACTTCCTTTACTACAAAAACAAAAGAAAAGTAGGTAGCGCGAGGGTACAAAAGAGAATTGGGCCCCATTAAAGTCTTTCCAAGAAAATAATTTTATTAGAAAGCGATTACGACAAATACGTAAATAGGCTTACGGCAAATTTAGTAATTGCATAATATCGTCTCGGGTAAAATGTAAAACGAGAGGGCGAACTTAAGAATGATAGTGAAATTGATAGAGTTGTTTTATTATAATCCTATTATAATATGTCTATAATCATTAAAAGTTTCGATATTAACATATTAAAACGACCGAGAGAAAAACGTAACGAATCGTCTTTTCGAACGTACGCTAAAAAAATTTTAAATATCCCTTAGAACGAAAATAGTAAAAAATGACTTTCGTTAATGAAAAACAAGAATAAACGTGCAAATTTCGGATCGCAACCTCTCCATTACGCAAGGATAACATTTTTCTAATATCATTTTGTTTATATAAAATAAATTTTAAACGGAGAGAAAGAACCGAAGAATCCGGTCGTAAACCGCATTATTAATAGACGTTGCCGTCGTAAAATAATTAACATGATCTAATTAATAAAGCCTTTTAATTCCGTTTAATAGGGAAATTGGTGGATAAATAAAGAAATAATTTATTTGTGTACGTAAAAGTGGCGTGCCTTTCATGCGTATCGTTGCGATATTTATCTTTAACTTTACGAAAATTGTGGTTCTGAAAAGAACCGGTCGTGTATCGGCAAGAAAGTTGTTGGCTGCGTCAGTCGGCGGTGGTTCAACCTTAACTTAACCTCCGAAGCCGTAGAGGGTGCGACCTTGGCGCTTCAGGGCGTAAACGACGTCCATGGCGGTAACGGTTTTCCTCTTGGCGTGTTCGGTGTAGGTGACGGCGTCGCGAATGACGTTCTCGAGGAATACTTTCAGCACGCCTCTCGTCTCTTCGTAAATCAAACCGGATATTCTCTTAACACCTCCGCGACGGGCGAGACGTCTGATGGCCGGTTTGGTGATGCCCTGGATGTTGTCGCGAAGTACTTTACGATGACGCTTGGCACCTCCTTTGCCGAGACCTTTACCTCCCTTTCCTCTGCCGGTCATCTTGGTTATTTACTCTCGTTCGTAAGGTGGTGCGGTGGCGCGAAAATGCGACGATCTCTCGGCACAGACAAACTGACGTCGGAGCGCGCGTTCTTCTTTATATAGCGTTGACGAGGCCACGCCCAACGTCGCAGTTTGACGACCAATAAGACCGCTCGCATTGGCACCCGAGCGTCTGGCGGTACGCGCGAGAGGAGTAGGGTCGATTTAAGCGATCGCAAATCGACCGCACGCCCAGACGTTCGCGACGAGTCACGGAGAGACGAGCATACGAGACGACTAGACGAGACGACGATGGCCCGTACTAAGCAGACAGCCCGAAAATCGACAGGCGGCAAGGCGCCGCGGAAACAACTCGCCACCAAGGCGGCCCGCAAAAGCGCGCCCGCCACCGGGGGCGTTAAGAAACCGCATCGCTACAGGCCGGGCACGGTCGCCCTTCGAGAAATCCGCCGTTACCAGAAGAGCACCGAACTGCTGATCAGGAAGCTGCCCTTCCAGCGACTCGTCAGGGAGATCGCGCAAGATTTCAAGACCGACCTTCGGTTCCAAAGTTCCGCCGTGATGGCCCTGCAGGAAGCGAGCGAGGCCTACCTAGTCGGTCTCTTCGAGGACACGAACTTGTGCGCCATTCACGCCAAGCGCGTCACCATCATGCCGAAGGACATCCAGCTGGCGAGGCGCATCCGCGGCGAAAGGGCCTAAAAACGCCTTAACCCAGCGACGCCGCGTCCGCGTCGCACAACCAAGACCGGTTCTTTTCAGAGCCACAAATTTGATAAAGAAAAAGATGATATCGCTGATACGAACATACGACGCCCGTGAAGGTTTAACAATTAATTTATTTCGCGATTAAATAAATACGGATACATAGAGCGGGATTTTTCAAAATTATCTTCCGTTTTTTCATAAGTCGGTTAGTTATATCCCAAGCGAATGGGCCTTTCCACTTTTTCCAAAGTATACGTTTTTTTTTTTGGGCGGAATCCATTCCCTTGAAGGTTTTAGAATTTATTTTTACGGTATTACGTCAAATAACGAATTTAAAAGCTATATTTTCGAAATGCAGTGCTTATGAGTGGGCAAAAGAAAAATCCGGCGCAAAGATATATATCCATCCTTTTCTATTACAGGAACTCGTTGTATCTATCTCTTTCTAATAACCTAGTAGTTATTGTTAAGAAGTCGGTGGACAAATTACTTTCTTTGGTGTTAATATGTTATGTATTATTTGCTATATACACTTCAAAAGTTCATTTAAGGAAGTAAACAACACGTAAATACGCAAAAAATAACCTAGCCCTAAAACACATATTGTCATTAGCATCTGGTGATTTCCGTCCGTAAACAAATCGTTTTGCCGTACAACTTCAGACCATTCGAACGGTTTTTTTTTTGGTAGTGGGGGGGATCGAACGCTCCGACGTCACACAGTACCTTGTTTAAACGCTCGCGCTCTTTAAATTGGCCGACTTTATTATAACAATAAGAAATAAAAATGAATTTAACTATTAAAATTGAAATGAAACGAAACGAAATAAAATAAAAATCTAAAACTAATAGATTAAAATTAAACTCGCTCATTATTATTATTATTACATTTGACGTATCAGAACGTCATGCATTTATTTCAAACTGATTGTGAGACGATATTTTTTAACTTGTTCATTCTGGTTTATTTCAAAGTGTTGCGTATCTGTTGCAACAAAACAAATAATGTATTAAAGTTGTAAACAATCAACACAGTTTATCGCTTTTTTCTCCGTAAAAACGAGCTATTAAACACTTCTTGCAGGTACAACTATCTAAATCCTGATAAAATTTAAAATTTCATTAACAGTCAGTTTTTGAAATCTGAATTTTTAAAAATGATTGGTTTTTTAAGCTAAAATATTTTTTCAACTTTGAAAATTTTTAAAACTTTTTTGACAACACTTAAAATAAAATGATCTTTTTTAGTTAAAATTAGAATGTTTTTAGTTTAATTTAGAAAAGAAATTAGAACAAAATTTTTAAAAGTCAATTTTTTACGAATTTTTAGGAAATTATTAACTTTTTTTACCTAAAAAATTTTTTGTCAGCTTTGAAAATTTTTTTAACTTTTCTGGTAAAACTTACAATTAGAACAAGACGATCTTTTTAGATTAAGACTGGAATGTTTTCAGTTTCATTTAAAAGAAAATCAGATCGAAAACTTTAAAATTCATTTTTTATGATTTCCTTTTAACCCTCATCCGGATTTTGTGTCAAATTGACACAATTTTCAAAGTTAATTGTTAACTTTTTGTTATTCACGGTCGAATCCACTAGATATTTTGGCTCAGTGAAATAGGCAATAGTCAATAAATATAAAAAACTAAAGAAAGATCCTTATTTTCCACTATTTAAATGCTTTCAATCAACCAATCATAAGAAAAATAGGCATAGAATTATTACCTGGCATTGTGTCAATTTGATACACCAAGTCCGGATTTGGTTCTAGAAACGAAGTCCGGATGAGGGTTAAATACGAATTTTTAAAAAACGATTAATTTTCTAACCAAAAAATTTTTTACCAACTTTGAATTTTTATTTAATATTTTTTTGGTAAAATTTAGAACAGAAAGGTCTTTTTAGACTAAAACTAGAATATTTTTAGTTTCATTTTGAAAAAAAGAAATCAGTTTAAATCTTTTAATTTTTTACGAATTTTTAAAAACGATGGTTTTTCTTTGATAATTGTAAAAACTTTTTACCAACTTTGAAATCTTTTTTTTTGCATTTAGAATAAACTTAAAATAAAAAAAGATGTTTTTTAAGAAGTTTTCGGTTCGAATTTTACTCGGAAAAGTAAACTACTAATAATTTCAATATTTTGGTAAATAATTTCAGTATTTTGTAATAAAAGTTTATGTACAAGAAAAAAAACTTTAAAGAACTAGATTCTAAAATATAATGATTTAATTTGATAAAATCTGAAAACTTTAAAAATTCATTACGACTTTATTTATAAAAACTATGAAAAGATTTTTGTATCGCAGACGGACTAAAATGTTTATTTTTAAGTAATAGATTGATAAAAATTTTGAGTTTTAGAATGTTCTTTTAACCTCTATAAAAATAACCAAGAAGAAAAATGTGGAAACTTTAAAAATTCGTTATGACTTTATTTTTGAAAAGTAAGAAAATGTCTATTTTTAAGTAATAGATAAAAATCTGGATGTTATATAATAAAAATTTTGAGTTTTACATTTTTTTTTAACCTCTATTTGGAAATTTTAAAAATTCATTACGACTTTATTTTTGAATAATAATACCGCTTTCGATTAAATGTGCTCCAAGTGCAAAAAAAAATTTCAAATATAATTTTTCGCCTTTCCAATTCGACGAACAAAAATTTTTTAACTTAAAACATGTTTGCGTCGACAGCCATCGTTTGCGTCATCTTTTTCGATTAATGCGATTTTTGGCCCTGAAAAGGGCCATTGTCTGGCTCGACGGCCTTTCGTGATAACGCGTGCGTGCGCCGCGCCGGCGCCGGCGCCACTTCATTTTTTCTTCGGCGATCCGCCCTTTTTCGGCGAAGATTTTCGCGATTGCGCTCCCGCCGCCACTTTTTTCGCGGTTTTCGGTTTCGGAGCTTTCGGCTTCTTCGTCGGTCCTTTGGTGGCTTTTTTCGCTTTCGAAGGCGTTTTCGCTTTTCCCGCCTTGGTTGCGGCGGCGGCGGCGACGGCGCCCGCTTTCTTCTCGCCCGCCGCTGTTGCGCCCCTTTTCGTCTTCGATGCGGCGGCCCTCTTCTCGGCCGGCGCGGCGGCGGCTGCTGCTGCGGCGCCCTTTTTTACCTTTGCGGAAGATGATTTCTTCGAGGCGGGCCCCCGTTTCTTCGCGGAAGCCTTCTTCTTTCCGGCGGAGGAAGCCTTCGCCGAGGCACCGTCGCCGGCCGCGGCCGTTGCTTCGGACTTCTTGGCCGTGGATGCCGCCAACTTGAACGACCCGGACGCGCCCTTTCCCTTAGTTTGGACGAGAGCGCCAGACGCGACGGCCGCCTTCAGGTACTTTTTGATGAACGGAGCCATCTTTTCGGCGTCGACTTTATAGTTCGCGGCCACGTATTTTTTTATAGCTTGCAAGGACGAGCCGCCGCGTTCCTTTAAGCTCTTGATCGCCCCGTTAACCATCTCGGAGGTGGGCGGATGTGTCGGTTTCGAGCGTTGCCCGGCCGTCTTCTTCGAAGCTGCTCCTCCCGTGGAACCGGTCGTCGCGGCGGCCTTTTTTGCTGGCGACGGTGCGGCTGCCGCCGGCGAAGCGGACGCCTGTTGTTGAGTTTGTACGTCGGTCATCGTCGTCGCTATTTCTTCTTACCCTTCTATTCGCGGACGAGAATCGTTTGAAAATAGTTCTCGTTATCGGGCTGCTGACGCGCGTCGATAAAAAACGTCTACAACTAACTTACTTGTTGTTGTTGTCGTCGCCGAATTCGGGAACGGGGACCCCGTCGAAGCGCGCGTACCGAAGCCGAAAACTACTGGCTCCCCCCGGTCCGTAAGTCTGACGACCGAACGCCGGTCTCGTGTTCGCAGCGTTCCGGTCGTCGAGGCGTCCGAGGAAGGCGT
>JASCIT010000093.1:12500-15000 GCA_036711955.1 Digitonthophagus gazella | reverse complement strand
GCGTCGACTCGGAGGACGACGACCGACCGCACGACTACTTTATATACTATATTACACGCTCGCTCTCCTCGGCCGGTAAACGACGACGACGTATAACTCGCCGCACATACTTATCTCGCAAAGGTACACCAACATCGACATCGGCTTTCGCCTAGGGCTTAGGATCGACTGACTCGTGTGCAACGGCTGTTCACACGAAACCCTTCTCCACGTCAGTCCTCCAGGGCCTCGCTGGAGTATTTGCTACTACCACCAAGATCTGCACCGACGGCGGCTCCAGACGGGCTCACGCCCCGTCCTTCTGCGCTCACCGCCGCGACCCTCCTACTCGTCAGGGCTTCATGACGCCGCCGGCTGAAAAGCCGACCGCTCGTCTCACATGCCGCTGACGGCCGAGTATAAGCACGACGCTTCAGCGCCATCCATTTTCAGGGCTAGTAACTTCGGCAGGTGAGTTGTTACACACTCCTTAGCGGATTCCGACTTCCATGGCCACCGTCCTGCTGTCTTAAGTTACCAACGCCTTTCATGGTATCCCATAAGCGTCCGATTTTGGCGCTTTAACTCGGCGTTTGGTTCATCCCACAGCGCCAGTTCTGCTTACCAAAAGTGGCCCACTTGGCACTCGGTGATCCGATATCTCGCGGCTTCAGCGTTCAAGCAAGCCGGAGATCTCACCCATTTAAAGTTTGAGAATAGGTTGAGGCCGTTTCGACCCCAATGCCTCTAATCATTCGCTTTACCGAATGAGACTCGCAAGGCGAGCGCCAGCTATCCTGAGGGAAACTTCGGAGGGAACCAGCTACTAGAAGGTTCGATTAGTCTTTCGCCCCTATACCCAGTTCCGACGATCGATTTGCACGTCAGAATCGCTACGGACCTCCATCAGGGTTTCCCCTGACTTCGTCCTGACCAGGCATAGTTCACCATCTTTCGGGTCCCAGCGTGTACGCTCTGGGTGCGCCTCTTCTCGCGATGAGAACGAGACGCCCCGGGAGTGCGGGGCCCGCCCGTGGACGGGCCCATCCTCCCTCGGTCCGCGCGAGGCGAACCTTCACTTTCATTGCGCCTTTAGGTTTATCAATGTCCCAATGACTCGCGCACATGCTAGACTCCTTGGTCCGTGTTTCAAGACGGGTCCTGAAAGTACCCAAAGCTATAGCGCCGTAGACTGGCGTGTACGAGGTCAGTCCGAGGACTGCGCCGCCAACAGCCGAACGGTCGGGGATCCGGTACTGGGCCCGGACGCCCCGTTTGCCGTTCGCGCTTGCGACGAGCCGGACGCGAACTATGTCGCGGCCCCGCGCCTTAGTTTTACCGTCGGTCGAACCGGTCGGGACACCGCGGGTCCGGACGCGCAAAAGGCGTCCGGTCTCCACCGCGGGCCTTAGACCGGCGCCCAACGGGTCACGACGTCCTACAGGAGGAGAAGTGCACGCGTCCGATGCCCGATCGTTCGGCGCGTGCAGCGAGCTTGCCAACCGCGAAGCGGCTGCCCGTCACATCACGCGTCGCTCGCGAGCAACGTATCGCGTTGAATCTCCCCTTTCGACCTTTCGGGTTTCTCAGGTTTACCCCTGAACGGTTTCACGTACTATTGAACTCTCTCTTCAAAGTTCTTTTCAACTTTCCCTCACGGTACTTGTTCGCTATCGGTCTCGTGGTCATATTTAGCCTTAGATGGAGTTTACCACCCACTTAGGGCTGCACTCTCAAGCAACCCGACTCTGAGGAGAGATCCTCCCGCTACCGACGGCCGCCTCTACGGGCCTGGCACCCTCTCTGGGTAAGTGGCCCCGTTCAAGAAGGACTTGGGCTCGCCGTGCGATCTCGGGATAGCGGATCCTCCCTAACACCACATTTCCCGGCGTCCGTTTCCGGCCGCGGGATTCGGTGCTGGGCTCTTCCCTGTTCGCTCGCCGCTACTGAGGGAATCCTAGTTAGTTTCTTTTCCTCCGCTTAGTAATATGCTTAAATTCAGCGGGTAGCCTCACCTGCTCTGAGGTCGCGTTTTCGTTTACAGCACAGCACGGCAGCAGCAGAGAGCACGGCTAATGCGCGCTCCGCTTGCTTGCTCGCCCGCTTGCTTATAAATGTATGGTAGTAAAAAGCCTCCGGTTTAAGCGGCACGCCGCCGGCCGGGTCCGTCGTCGCCACTTTGGACGACGAACGGGTTCGTCTTATATTATCATTTAAATAATAATAAAAAACTACTGCCCCGGACGCTCGATCTATCGGTCAGACGACGATAAGTTGTCAAACGTAGACACGTTCGTCGCGGCTGTTAACACCCAGAGGACGTAGAACGACCTGAGACGACGACGACTCTAAGGACGTCTTGCGTCGGCCGCCGTCCTCGGCAGCCACAGGGCGAACGCCCGTTCCCACAACATATATATTTTGGGATTAATTGCGGCGTAATCCTTAAACGTGGTTAAACGTACCGGAGGCGCGCGACACGCTTCAGGCGTACGATAAGCACGAAGACCAGCTCGTTCAT
>JASCIT010000093.1:0-2500 GCA_036711955.1 Digitonthophagus gazella | reverse complement strand
CGCTTTAACTCGGCGTTTGGTTCATCCCACAGCGCCAGTTCTGCTTACCAAAAGTGGCCCACTTGGCACTCGGTGATCCGATATCTCGCGGCTTCAGCGTTCAAGCAAGCCGGAGATCTCACCCATTTAAAGTTTGAGAATAGGTTGAGGCCGTTTCGACCCCAATGCCTCTAATCATTCGCTTTACCGAATGAGACTCGCAAGGCGAGCGCCAGCTATCCTGAGGGAAACTTCGGAGGGAACCAGCTACTAGAAGGTTCGATTAGTCTTTCGCCCCTATACCCAGTTCCGACGATCGATTTGCACGTCAGAATCGCTACGGACCTCCATCAGGGTTTCCCCTGACTTCGTCCTGACCAGGCATAGTTCACCATCTTTCGGGTCCCAGCGTGTACGCTCTGGGTGCGCCTCTTCTCGCGATGAGAACGAGACGCCCCGGGAGTGCGGGGCCCGCCCGTGGACGGGCCCATCCTCCCTCGGTCCGCGCGAGGCGAACCTTCACTTTCATTGCGCCTTTAGGTTTATCAATGTCCCAATGACTCGCGCACATGCTAGACTCCTTGGTCCGTGTTTCAAGACGGGTCCTGAAAGTACCCAAAGCTATAGCGCCGTAGACTGGCGTGTACGAGGTCAGTCCGAGGACTGCGCCGCCAACAGCCGAACGGTCGGGGATCCGGTACTGGGCCCGGACGCCCCGTTTGCCGTTCGCGCTTGCGACGAGCCGGACGCGAACTATGTCGCGGCCCCCGCGCCTTAGTTTTACCGTCGGTCGAACCGGTCGGGACACCGCGGGTCCGGACGCGCAAAAGGCGTCCGGTCTCCACCGCGGGCCTTAGACCGGCGCCCAACGGGTCACGACGTCCTACAGGAGGAGAAGTGCACGCGTCCGATGCCCGATCGTTCGGCGCGTGCAGCGAGCTTGCCAACCGCGAAGCGGCTGCCCGTCACATCACGCGTCGCTCGCGAGCAACGTATCGCGTTGAATCTCCCCTTTCGACCTTTCGGGTTTCTCAGGTTTACCCCTGAACGGTTTCACGTACTATTGAACTCTCTCTTCAAAGTTCTTTTCAACTTTCCCTCACGGTACTTGTTCGCTATCGGTCTCGTGGTCATATTTAGCCTTAGATGGAGTTTACCACCCACTTAGGGCTGCACTCTCAAGCAACCCGACTCTGAGGAGAGATCCTCCCGCTACCGACGGCCGCCTCTACGGGCCTGGCACCCTCTCTGGGTAAGTGGCCCCGTTCAAGAAGGACTTGGGCTCGCCGTGCGATCTCGGGATAGCGGATCCTCCCTAACACCACATTTCCCGGCGTCCGTTTCCGGCCGCGGGATTCGGTGCTGGGCTCTTCCCTGTTCGCTCGCCGCTACTGAGGGAATCCTAGTTAGTTTCTTTTCCTCCGCTTAGTAATATGCTTAAATTCAGCGGGTAGCCTCACCTGCTCTGAGGTCGCGTTTTCGTTTACAGCACAGCACGGCAGCAGCAGAGAGCACGGCTAATGCGCGCTCCGCTTGCTTGCTCGCCCGCTTGCTTATAAATGTATGGTAGTAAAAAGCCTCCGGTTTAAGCGGCACGCCGCCGGCCGGGTCCGTCGTCGCCACTTTGGACGACGAACGGGTTCGTCTTATATTATCATTTAAATAATAATAAAAAACTACTGCCCCGGACGCTCGATCTATCGGTCAGACGACGATAAGTTGTCAAACGTAGACACGTTCGTCGCGGCTGTTAACACCCAGAGGACGTAGAACGACCTGAGACGACGACGACTCTAAGGACGTCTTGCGTCGGCCGCCGTCCTCGGCAGCCACAGGGCGAACGCCCGTTCCCACAACATATATATTTTGGGATTAATTGCGGCGTAATCCTTAAACGTGGTTAAACGTACCGGAGGCGCGCGACACGCTTCAGGCGTACGATAAGCACGAAGACCAGCTCGTTCATCCGCTAAAAATATACCTATCTCTGACACGTCGACCGATGTCGAGTCACGGACTGACGCTCGCGACAAATGCTAAACGCAAGTGCGCGATGGTATATCAGCCGCAACCGGTACACAGGCTGTAATTTAAGCCGACGCGCGTTCCTCCGTCCGAGAACGACGCCAACGAAGATTCGAAGGCGTCCCGATCGGCTCATTGGAGGCGCTCGAACGGCCATATACTTGCCACGGCGAGCGCCGTTTAACGGCGCCTTAGCACGCCCGGCAGTCGTGGAAATTGAAACGACCCTCAGCCAGGAGTGGTCCAGGAACAGTATCCGAAGACCGCAATGTGCGTTCGAAGTGTCGATGTTCAAGTGTCCTGCAGTTCACAATTTGACGCGCAATTAGCTGCGTTCTTCATCGACCCACGAGCCAAGTGATCCACCGTTCAGGGTAATCTTTTATATCACGTTACTTATTCGTAACTACGCCACGAGCACACTCGCGGTGCTGCGGCGGATTTTGGCTAGTTTCGTTCGTGCAACGCTTTCAACAGGCGTTTTTGCTCTATCTCT
>JASCIT010000092.1:35000-37500 GCA_036711955.1 Digitonthophagus gazella | reverse complement strand
ATTACACGCTCGCTCTCCTCGGCCGGTAAACGACGACGACGTATAACTCGCCGCACATACTTATCTCGCAAAGGTACACCAACATCGACATCGGCTTTCGCCTAGGGCTTAGGATCGACTGACTCGTGTGCAACGGCTGTTCACACGAAACCCTTCTCCACGTCAGTCCTCCAGGGCCTCGCTGGAGTATTTGCTACTACCACCAAGATCTGCACCGACGGCGGCTCCAGACGGGCTCACGCCCCGTCCTTCTGCGCTCACCGCCGCGACCCTCCTACTCGTCAGGGCTTCATGACGCCGCCGGCTGAAAAGCCGACCGCTCGTCTCACATGCCGCTGACGGCCGAGTATAAGCACGACGCTTCAGCGCCATCCATTTTCAGGGCTAGTAACTTCGGCAGGTGAGTTGTTACACACTCCTTAGCGGATTCCGACTTCCATGGCCACCGTCCTGCTGTCTTAAGTTACCAACGCCTTTCATGGTATCCCATAAGCGTCGATTTTGGCGCTTTAACTCGGCGTTTGGTTCATCCCACAGCGCCAGTTCTGCTTACCAAAAGTGGCCCACTTGGCACTCGGTGATCCGATATCTCGCGGCTTCAGCGTTCAAGCAAGCCGGAGATCTCACCCATTTAAAGTTTGAGAATAGGTTGAGGCCGTTTCGACCCCAATGCCTCTAATCATTCGCTTTACCGAATGAGACTCGCAAGGCGAGCGCCAGCTATCCTGAGGGAAACTTCGGAGGGAACCAGCTACTAGAAGGTTCGATTAGTCTTTCGCCCCTATACCCAGTTCCGACGATCGATTTGCACGTCAGAATCGCTACGGACCTCCATCAGGGTTTCCCCTGACTTCGTCCTGACCAGGCATAGTTCACCATCTTTCGGGTCCCAGCGTGTACGCTCTGGGTGCGCCTCTTCTCGCGATGAGAACGAGACGCCCCGGGAGTGCGGGGCCCGCCCGTGGACGGGCCCATCCTCCCCTCGGTCCGCGCGAGGCGAACCTTCACTTTCATTGCGCCTTTAGGTTTATCAATGTCCCAATGACTCGCGCACATGCTAGACTCCTTGGTCCGTGTTTCAAGACGGGTCCTGAAAGTACCCAAAGCTATAGCGCCGTAGACTGGCGTGTACGAGGTCAGTCCGAGGACTGCGCCGCCAACAGCCGAACGGTCGGGGATCCGGTACTGGGCCCGGACGCCCCGTTTGCCGTTCGCGCTTGCGACGAGCCGGACGCGAACTATGTCGCGGCCCCGCGCCTTAGTTTTACCGTCGGTCGAACCGGTCGGGACACCGCGGGTCCGGACGCGCAAAAGGCGTCCGGTCTCCACCGCGGGCCTTAGACCGGCGCCCAACGGGTCACGACGTCCTACAGGAGGAGAAGTGCACGCGTCCGATGCCCGATCGTTCGGCGCGTGCAGCGAGCTTGCCAACCGCGAAGCGGCTGCCCGTCACATCACGCGTCGCTCGCGAGCAACGTATCGCGTTGAATCTCCCCTTTCGACCTTTCGGGTTTCTCAGGTTTACCCCTGAACGGTTTCACGTACTATTGAACTCTCTCTTCAAAGTTCTTTTCAACTTTCCCTCACGGTACTTGTTCGCTATCGGTCTCGTGGTCATATTTAGCCTTAGATGGAGTTTACCACCCACTTAGGGCTGCACTCTCAAGCAACCCGACTCTGAGGAGAGATCCTCCCGCTACCGACGGCCGCCTCTACGGGCCTGGCACCCTCTCTGGGTAAGTGGCCCCGTTCAAGAAGGACTTGGGCTCGCCGTGCGATCTCGGGATAGCGGATCCTCCCTAACACCACATTTCCCGGCGTCCGTTTCCGGCCGCGGGATTCGGTGCTGGGCTCTTCCCTGTTCGCTCGCCGCTACTGAGGGAATCCTAGTTAGTTTCTTTTCCTCCGCTTAGTAATATGCTTAAATTCAGCGGGTAGCCTCACCTGCTCTGAGGTCGCGTTTTCGTTTACAGCACAGCACGGCAGCAGCAGAGAGCACGGCTAATGCGCGCTCCGCTTGCTTGCTCGCCCGCTTGCTTATAAATGTATGGTAGTAAAAAGCCTCCGGTTTAAGCGGCACGCCGCCGGCCGGGTCCGTCGTCGCCACTTTGGACGACGAACGGGTTCGTCTTATATTATCATTTAAATAATAATAAAAAACTACTGCCCCGGACGCTCGATCTATCGGTCAGACGACGATAAGTTGTCAAACGTAGACACGTTCGTCGCGGCTGTTAACACCCAGAGGACGTAGAACGACCTGAGACGACGACGACTCTAAGGACGTTCTTGCGTCGGCCGCCGTCCTCGGCAGCCACAGGGCGAACGCCCGTTCCCACAACATATATATTTTGGGATTAATTGCGGCGTAATCCTTAAACGTGGTTAAACGTACCGGAGGCGCGCGACACGCTTCAGGCGTACGATAAGCACGAAGACCAGCTCGTTCATCCGCTAAAAATATACCTATCTCTGACACGTCGACCGATGTCGAGTCACG
>JASCIT010000092.1:22500-25000 GCA_036711955.1 Digitonthophagus gazella | reverse complement strand
GCGGCTCCAGACGGGCTCACGCCCCGTCCTTCTGCGCTCACCGCCGCGACCCTCCTACTCGTCAGGGCTTCATGACGCCGCCGGCTGAAAAGCCGACCGCTCGTCTCACATGCCGCTGACGGCCGAGTATAAGCACGACGCTTCAGCGCCATCCATTTTCAGGGCTAGTAACTTCGGCAGGTGAGTTGTTACACACTCCTTAGCGGATTCCGACTTCCATGGCCACCGTCCTGCTGTCTTAAGTTACCAACGCCTTTCATGGTATCCCATAAGCGTCGATTTTGGCGCTTTAACTCGGCGTTTGGTTCATCCCACAGCGCCAGTTCTGCTTACCAAAAGTGGCCCACTTGGCACTCGGTGATCCGATATCTCGCGGCTTCAGCGTTCAAGCAAGCCGGAGATCTCACCCATTTAAAGTTTGAGAATAGGTTGAGGCCGTTTCGACCCCAATGCCTCTAATCATTCGCTTTACCGAATGAGACTCGCAAGGCGAGCGCCAGCTATCCTGAGGGAAACTTCGGAGGGAACCAGCTACTAGAAGGTTCGATTAGTCTTTCGCCCCTATACCCAGTTCCGACGATCGATTTGCACGTCAGAATCGCTACGGACCTCCATCAGGGTTTCCCCTGACTTCGTCCTGACCAGGCATAGTTCACCATCTTTCGGGTCCCAGCGTGTACGCTCTGGGTGCGCCTCTTCTCGCGATGAGAACGAGACGCCCCGGGAGTGCGGGGCCCGCCCGTGGACGGGCCCATCCTCCCTCGGTCCGCGCGAGGCGAACCTTCACTTTCATTGCGCCTTTAGGTTTATCAATGTCCCAATGACTCGCGCACATGCTAGACTCCTTGGTCCGTGTTTCAAGACGGGTCCTGAAAGTACCCAAAGCTATAGCGCCGTAGACTGGCGTGTACGAGGTCAGTCCGAGGACTGCGCCGCCAACAGCCGAACGGTCGGGGATCCGGTACTGGGCCCGGACGCCCCGTTTGCCGTTCGCGCTTGCGACGAGCCGGACGCGAACTATGTCGCGGCCCCGCGCCTTAGTTTTACCGTCGGTCGAACCGGTCGGGACACCGCGGGTCCGGACGCGCAAAAGGCGTCCGGTCTCCACCGCGGGCCTTAGACCGGCGCCCAACGGGTCACGACGTCCTACAGGAGGAGAAGTGCACGCGTCCGATGCCCGATCGTTCGGCGCGTGCAGCGAGCTTGCCAACCGCGAAGCGGCTGCCCGTCACATCACGCGTCGCTCGCGAGCAACGTATCGCGTTGAATCTCCCCTTTCGACCTTTCGGGTTTCTCAGGTTTACCCCTGAACGGTTTCACGTACTATTGAACTCTCTCTTCAAAGTTCTTTTCAACTTTCCCTCACGGTACTTGTTCGCTATCGGTCTCGTGGTCATATTTAGCCTTAGATGGAGTTTACCACCCACTTAGGGCTGCACTCTCAAGCAACCCGACTCTGAGGAGAGATCCTCCCGCTACCGACGGCCGCCTCTACGGGCCTGGCACCCTCTCTGGGTAAGTGGCCCCGTTCAAGAAGGACTTGGGCTCGCCGTGCGATCTCGGGATAGCGGATCCTCCCTAACACCACATTTCCCGGCGTCCGTTTCCGGCCGCGGGATTCGGTGCTGGGCTCTTCCCTGTTCGCTCGCCGCTACTGAGGGAATCCTAGTTAGTTTCTTTTCCTCCGCTTAGTAATATGCTTAAATTCAGCGGGTAGCCTCACCTGCTCTGAGGTCGCGTTTTCGTTTACAGCACAGCACGGCAGCAGCAGAGAGCACGGCTAATGCGCGCTCCGCTTGCTTGCTCGCCCGCTTGCTTATAAATGTATGGTAGTAAAAAGCCTCCGGTTTAAGCGGCACGCCGCCGGCCGGGTCCGTCGTCGCCACTTTGGACGACGAACGGGTTCGTCTTATATTATCATTTAAATAATAATAAAAAACTACTGCCCCGGACGCTCGATCTATCGGTCAGACGACGATAAGTTGTCAAACGTAGACACGTTCGTCGCGGCTGTTAACACCCAGAGGACGTAGAACGACCTGAGACGACGACGACTCTAAGGACGTCTTGCGTCGGCCGCCGTCCTCGGCAGCCACAGGGCGAACGCCCGTTCCCACAACATATATTTTGGGATTAATTGCGGCGTAATCCTTAAACGTGGTTAAACGTACCGGAGGCGCGCGACACGCTTCAGGCGTACGATAAGCACGAAGACCAGCTCGTTCATCCGCTAAAAATATACCTATCTCTGACACGTCGACCGATGTCGAGTCACGGACTGACGCTCGCGACAAATGCTAAACGCAAGTGCGCGATGGTATATCAGCCGCAACCGGTACACAGGCTGTAATTTAAGCCGACGCGCGTTCCTCCGTCCGAGAACGACGCCAACGAAAATTCGAAGGCGTCCCGATCGGCTCATTGGAGGCGCTCGAACGGCCATATACTTGCCACGGCGAGCGCCGTTTAACGGCGCCTTAGCACGCCCGGCAGTCGTGGA
>JASCIT010000092.1:10000-12500 GCA_036711955.1 Digitonthophagus gazella | reverse complement strand
CGTCCTGCTGTCTTAAGTTACCAACGCCTTTCATGGTATCCCATAAGCGTCGATTTTGGCGCTTTAACTCGGCGTTTGGTTCATCCCACAGCGCCAGTTCTGCTTACCAAAAGTGGCCCACTTGGCACTCGGTGATCCGATATCTCGCGGCTTCAGCGTTCAAGCAAGCCGGAGATCTCACCCATTTAAAGTTTGAGAATAGGTTGAGGCCGTTTCGACCCCAATGCCTCTAATCATTCGCTTTACCGAATGAGACTCGCAAGGCGAGCGCCAGCTATCCTGAGGGAAACTTCGGAGGGAACCAGCTACTAGAAGGTTCGATTAGTCTTTCGCCCCTATACCCAGTTCCGACGATCGATTTGCACGTCAGAATCGCTACGGACCTCCATCAGGGTTTCCCCTGACTTCGTCCTGACCAGGCATAGTTCACCATCTTTCGGGTCCCAGCGTGTACGCTCTGGGTGCGCCTCTTCTCGCGATGAGAACGAGACGCCCCGGGAGTGCGGGGCCCGCCCGTGGACGGGCCCATCCTCCCTCGGTCCGCGCGAGGCGAACCTTCACTTTCATTGCGCCTTTAGGTTTATCAATGTCCCAATGACTCGCGCACATGCTAGACTCCTTGGTCCGTGTTTCAAGACGGGTCCTGAAAGTACCCAAAGCTATAGCGCCGTAGACTGGCGTGTACGAGGTCAGTCCGAGGACTGCGCCGCCAACAGCCGAACGGTCGGGGATCCGGTACTGGGCCCGGACGCCCCGTTTGCCGTTCGCGCTTGCGACGAGCCGGACGCGAACTATGTCGCGGCCCCGCGCCTTAGTTTTACCGTCGGTCGAACCGGTCGGGACACGCGCGGTCCGGACGCGCAAAAGGCGTCCGGTCTCCACCGCGGGCCTTAGACCGGCGCCCAACGGGTCACGACGTCCTACAGGAGGAGAAGTGCACGCGTCCGATGCCCGATCGTTCGGCGCGTGCAGCGAGCTTGCCAACCGCGAAGCGGCTGCCCGTCACATCACGCGTCGCTCGCGAGCAACGTATCGCGTTGAATCTCCCCTTTCGACCTTTCGGGTTTCTCAGGTTTACCCCTGAACGGTTTCACGTACTATTGAACTCTCTCTTCAAAGTTCTTTTCAACTTTCCCTCACGGTACTTGTTCGCTATCGGTCTCGTGGTCATATTTAGCCTTAGATGGAGTTTACCACCCACTTAGGGCTGCACTCTCAAGCAACCCGACTCTGAGGAGAGATCCTCCCGCTACCGACGGCCGCCTCTACGGGCCTGGCACCCTCTCTGGGTAAGTGGCCCCGTTCAAGAAGGACTTGGGCTCGCCGTGCGATCTCGGGATAGCGGATCCTCCCTAACACCACATTTCCCGGCGTCCGTTTCCGGCCGCGGGATTCGGTGCTGGGCTCTTCCCTGTTCGCTCGCCGCTACTGAGGGAATCCTAGTTAGTTTCTTTTCCTCCGCTTAGTAATATGCTTAAATTCAGCGGGTAGCCTCACCTGCTCTGAGGTCGCGTTTTCGTTTACAGCACAGCACGGCAGCAGCAGAGAGCACGGCTAATGCGCGCTCCGCTTGCTTGCTCGCCCGCTTGCTTATAAATGTATGGTAGTAAAAAGCCTCCGGTTTAAGCGGCACGCCGCCGGCCGGGTCCGTCGTCGCCACTTTGGACGACGAACGGGTTCGTCTTATATTATCATTTAAATAATAATAAAAAACTACTGCCCCGGACGCTCGATCTATCGGTCAGACGACGATAAGTTGTCAAACGTAGACACGTTCGTCGCGGCTGTTAACACCCAGAGGACGTAGAACGACCTGAGACGACGACGACTCTAAGGACGTCTTGCGTCGGCCGCCGTCCTCGGCAGCCACAGGGCGAACGCCCGTTCCCACAACATATATATTTTGGGATTAATTGCGGCGTAATCCTTAAACGTGGTTAAACGTACCGGAGGCGCGCGACACGCTTCAGGCGTACGATAAGCACGAAGACCAGCTCGTTCATCCGCTAAAAATATACCTATCTCTGACACGTCGACCGATGTCGAGTCACGGACTGACGCTCGCGACAAATGCTAAACGCAAGTGCGCGATGGTATATCAGCCGCAACCGGTACACAGGCTGTAATTTAAGCCGACGCGCGTTCCTCCGTCCGAGAACGACGCCAACGAAAATTCGAAGGCGTCCCGATCGGCTCATTGGAGGCGCTCGAACGGCCATATACTTGCCACGGCGAGCGCCGTTTAACGGCGCCTTAGCACGCCCGGCAGTCGTGGAAATTGAAACGACCCTCAGCCAGGAGTGGTCCAGGAACAGTATCCGAAGACCGCAATGTGCGTTCGAAGTGTCGATGTTCAAGTGTCCTGCAGTTCACAATTTGACGCGCAATTAGCTGCGTTCTTCATCGACCCACGAGCCAAGTGATCCACCGTTCAGGGTAATCTTTTATATCACGTTACTTATTCGTAACTACGCCACGAGCACACTCGCGGTGCTGCGGC
>JASCIT010000001.1:44200000-44534144 GCA_036711955.1 Digitonthophagus gazella | reverse complement strand
AACCCAACCCAACCCAACCCAACCCAACCCAACCCAACCCAACCCAACCCAACCCAACCCAACCCAACCCAACCCAACCCAACCCAACCCAACCCAACCCAACCCAACCCAACCCAACCCAACCCAACCCAACCCAACCCAACCCAACCCAACCCAACCCAACCCAACCCAACCCAACCCAACCCAACCCAACCCAACCCAACCCAACCCAACCCAACCCAACCCAACCCAACCCAACCCAACCCAACCCAACCCAACCCAACCCAACCCAACCCAACCCAACCCAACCCAACCCAACCCAACCCAACCCAACCCAACCCAACCCAACCCAACCCAACCCAACCCAACCCAACCCAACCCAACCCAACCCAACCCAACCCAACCCAACCCAACCCAACCCAACCCAACCCAACCCAACCCAACCCAACCCAACCCAACCCAACCCAACCCAACCCAACCCAACCCAACCCAACCCAACCCAACCCAACCCAACCCAACCCAACCCAACCCAACCCAACCCAACCCAACCCAACCCAACCCAACCCAACCCAACCCAACCCAACCCAACCCAACCCAACCCAACCCAACCCAACCCAACCCAACCCAACCCAACCCAACCCAACCCAACCCAACCCAACCCAACCCAACCCAACCCAACCCAACCCAACCCAACCCAACCCAACCCAACCCAACCCAACCCAACCCAACCCAACCCAACCCAACCCAACCCAACCCAACCCAACCCAACCCAACCCAACCCAACCCAACCCAACCCAACCCAACCCAACCCAACCCAACCCAACCCAACCCAACCCAACCCAACCCAACCCAACCCAACCCAACCCAACCCAACCCAACCCAACCCAACCCAACCCAACCCAACCCAACCCAACCCAACCCAACCCAACCCAACCCAACCCAACCCAACCCAACCCAACCCAACCCAACCCAACCCAACCCAACCCAACCCAACCCAACCCAACCCAACCCAACCCAACCCAACCCAACCCAACCCAACCCAACCCAACCCAACCCAACCCAACCCAACCCAACCCAACCCAACCCAACCCAACCCAACCCAACCCAACCCAACCCAACCCAACCCAACCCAACCCAACCCAACCCAACCCAACCCAACCCAACCCAACCCAACCCAACCCAACCCAACCCAACCCAACCCAACCCAACCCAACCCAACCCAACCCAACCCAACCCAACCCAACCCAACCCAACCCAACCCAACCCAACCCAACCCAACCCAACCCAACCCAACCCAACCCAACCCAACCCAACCCAACCCAACCCAACCCAACCCAACCCAACCCAACCCAACCCAACCCAACCCAACCCAACCCAACCCAACCCAACCCAACCCAACCCAACCCAACCCAACCCAACCCAACCCAACCCAACCCAACCCAACCCAACCCAACCCAACCCAACCCAACCCAACCCAACCCAACCCAACCCAACCCAACCCAACCCAACCCAACCCAACCCAACCCAACCCAACCCAACCCAACCCAACCCAACCCAACCCAACCCAACCCAACCCAACCCAACCCAACCCAACCCAACCCAACCCAACCCAACCCAACCCAACCCAACCCAACCCAACCCAACCCAACCCAACCCAACCCAACCCAACCCAACCCAACCCAACCCAACCCAACCCAACCCAACCCAACCCAACCCAACCCAACCCAACCCAACCCAACCCAACCCAACCCAACCCAACCCAACCCAACCCAACCCAACCCAACCCAACCCAACCCAACCCAACCCAACCCAACCCAACCCAACCCAACCCAACCCAACCCAACCCAACCCAACCCAACCCAACCCAACCCAACCCAACCCAACCCAACCCAACCCAACCCAACCCAACCCAACCCAACCCAACCCAACCCAACCCAACCCAACCCAACCCAACCCAACCCAACCCAACCCAACCCAACCCAACCCAACCCAACCCAACCCAACCCAACCCAACCCAACCCAACCCAACCCAACCCAACCCAACCCAACCCAACCCAACCCAACCCAACCCAACCCAACCCAACCCAACCCAACCCAACCCAACCCAACCCAACCCAACCCAACCCAACCCAACCCAACCCAACCCAACCCAACCCAACCCAACCCAACCCAACCCAACCCAACCCAACCCAACCCAACCCAACCCAACCCAACCCAACCCAACCCAACCCAACCCAACCCAACCCAACCCAACCCAACCCAACCCAACCCAACCCAACCCAACCCAACCCAACCCAACCCAACCCAACCCAACCCAACCCAACCCAACCCAACCCAACCCAACCCAACCCAACCCAACCCAACCCAACCCAACCCAACCCAACCCAACCCAACCCAACCCAACCCAACCCAACCCAACCCAACCCAACCCAACCCAACCCAACCCAACCCAACCCAACCCAACCCAACCCAACCCAACCCAACCCAACCCAACCCAACCCAACCCAACCCAACCCAACCCAACCCAACCCAACCCAACCCAACCCAACCCAACCCAACCCAACCCAACCCAACCCAACCCAACCCAACCCAACCCAACCCAACCCAACCCAACCCAACCCAACCCAACCCAACCCAACCCAACCCAACCCAACCCAACCCAACCCAACCCAACCCAACCCAACCCAACCCAACCCAACCCAACCCAACCCAACCCAACCCAACCCAACCCAACCCAACCCAACCCAACCCAACCCAACCCAACCCAACCCAACCCAACCCAACCCAACCCAACCCAACCCAACCCAACCCAACCCAACCCAACCCAACCCAACCCAACCCAACCCAACCCAACCCAACCCAACCCAACCCAACCCAACCCAACCCAACCCAACCCAACCCAACCCAACCCAACCCAACCCAACCCAACCCAACCCAACCCAACCCAACCCAACCCAACCCAACCCAACCCAACCCAACCCAACCCAACCCAACCCAACCCAACCCAACCCAACCCAACCCAACCCAACCCAACCCAACCCAACCCAACCCAACCCAACCCAACCCAACCCAACCCAACCCAACCCAACCCAACCCAACCCAACCCAACCCAACCCAACCCAACCCAACCCAACCCAACCCAACCCAACCCAACCCAACCCAACCCAACCCAACCCAACCCAACCCAACCCAACCCAACCCAACCCAACCCAACCCAACCCAACCCAACCCAACCCAACCCAACCCAACCCAACCCAACCCAACCCAACCCAACCCAACCCAACCCAACCCAACCCAACCCAACCCAACCCAACCCAACCCAACCCAACCCAACCCAACCCAACCCAACCCAACCCAACCCAACCCAACCCAACCCAACCCAACCCAACCCAACCCAACCCAACCCAACCCAACCCAACCCAACCCAACCCAACCCAACCCAACCCAACCCAACCCAACCCAACCCAACCCAACCCAACCCAACCCAACCCAACCCAACCCAACCCAACCCAACCCAACCCAACCCAACCCAACCCAACCCAACCCAACCCAACCCAACCCAACCCAACCCAACCCAACCCAACCCAACCCAACCCAACCCAACCCAACCCAACCCAACCCAACCCAACCCAACCCAACCCAACCCAACCCAACCCAACCCAACCCAACCCAACCCAACCCAACCCAACCCAACCCAACCCAACCCAACCCAACCCAACCCAACCCAACCCAACCCAACCCAACCCAACCCAACCCAACCCAACCCAACCCAACCCAACCCAACCCAACCCAACCCAACCCAACCCAACCCAACCCAACCCAACCCAACCCAACCCAACCCAACCCAACCCAACCCAACCCAACCCAACCCAACCCAACCCAACCCAACCCAACCCAACCCAACCCAACCCAACCCAACCCAACCCAACCCAACCCAACCCAACCCAACCCAACCCAACCCAACCCAACCCAACCCAACCCAACCCAACCCAACCCAACCCAACCCAACCCAACCCAACCCAACCCAACCCAACCCAACCCAACCCAACCCAACCCAACCCAACCCAACCCAACCCAACCCAACCCAACCCAACCCAACCCAACCCAACCCAACCCAACCCAACCCAACCCAACCCAACCCAACCCAACCCAACCCAACCCAACCCAACCCAACCCAACCCAACCCAACCCAACCCAACCCAACCCAACCCAACCCAACCCAACCCAACCCAACCCAACCCAACCCAACCCAACCCAACCCAACCCAACCCAACCCAACCCAACCCAACCCAACCCAACCCAACCCAACCCAACCCAACCCAACCCAACCCAACCCAACCCAACCCAACCCAACCCAACCCAACCCAACCCAACCCAACCCAACCCAACCCAACCCAACCCAACCCAACCCAACCCAACCCAACCCAACCCAACCCAACCCAACCCAACCCAACCCAACCCAACCCAACCCAACCCAACCCAACCCAACCCAACCCAACCCAACCCAACCCAACCCAACCCAACCCAACCCAACCCAACCCAACCCAACCCAACCCAACCCAACCCAACCCAACCCAACCCAACCCAACCCAACCCAACCCAACCCAACCCAACCCAACCCAACCCAACCCAACCCAACCCAACCCAACCCAACCCAACCCAACCCAACCCAACCCAACCCAACCCAACCCAACCCAACCCAACCCAACCCAACCCAACCCAACCCAACCCAACCCAACCCAACCCAACCCAACCCAACCCAACCCAACCCAACCCAACCCAACCCAACCCAACCCAACCCAACCCAACCCAACCCAACCCAACCCAACCCAACCCAACCCAACCCAACCCAACCCAACCCAACCCAACCCAACCCAACCCAACCCAACCCAACCCAACCCAACCCAACCCAACCCAACCCAACCCAACCCAACCCAACCCAACCCAACCCAACCCAACCCAACCCAACCCAACCCAACCCAACCCAACCCAACCCAACCCAACCCAACCCAACCCAACCCAACCCAACCCAACCCAACCCAACCCAACCCAACCCAACCCAACCCAACCCAACCCAACCCAACCCAACCCAACCCAACCCAACCCAACCCAACCCAACCCAACCCAACCCAACCCAACCCAACCCAACCCAACCCAACCCAACCCAACCCAACCCAACCCAACCCAACCCAACCCAACCCAACCCAACCCAACCCAACCCAACCCAACCCAACCCAACCCAACCCAACCCAACCCAACCCAACCCAACCCAACCCAACCCAACCCAACCCAACCCAACCCAACCCAACCCAACCCAACCCAACCCAACCCAACCCAACCCAACCCAACCCAACCCAACCCAACCCAACCCAACCCAACCCAACCCAACCCAACCCAACCCAACCCAACCCAACCCAACCCAACCCAACCCAACCCAACCCAACCCAACCCAACCCAACCCAACCCAACCCAACCCAACCCAACCCAACCCAACCCAACCCAACCCAACCCAACCCAACCCAACCCAACCCAACCCAACCCAACCCAACCCAACCCAACCCAACCCAACCCAACCCAACCCAACCCAACCCAACCCAACCCAACCCAACCCAACCCAACCCAACCCAACCCAACCCAACCCAACCCAACCCAACCCAACCCAACCCAACCCAACCCAACCCAACCCAACCCAACCCAACCCAACCCAACCCAACCCAACCCAACCCAACCCAACCCAACCCAACCCAACCCAACCCAACCCAACCCAACCCAACCCAACCCAACCCAACCCAACCCAACCCAACCCAACCCAACCCAACCCAACCCAACCCAACCCAACCCAACCCAACCCAACCCAACCCAACCCAACCCAACCCAACCCAACCCAACCCAACCCAACCCAACCCAACCCAACCCAACCCAACCCAACCCAACCCAACCCAACCCAACCCAACCCAACCCAACCCAACCCAACCCAACCCAACCCAACCCAACCCAACCCAACCCAACCCAACCCAACCCTTTTTTTTTTTTTTTTTTTTTAACGAGGTCGGGGAAAATCTGCTATACAGACGCCCGGCCTGGGATGGTGGGCGGCCGGGTAGTGTGGGGTTGGATCCCCTCTTGGGGTACCGACCCACTAAAAACCCCTTTCCTCGTCTTCCTCCGGTATCGCCGCGAGGCATTCTTCAGAGGTTGGTCGACCACAAACTATCTCGTTTCTTTTCTTCTCCCTGTTCTACTTCTCCCTTTCACTCCCGCGCCAGTCGCTTTCACCTTTGGCTGGACTCGCCTTTCTCCTCGTCGCTGCTCTCCTCAGTGGTCGGCATGCATACGGACAAACAAAACAAAAAGAAATCCCCTTTAATTTGCTAAGAGAAAATTATTCTAATAAAAAATCGCATACCCGGATGGGGGAGGTAGAGGGCCTACCTCCCCGCTGCTCCTCTTCTGCTCTTCTGGCTTCGGTCTCCAGTTTTCTTTCGTACTGTTCTTTACTCTTCATCACGCTCCACACGAATCCCTGCACGGCCTCCCATTTTTCTTCTTTGTCCAACATTACTGGGACGAGGCTTTCCCGTGTTAGTTCTGCGCCGCATTCTGCTTCGCATTTCTTTCTTTCTTCTTCGAACTCAGTGCACACGAACAGGGTGTGCTCAGCAGAATCCTCTTCTCCGCAGAACCAACACGCCTCCGATTCGGTCTTGTTGATCCTATGTAAGTACTTTACGAAAACTCCGTGGCCCGTCAGAACCTGGGTGAGGCAGTAATCTACCTCTCCCCATTTCCTGGTTGTCCACTTCTGTATGTCAGGTATCAGCCGTTTTGTCCAGCCGTTTTCTTCCTCCCATCTTTGCTGCCACTGCTCCATTACTTTTCGCTGTCCCTCCTCTTTATACTCTTTTCCCTTTTTGTGCAGGGCTGCTCTTTCCTCTACCAACAAATCCATGGGAGGCAGGCCGGCGATAACGTGGACCGCTGCTCCGGACACCGTTCTATAGGCCGAGGTAATTCCGATTGCCAGTTTCCTGCTCACAGATATCAGCATATCCCTGTATCGCTTGAATTGTAAACTTCTTATCCACGTCGGCGCACCATACAGTATCGCCGACGTGACGGCCGTCGCTAGCAGGACCCTCCTTTTCATTCCCGGTCCGCCATACTTTGGCATAACTTTCATAAGCCTGTTGCACATTTGGACAGCTTTTTTAACTACCTCTGCGACGTGTCTTGTCATTTTCATGTTTCTGTCTAGATAGACACCAAGGTACTTTACGGCCTCAATGCTTGGTACCACTAGGCCGTCCACCTCCAAGTTCATCCGCCTAATCTTCCTTCTCCCTTGGAGGAGGACTACCTCCGTTTTCCGGGCAGCTATTTCTAGTCCCTTTCTCTTTAATTGGTACACCACCTCTGCCGTTGCGTTCCTCGCCCTTTCCTCTAGCTGTACCGGGTCTTTTTCCGTGACCACCAGAGCCAGATCGTCGGCGTAGGCGATCAGTTGCACGCCTGTTTCAAATCTCAGCCTCAGGATAGAATCGTAATAAACGTTCCACAGTAGTGGACCCAGCAAGGATCCCTGTGGAACTCCCGCCGTCATCTCCAGTGTCGTGCCACACTGTGTCTCTATCCACCTATCGCTTAAGTACGATTTTATCATGTTTGTTAGGTACGGGCTAATTCCTCCTCTCTCTAAGGCTTCGACGATCAGCCTCCATGGTGCGGTGTTGAAAGCGTTCTGGACATCCAGTAGAATTAAGATGCAGAATTCTCTATTCTTCAAAGCTTTTTTCTTGATATCGTCGACGATACTTTGGACTCTGGTGATGGCATCTACGGTGGACTTGCCTTTTCTATATCCGTACTGTTCTTTATGCAGTAGTTCTTTCCTTCCGACCTCTTCCTCCAGCCTCTCCCTGAGGAGACCCTCCAGAAGTTTTCCAGCTGAGTCTAGGAGGCACAGTGGCCTGTATGAGGTATCTGTATCAGGCTTTGGGGGCTTCTCAATTAAAACCAATCTGGCCCTTTTCCAGATTTTGGGGAAGCAACCGTCTCTCAAGCATTTGTTATATACATTCAGGAAGTCATCGATATATTTCATTGATAGTACTTTAACTATGTCCGGTGGGAGGCCGTCAGGACCGCTTGCCTTCCTTATTTTAATTTTCTGTGCAGCCTGCATTAATTCTTCTCTTGAGAAGGGAGTCGGCTCTAGGTTTCCCGAAGGAGGGTCCCAGAGAACTTTCTCGTGTTTAGGAAACAGCTTTGTGAACTGTCTGTCTGTTTCTTCGGCGGTAATACTTTTGTTTCTGTGTAGACGTAGGCGCTGCATTACGATTTTGTACGCCTTGCCCCATACGTCGTTTTCCAGGTCCTTGCAGAGCTCCCTCCATTTTTCTTCTTTGCTCCTTCTAATCAGAACCCTTAACGTTTTCTTCGCTTCCTTTAGCGTTGTTCTGTATTGCTCAACCTTCGCCGCGGTGGGCCGCGTGCCTGGAGCCTTTCTGGCTCTCGTCAGCTGCCTCCTTATGTGATTACATGTACGTCTCTGTGTCGCGATTTCGTCGTTCCACCAGTAGACCCTCCTTCGGTTTCCCCTCGCTTGTCCTTGCTGCATTCTGTGCCTCCTACACATATGTTCCATATTTCTGACTAGCCTTTCTGGAGACTTTTCCTCCCCGGGTGCAAAGAGTTCTGATTCGTCCTCCGCCAGCGCGCTTAAAGCAGGCTTGGATACCCTCCATAAGTAGTTGTTCGTACTTTTCTTTCCTACTTCCGGTTTTTTCCTTATCGAAAAGGTTATAGTGCGGTGATCGCTGAGGTTTTCACCTTCGTTGTCCACGGTCCAGTTGTCAATACAGTGGCTGAAATTTGTCGACGTCATCGTAATGTCTACGATTGACTCCCCTTGTCTTGAGGAAAAAGTCGGGGTGTTTCCAGCATTTACTATCACCATCGCATTCGATGCCAGCCATTCCTCCAGGGTTTCTCCTCTTTTATCCGTTTTTTGACAACCGGCCTGGACTGTTTTTGCATTTAGATCGCCCGCGAGGAGGAAATGCTTAGTCGACGTATTCTTTAGTGTTTGCATGTTATGCAAAACATCCGTAAAAACATTCATAGGACAATTTGGGGACACGTAGCACGAACACACGCTAAAATCTTCAAACTCGACACATATAAAACCGTGGCCAGCAAAAACACTGACCACGGGACAATCAGAATAAATATTTATAAAAGCATCACAATTCTTATCACAGTACATTTGTCCATAACTTACGTTTGGCTCACAGCCGATGACTAGATCTATGTTTTTTTCTACAATTGTTTTTTCTAAGAGCTCGTGTGCCGCTCTGGTGCGGTTAAAATTTAACTGCAACACGTTTATTTCCTTTTTATTTCGGGTCATTTCGGGAATTGTCCGGTTGGCTGTCCTCTGTGGACACAGTCATGCCATCCTTCTCACTGTTTGCTGATGTTCCTCTCTCCTCGCCAGCAGAGCTCTGCGAGTCAGTCGACCCTCTTTCCTTCCTCTTCTTCCCCTTCTTCTTAGATCTTTTAGATTTCTGTTGTGACCACTCCATCTCTACAATTCCTTCAGTCAGCTCCTTAACCTCCTCCCTTTCTTCGATATTAGTTTCCTTAGCGGACTCTTTTCTTTCACTTTCTTTGCTCCTTCTTTCTACCTTCCGGGCCTCAGAAAGCACCTTTCTAAATACGTCGCATCTCCCAGAACCTGCCATATGCCCCTCCCTGTTGCATAGAGGGCAAGCTTCTTCGTTCGAACATTCCTTGGTGATATGGTCCTTTTGGCCGCACCTGTAACAGGCGCTGCGTCTGTCCGTACCTTTACAGTTCTTAAGCTCATGACCATATTCCCAACATCTATAACACCTTCTTATTGTAAGTCTTCTCTCGAGCCTACATCGGCTCAGTCCTATCTTTAACGTATTCATTTTCAAAAGAACGTCCGCATCTTCCTTACTTAACGTTATCGTTGTAGTCTGCGTCTGATCTTTCATCATTCGCATCTCGCTCATTTTGAATTCCTTATGTTTCCCGTTCAAGGCCCTCTTAACCGCTTGCAGAACTTCCTCCCTTTCCGTAATCGCATCCACGCCTCTCAAGTATATTGTTTCCCCCTGATCCCCTGCTTTCCGCACGGTTGTTCCTTCGCTCGCGCTCCTTTGCAGGATTTCCCTTGCTTTTTCAATTATCTCCTCATTTCTTTCGGTAGTTATGAGGACTTTACCGTCTTTTGTACTACGTACGCTCTTTATTGCCTCTTTTAGTGCGTCATCCTTCAAAACCTCCTTGACCGCTTTTAACGAATCTTTAAAATTCGCGTCCTTAATTCCGACTACAAGGGCGTACGATGTTCTCTTTCTTTCTTTGCTTTTTCTTTCCCCATAATTAAAATTTCTCGGCGTGTGGAGGAGCACCGATCCACCTGTGTTTGCAGCGCCAAAAACAACCTCTAGCATCTTTCTATATCTATCGAAGTCCATGCTCTCTAGTATGTGTGTCGCTATTTTCGCTCCGTCGCCTATCTCTCTCCTTAGCTCTGATAGTGTCTCAAACAGGTCACGCTCCGTGCCGTCGTACTCTATCTTGTACATTATCCTCCGTCCGGTTTTAGGATTTTCCTTTGACCCTATCCTGTACGTCTGTTCAACAAAACCCAGTCTCTCTGTTATCTGGCGGATCTCGGGGAAGCGCTCCGCGCACTGCTTCTGGATGCTTTTAGTCATATCTCTATCCTGGGGATCAACAACCAGGACTTTGACTACTTCCTCATCAGAATTTAATGGGTTTCCTTCTACAATCTTTGTTGTTTTATAGGATTCCTCAGGCCATTTTTTCACTGCTACTTTTCGCCATCCCTCGTAGTCCTTAACTGCTTTCAGTTCCACTTCCTCCGTTAGTTTCATTTCCACTTCCGTCTGCGTATCCATGTCTCTCTTAGTTATCCCTTTTAGGTTTCCTAGTCTGAGCTCCCTAACTTCTTGTTCTAGCAACTTGATTTTGCTTTCTAAAAGGGTGTAGTCATTTTTTCCTTCCTTAGCTTCTTCAGTGTATACTCTCTGTAATTTTGTTACCATCGGTTTTATTTCCTTTATGGCATTTTTCATGTTCACAGCAGTATTTTGCTGCACTAACCCAGCTAATTTGTCCATCTTTTTGACTAACTCCTGTATTACATTGGCGGAGCCCACCCTCGCCGATAGACTCTGCCGAATTGATCTATCTGCCGTTTTAGCTTCCTCGTTCAGCCGGGTCTCGGTTTTCCTTTTTTTAGCTTCTCTCGCTGCCTCTCCTTCTATCTGGAATTCCTTGCTATACAGAGAGCTGAGACACGAAGATCTTCTTTCTCTTTTTTCCATTGACACTTCCTCCGCAGCATTGGTAAGAGTATCTTCCTTCGGGTCTATATCAAGCGTTTCCACCCTAATGGTATCTCCTCTATTCTCTCCTTTCGTCCGCGTCGGGGATCTTCCCACCAGCGAGCTGCGTCTAAACGCCCGCTCTTCCATCTCCCTGTCCATTACTTCACTTTTTGCGGTATCAGATTTCCTTGCCGTTTCGTCATCTTTGGTCAGACCATCACCAGGGGGCGACCAGGCCCCTCGGCCGCTGCTGCGACTGACATTGTCGCAGCAGCCATCCGAGGCTCGTCTTTATTTTCCATAAAACCCATAATCCAGATGTCAGGCGCCTAGGTTACGCCCCATTTTTAACCTACTGGCAGGTATACACTTACTCGACGTTGAACAATAAGAGACAATCACAAGCCGGAATTGCGCCGGTAACTACAAAATCTTCACCTGTACCCAGGTGGGGGCCCTTATGGAGTGCTACCACCCGGGCCAGGTGGACTCCAGTTTTTTAACGAGGTCTGCTCCTCCGGCTAGGGTGCCCCGGGTGCGCCACACCCGTACCCAGTATCAACTGAGCCCCTGGGGGGAACCCAACCCAACCCAACCCAACCCAACCCAACCCAACCCAACCCAACCCAACCCAACCCAACCCAACCCAACCCAACCCAACCCAACCCAACCCAACCCAACCCAACCCAACCCAACCCAACCCAACCCAACCCAACCCAACCCAACCCAACCCAACCCAACCCAACCCAACCCAACCCAACCCAACCCAACCCAACCCAACCCAACCCAACCCAACCCAACCCAACCCAACCCAACCCAACCCAACCCAACCCAACCCAACCCAACCCAACCCAACCCAACCCAACCCAACCCAACCCAACCCAACCCAACCCAACCCAACCCAACCCAACCCAACCCAACCCAACCCAACCCAACCCAACCCAACCCAACCCAACCCAACCCAACCCAACCCAACCCAACCCAACCCAACCCAACCCAACCCAACCCAACCCAACCCAACCCAACCCAACCCAACCCAACCCAACCCAACCCAACCCAACCCAACCCAACCCAACCCAACCCAACCCAACCCAACCCAACCCAACCCAACCCAACCCAACCCAACCCAACCCAACCCAACCCAACCCAACCCAACCCAACCCAACCCAACCCAACCCAACCCAACCCAACCCAACCCAACCCAACCCAACCCAACCCAACCCAACCCAACCCAACCCAACCCAACCCAACCCAACCCAACCCAACCCAACCCAACCCAACCCAACCCAACCCAACCCAACCCAACCCAACCCAACCCAACCCAACCCAACCCAACCCAACCCAACCCAACCCAACCCAACCCAACCCAACCCAACCCAACCCAACCCAACCCAACCCAACCCAACCCAACCCAACCCAACCCAACCCAACCCAACCCAACCCAACCCAACCCAACCCAACCCAACCCAACCCAACCCAACCCAACCCAACCCAACCCAACCCAACCCAACCCAACCCAACCCAACCCAACCCAACCCAACCCAACCCAACCCAACCCAACCCAACCCAACCCAACCCAACCCAACCCAACCCAACCCAACCCAACCCAACCCAACCCAACCCAACCCAACCCAACCCAACCCAACCCAACCCAACCCAACCCAACCCAACCCAACCCAACCCAACCCAACCCAACCCAACCCAACCCAACCCAACCCAACCCAACCCAACCCAACCCAACCCAACCCAACCCAACCCAACCCAACCCAACCCAACCCAACCCAACCCAACCCAACCCAACCCAACCCAACCCAACCCAACCCAACCCAACCCAACCCAACCCAACCCAACCCAACCCAACCCAACCCAACCCAACCCAACCCAACCCAACCCAACCCAACCCAACCCAACCCAACCCAACCCAACCCAACCCAACCCAACCCAACCCAACCCAACCCAACCCAACCCAACCCAACCCAACCCAACCCAACCCAACCCAACCCAACCCAACCCAACCCAACCCAACCCAACCCAACCCAACCCAACCCAACCCAACCCAACCCAACCCAACCCAACCCAACCCAACCCAACCCAACCCAACCCAACCCAACCCAACCCAACCCAACCCAACCCAACCCAACCCAACCCAACCCAACCCAACCCAACCCAACCCAACCCAACCCAACCCAACCCAACCCAACCCAACCCAACCCAACCCAACCCAACCCAACCCAACCCAACCCAACCCAACCCAACCCAACCCAACCCAACCCAACCCAACCCAACCCAACCCAACCCAACCCAACCCAACCCAACCCAACCCAACCCAACCCAACCCAACCCAACCCAACCCAACCCAACCCAACCCAACCCAACCCAACCCAACCCAACCCAACCCAACCCAACCCAACCCAACCCAACCCAACCCAACCCAACCCAACCCAACCCAACCCAACCCAACCCAACCCAACCCAACCCAACCCAACCCAACCCAACCCAACCCAACCCAACCCAACCCAACCCAACCCAACCCAACCCAACCCAACCCAACCCAACCCAACCCAACCCAACCCAACCCAACCCAACCCAACCCAACCCAACCCAACCCAACCCAACCCAACCCAACCCAACCCAACCCAACCCAACCCAACCCAACCCAACCCAACCCAACCCAACCCAACCCAACCCAACCCAACCCAACCCAACCCAACCCAACCCAACCCAACCCAACCCAACCCAACCCAACCCAACCCAACCCAACCCAACCCAACCCAACCCAACCCAACCCAACCCAACCCAACCCAACCCAACCCAACCCAACCCAACCCAACCCAACCCAACCCAACCCAACCCAACCCAACCCAACCCAACCCAACCCAACCCAACCCAACCCAACCCAACCCAAACCCAACCCAACCCAACCCAACCCAACCCAACCCAACCCAACCCAACCCAACCCAACCCAACCCAACCCAACCCAACCCAACCCAACCCAACCCAACCCAACCCAACCCTTTTTTTTTTTTTTTTTTTTTTTTTTTTTTTAACGAGGTCGGGGAAAATCTGCTATACAGACGCCCGGCCTGGGATGGTGGGCGGCCGGGTAGTGTGGGGTTGGATCCCCTCTTGGGGTACCGACCCACTAAAAACCCCTTTCCTCGTCTTCCTCCGGTATCGCCGCGAGGCATTCTTCAGAGGTTGGTCGACCACAAACTATCTCGTTTCTTTTCTTCTCCCTGTTCTACTTCTCCCTTTCACTCCCGCGCCAGTCGCTTTCACCTTTGGCTGGACTCGCCTTTCTCCTCGTCGCTGCTCTCCTCGGTGGTCGGCATGCATGCGGACAAACAAAACAAAAAGAAATCCCCTTTAATTTGCTAAGAGAAAATTATTATAATAAAAAATCGCATACCCGGATGGGGGAGGTAGAGGGCCTACCTCCCCGCTGCTCCTCTTCTGCTCTTCTGGCTTCGGTCTCCAGTTTTCTTTCGTACTGTTCTTTACTCTTCATCACGCTCCACACGAATCCCTGCACAGCCTCCCATTTTTCTTCTTTGTCCAACATTACTGGGACGAGGCTTTCCCGTGTTAGTTCTGCGCCGCATTCTGCTTCGCATTTCTTTCTTTCTTCTTCGAACTCAGTGCACACGAACAGGGTGTGCTCAGCAGAATCCTCTTCTCCGCAGAACCAACACGCCTCCGATTCGGTCTTGTTGATCCTATGTAAGTACTTTACGAAAACTCCGTGGCCCGTCAGAACCTGGGTGAGGCAGTAATCTACCTCTCCCCATTTCCTGGTTTCAGGTATCAGCCGTTTTGTCCAGCCGTTTTCTTCCTCCCATCTTTGCTGCCACTGCTCCATTACTTTTCGCTGTCCCTCCTCTTTATACTCTTTTCCCTTTTTGTGCAGGGCTGCTCTTTCCTCTACCAACAAATCCATGGGAGGCAGGCCGGCGATAACGTGGACCGCTGCTCCGGACACCGTTCTATAGGCCGAGGTAATTCCGATTGCCAGTTTCCTGCTCACAGATATCAGCATATCCCTGTATCGCTTGAATTGTAAACTTCTTATCCACGTCGGCGCACCATACAGTATCGCCGACGTGACGGCCGTCGCTAGCAGGACCCTCCTTTTCATTCCCGGTCCGCCATACTTTGGCATAACTTTCATAAGCCTGTTGCACATTTGGACAGCTTTTTTAACTACCTCTGCGACGTGTCTTGTCATTTTCATGTTTCTGTCTAGATAGACACCAAGGTACTTTACGGCCTCAATGCTTGGTACCACTAGGCCGTCCACCTCCAAGTTCATCCGCCTAATCTTCCTTCTCCCTTGGAGGAGGACTACCTCCGTTTTCCGGGCAGCTATTTCTAGTCCCTTTCTCTTTAATTGGTACACCACCTCTGCCGTTGCGTTCCTCGCCCTTTCCTCTAGCTGTACCGGGTCTTTTTCCGTGACCACCAGAGCCAGATCGTCGGCGTAGGCGATCAGTTGCACGCCTGTTTCAAATCTCAGCCTCAGGATAGAATCGTAGTAAACGTTCCACAGTAGTGGACCCAGCAAGGATCCCTGTGGAACTCCCGCCGTCATCTCCAGTGTCGTGCCACACTGTGTCTCTATCCACCTATCGCTTAAGTACGATTTTATCATGTTTGTTAGGTACGGGCTGATTCCTCCTCTCTCTAAGGCTTCGACGATCAGCCTCCATGGTGCGGTGTTGAAAGCGTTCTGGACATCCAGTAAAATTAAGATGCAGAATTCTCTATTCTTCAAAGCTTTTTTCTTGATATCGTCGACGATACTTTGGACTCTGGTGATGGCATCTACGGTGGACTTGCCTTTTCTATATCCGTACTGTTCTTTATGCAGTAGTTCTTTCCTTCCGACCTCTTCCTCCAGCCTCTCCCTGAGGAGACCCTCCAGAAGTTTTCCAGCTGAGTCTAGGAGGCACAGTGGCCTGTATGAGGTATCTGTACCAGGCTTTGGGGGCTTCTCAATTAAAACCAATCTGGCCCTTTTCCAGATTTTGGGGAAGCAACCGTCTCTCAAGCATTTGTTATATACATTCAGGAAGTCATCGATATATTTCATTGATAGTACTTTAACTATGTCCGGTGGGAGGCCGTCAGGACCGCTTGCCTTCCTTATTTTAATTTTCTGTGCAGCCTGCATTAATTCTTCTCTTGAGAAGGGAGTCGGCTCTAGGTTTCCCGAAGGAGGGTCCCAGAGAACTTTCTCGTGTTTAGGAAACAGCTTTGTGAACTGTCTGTCTGTTTCTTCGGCGGTAATACTTTTGTTTCTGTGTAGACGTAGGCGCTGCATTACGATTTTGTACGCCTTGCCCCATACGTCGTTTTCCAGGTCCTTGCAGAGCTCCCTCCATTTCTCTTCTTTGCTCCTTCTAATCAGAACCCTTAACGTTTTCTTCGCTTCCTTTAGCGTTGTTCTGTATTGCTCAACCTTCGCCGCGGTGGGCCGCGTGCCTGGAGCCTTTCTGGCTCTCGTCAGCTGCCTCCTTATGTGATTACATGTACGTCTCTGTGTCGCGATTTCGTCGTTCCACCAGTAGACCCTCCTTCGGTTTCCCCTCGCTTGTCCTTGCTGCATTCTGTGCCTCCTACACATATGTTCCATATTTCTGACTAGCCTTTCTGGAGACTTTTCCTCCCCGGGTGCAAAGAGTTCTGATTCGTCCTCCGCCAGCGCGCTTAAAGCAGGCTTGGATACCCTCCATAAGTAGTTGTTCGTACTTTTCTTTCCTACTTCCGGTTTTTTCCTTATCGAAAAGGTTATAGTGCGGTGATCGCTGAGGTTTTCACCTTCGTTGTCCACGGTCCAGTTGTCAATACAGTGGCTGAAATTTGTCGACGTCATCGTAATGTCTACGATTGACTCCCCTTGTCTTGAGGAAAAAGTCGGGGTGTTTCCAGCATTTACTATCACCATCGCATTCGATGCCAGCCATTCCTCCAGGGTTTCTCCTCTTTTATCTGTTTTTTGACAACCGGCCTGGACTGTTTTTGCATTTAGATCGCCCGCGAGGAGGAAATGCTTAGTCGACGTATTCTTTAGTGTTTGCATGTTATGCAAAACATCCGTAAAAACATTCATAGGACAATTTGGGGACACGTAGCACGAACACACGCTAAAATCTTCGAACTCGACACATATAAAACCGTGGCCAGCAAAAACACTGACCACGGGACAATCAGAATAAATATTTATAAAAGCATCACAATTCTTATCACAGTACATTTGTCCATAACTTACGTTTGGCTCACAGCCGATGACTAGATCTATGTTTTTTTCTACAATTGTTTTTTCTAAGAGCTCGTGTGCCGCTCTGGTGCGGTTAAAATTTAACTGCAACACGTTTATTTCCTTTTTATTTCGGGTCATTTCGGGAATTGTCCGGTTGGCTGTCCTCTGTGGACACAGTCATGCCATCCTTCTCACTGTTTGCTGATGTTCCTCTCTCCTCGCCAGCAGAGCTCTGCGAGTCAGTCGACCCTCTTTCCTTCCTCTTCTTCCCCTTCTTCTTAGATCTTTTAGATTTCTGTTGTGACCACTCCATCTCTACAATTCCTTCAGTCAGCTCCTTAACCTCCTCCCTTTCTTCGATATTAGTTTCCTTAGCGGACTCTTTTCTTTCACTTTCTTTGCTCCTTCTTTCTACCTTCCGGGCCTCAGAAAGCACCTTTCTAAATACGTCGCATCTCCCAGAACCTGCCATATGCCCCTCCCTGTTGCATAGAGGGCAAGCTTCTTCGTTCGAACATTCCTTGGTGATATGGTCCTTTTGGCCGCACCTGTAACAGGCGCTGCGTCTGTCCGTACCTTTACAGTTCTTAAGCTCATGACCATATTCCCAACATCTATAACACCTTCTTATTGTAAGTCTTCTCTCGAGCCTACATCGGCTCAGTCCTATCTTTAACGTATTCATTTTCAAAAGAACGTCCGCATCTTCCTTACTTAACGTTATCGTTGTAGTCTGCGTCTGATCTTTCATCATTCGCATCTCGCTCATTTTGAATTCCTTATGTTTCCCGTTCAAGGCCCGCTTAACCGCTTGCAGAACTTCCTCCCTTTCCGTAATCGCATCCACGCCTCTCAAGTATATTGTTTCCCCCTGATCCCCTGCTTTCCGCACGGTTGTTCCTTCGCTCGCGCTCCTTTGCAGGATTTCCCTTGCTTTTTCAATTATCTCCTCATTTCTTTCGGTAGTTATGAGGACTTTACCGTCTTTTGTACTACGTACGCTCTTTATTGCCTCTTTTAGTGCGTCATCCTTCAAAACCTCCTTGACCGCTTTTAACGAATCTTTAAAATTCGCGTCCTTAATTCCGACTACAAGGGCGTACGATGTTCTCTTTCTTTCTTTGCTTTTTCTTTCCCCATAATTAAAATTTCTCGGCGTGTGGAGGAGCACCGATCCACCTGTGTTTGCAGCGCCAAAAACAACCTCTAGCATCTTTCTATATCTATCAAAGTCCATGCTCTCTAGTATGTGTGTCGCTATTTTCGCTCCGTCGCCTATCTCTCTCCTTAGCTCTGATAGTGTCTCAAACAGGTCACGCTCCGTGCCGTCGTACTCTATCTTGTACATTATCCTCCGTCCGGTTTTGGGATTTTCCTTTGACCCTATCCTGTACGTCTGTTCAACAAAACCCAGTCTCTCTGTTATCTGGCGGATCTCGGGGAATCGCTCCGCGCACTGCTTCTGGATGCTTTTAGTCATATCTCTATCCTGGGGATCAACAACCAGGACTTTGACTACTTCCTCATCAGAATTTAATGGGTTTCCTTCTACAATCTTTGTTGTTTTATAGGATTCCTCAGGCCATTTTTTCACTGCTACTTTTCGCCATCCCTCGTAGTCCTTAACTGCTTTCAGTTCCACTTCCTCCGTTAGTTTCATTTCCACTTCCGTCTGCGTATCCATGTCTCTCTTAGTTATCCCTTTTAGGTTTCCTAGTCTGAGCTCCCTAACTTCTTGTTCTAGCAACTTGATTTTGCTTTCTAAAAGGGTGTAGTCATTTTTTCCTTCCTTAGCTTCTTCAGTGTATACTCTCTGTAATTTTGTTACCATCGGTTTTATTTCCTTTATGGCATTTTTCATGTTCACAGCAGTATTTTGCTGCACTAACCCAGCTAATTTGTCCATCTTTTTGACTAACTCCTGTATTACATTGGCGGAGCCCACCCTCGCCGATAGACTCTGCCGAATTGATCTATCTGCCGTTTTAGCTTCCTCGTTCAGCCGGGTCTCGGTTTTCCTTTTTTTAGCTTCTCTCGCTGCCTCTCCTTCTATCTGGAATTCCTTGCTATACAGAGAGCTGAGACACGAAGATCTTCTTTCTCTTTTTTCCATTGACACTTCCTCCGCAGCATTGGTAAGAGTATCTTCCTTCGGGTCTATATCAAGCGTTTCCACCCTAATGGTATCTCCTCTATTCTCTCCTTTCGTCCGCGTCGGGGATCTTCCCACCAGCGAGCTGCGTCTAAACGCCCGCTCTTCCATCTCCCTGTCCATTACTTCACTTTTTGCGGTATCAGATTTCCTTGCCGTTTCGTCATCTTTGGTCAGACCATCACCGAGGGGGCGACCAGGCCCCTCGGCCGCTGCTGCGACTGACATTGTCGCAGCAGCCATCCGAGGCTCGTCTTTATTTTCCATAAAACCCATAATCCAGATGTCAGGCGCCTAGGTTACGCCCCATTTTTAACCTACTGGCAGGTATACACTTACTCGACGTTGAACAATAAGAGACAATCACAAGCCGGAATTGCGCCGGTAACTACAAAATCTTCACCTGTACCCAGGTGGGGGCCCTTATGGAGTGCTACCACCCGGGCCAGGTGGACTCCAGTTTTTTAACGAGGTCTGCTCCTCCGGCTAGGGTGCCCCGGGTGCGCCACACCCGTACCCAGTATCAACTGAGCCCCTGGGGGGAACCCAACCCAACCCAACCCAACCCCACCCGACCCGACCCGACCCGACCCGACCCGACCCAACCCAACCCAACCCAACCCAACCCAACCCAACCCAACCCAACCCAACCCAACCCAACCCAACCCAACCCAACCCAACCCAACCCAACCCAACCCAACCCAACCCAACCCAACCCAACCCAACCCAACCCAACCCAACCCAACCCAACCCAACCCAACCCAACCCAGCCCAGCCCAGCCCAGCCCAGCCCAGCCCAGCCCAGCCCAGCCCAGCCCAGCCCAGCCCAGCCCAGCCCAGCCCAGCCCAGCCCAGCCCAGCCCAGCCCAGCCCAGCCCAGCCCAACCCACCCCAACCCAACCCAACCCAACCCAACCCAACCCAACCCAACCCAACCCAACCCAACCCAACCCAACCCAACCCGACCCGACCCGACCCGACCCGACCCGACCCGACCCGACCCGACCCGACCCGACCCGACCCGACCCGACCCGACCCGACCCGACCCGACCCGACCCGACCCGACCCGACCCGACCCGACCCGACCCGACCCGACCCGACCCGACCCGACCCGACCCGACCCGACCCGACCCGACCCGACCCGACCCGACCCGACCCGACCCGACCCGACCCGACCCGACCCGACCCGACCCGACCCGACCCGACCCGACCCGACCCGACCCGACCCGACCCGACCCGACCCGACCCGACCCGACCCGACCCGACCCGACCCGACCCGACCCGACCCGACCCGACCCGACCCGACCCGACCCGACCCGACCCGACCCGACCCGACCCGACCCGACCCGACCCGACCCGACCCGACCCGACCCGACCCGACCCGACCCGACCCGACCCGACCCGACCCGACCCGACCCGACCCGACCCGACCCGACCCGACCCGACCCGACCCGACCCGACCCGACCCGACCCGACCCGACCCGACCCGACCCGACCCGACCCGACCCGACCCGACCCGACCCGACCCGACCCGACCCGACCCGACCCGACCCGACCCGACCCGACCCGACCCGACCCGACCCGACCCGACCCGACCCGACCCGACCCGACCCGACCCGACCCGACCCGACCCGACCCGACCCGACCCGACCCGACCCGACCCGACCCGACCCGACCCGACCCGACCCGACCCGACCCGACCCGACCCGACCCGACCCGACCCGACCCGACCCGACCCGACCCGACCCGACCCGACCCGACCCGACCCGACCCGACCCGACCCGACCCGACCCGACCCGACCCGACCCGACCCGACCCGACCCGACCCGACCCGACCCGACCCGACCCGACCCGACCCGACCCGACCCGACCCGACCCGACCCGACCCGACCCGACCCGACCCGACCCCACCCAAACCCAACCCAACCCAACCCAACCCAACCCAACCCAACCCAACCCAACCCAACCCAACCCAACCCAACCCAACCCAACCCAACCCAACCCAACCCAACCCAACCCAACCCAACCCAACCCAACCCAACCCAACCCAACCCAACCCAACCCAACCCAACCCAACCCAACCCAACCCAACCCAACCCAACCCAACCCAACCCAACCCAACCCAACCCAACCCAACCCAACCCAACCCAACCCAACCCAACCCAACCCAACCCAACCCAACCCAACCCAACCCAACCCAACCCAACCCAACCCAACCCAACCCAACCCAACCCAACCCAACCCAACCCAACCCAACCCAACCCAACCCAACCCAACCCAACCCAACCCAACCCAACCCAACCCAACCCAACCCAACCCAACCCAACCCAACCCAACCCAACCCAACCCAACCCAACCCAACCCAACCCAACCCAACCCAACCCAACCCCACCCAACCCTTTTTTTTTTTTTTTTTTTTTTTTTTTTTTTTCGAGGTCGGGGAAAATCTGCTAAACAGACACCCGGCCTAAGATGTTGGGCGGCCGGGTAGTGTGGGGTTGGATCCCTTCTTAGGGTACCGACCCACTAAAAACCCCTTTCCTCGTCTTCTCCGGAAACCACCAAGAAGGCATTACATCGGAGTCGTGCGCCATCCTCTCACTTCATCCCGATATTTCCATCTGAACTCAGTATATTCCCTGGGCAACATTTCAGCATCTTCTCCCTGGGAGATGGGAGGGAATGCTCCCCCCCTCTATCCTCTCCTTTCTCTTCTGTCTCCACGACCTCGTCCAGGTGATGTGAATATCCGATCTTTACCTCCAAAGCTTCACCCAACTTTTTATACCTGAGAGAGGGGGGGAGGCGCCCCCCCTCCATACTCTTCTCTCTCTTCAATCTCTTTGTTCCGTATAACATCGGTGACGAAGGTGCTCGCAGCTTCCCACGCCTCCTCCCTGTCCAGCATTTCCCTCACCATGCCCTCCGGGGTGCCAACCGGACCCGCCAATCTCCAGAAGGCCTCACGCTCCTTCGCCCATCTCGGGCAGTCGAAGAAGGTATGGTCAACGTCGTCAACCCCTCCACAATATGTACAGAATTCGTCTCTGACTCTCTTGAACCTGTGCAGGTACACCCTGAAACATCCATGGCCCGATAGGAACTGGCTGAGGTAGTAGTTCGTATCTCCCCACTTTCTCCTACACCAAACGCGGATGTCGGGGATCAGCTTCTTGGTCCAGCTCCCCTTCCCTGTGTCCGCAAGCCATCTGCTCTGCCATTCTCCCATAATCGCCTGCTCCAGTTCTTCTTTCCCTTTTCCCAGGCTAGCATTTTTTTGGATCATTAAGTCAATTGGCATTGTATCACCCATCACTTGGAGTGCTTCGGTGGATACCGTCCGGTACGAACACGTTACCCTTATCAAGACCTTCCTCTGGAGGCTGTTTAGGCTTTTTACGTTTTTCTTGCACTTTATCGCATCACTCCATGCCCGGCTAGCGTACAACATCTGAGAATAAACCGTGGTGGCAATTAGTTTCCTCTTACCCATTTTTGGGCCGTAAGTAGACCCCATCAGCCTGTACAGCGCACTGATTGTCTTTTGCGCTTTGTTAACAACATACGTAACGTGATGCCCCCATTTTTGATCCTTTCCAATCATGACCCCCAGGTATTTCAACGCCGCCGCGTTCCTTATCGTATGATCGCCAACGCTCACTTCCATCCCTTCCTTCCTCCGCCTGCTCCTCAGAAGGACCGCCTCGGACTTGTCCTCCGCCAATTTCAAGCCCATCTCTTCTAACTGTACTACAAGGCTGTCCACCGCTTCCTGCGCTCTAGATTCCACCTCCTCTGGACCGCGGCCGCGCACCACCACTGCCAGGTCATCCGCATAGGCCACGGCCTCCACCCCAGGGCCCCATCTCTCCTCCTCAAGGAGGGTGTCGAAATATATGTTCCACAATACTGGTCCCAGGATCGAGCCCTGGGGCACCCCCCTCCTTATTTCGTACTTTGCTCCATTGTACGACACGTACCTGTCTGAAAGATAGTCTTTTATAATATTAATAATGCGCTCCGAGAATCCCTTTTTTCGCATGGCGTCTATAATCCCTCTCCAGGGAGCGGATCCAAAAGCGTTCCGTATGTCGAAGGTTAAAAGGAGGCACATCTCTCTCTTTCCACGATTGAATTTGTCGGCAGTCGTAGCTACCTCCAGGACTCTGTCGATGGCGTTCACAGTAGACCTGCCCGTCCTAAAGCCGAACTGGCTCTTCGATAGGCCCCCTCTCTCTTCCAATTCATCCAAGAGTCTATTTCTGATCAGCGCCTCGTATAATTTCCCGTACGTGTCTAGTAAGCTTAGAGGCCTATACTTTTTTTCTCCTCCGTCGCCGGGCTTTTCAATTAAGACCAAACGAGCAGCCCTCCAGACGCTAGGAAAGCTGCCGTCCTCCATTAAACGGTTGAACATCCTGGCTATCTTCGTCGCCCCGGCTGCCACCATATCCTTTACTATCTCCGTCGTTATTCCATCCGGTCCAGGGGCCCTACCGTTTTTAAGCCTCCTTACTGCCGCTTCGACTTCTTCTGCAGTCACTTCCGATTCTTTAGGAAGAACCGGCATGTCCTGCTTCCGCCATCTGATCTTCTCATCGTGTGGAAAGAGAGATGCTATTAAAACCTCCGCCTCCTCCCCATCTAGCGTTACCATTGGGGTGTTTCTTGTTCTTTTCATGACGATCGTTACCATTGGGGTGTTTCTTGTTCTTTTCATGACGATCTTGTACGCATCGCCCCACGCGTCCTCCTCCAACTCATCGCACAGCCTGCGCCAGGCCTCTCTCTTTGCCTTCCTGATCAGGCTCTTAAGTTTCCTTCTGGCGCATTCGTACGCCAGTCTCATGGACTCCCTGTTCTCAGTATTTTCCGTGCGAGCGTTTTCCCTCGTAATCCTCCTCCTGTGTCTGTTGGCCTCTTCTCGCGCAGCTTTAACATCCTGGTTCCACCAGTAGACTACTCCCTGCCTACAGCAGTGCTTCTTCCTCCGGCCATACACCTTGTCGCATGTCTGTGTAGTAATATCTAGTAACAATTCCGGGGCAAGGTACTCCGCAGTATTTATCCTCATAGAGGCTTCTTCCTTAAACTTCTCAACCAGAGCGGCCTTTCTCCGCCACCTCCTCTCGGTTTTGCTGGTGAAGACACCTTGCCCCAGGTCGGTGCTCCTGATGTTGTAAAAAATATTACAGTGGTCGCTCAGATTTTCGGATTCGTCCACTCTCCAAGACTCAAAGCTGCGTATCAACTCCTCGTTGCATAACGTGACGTCTATGTGTGAGGAAAGATTTCTCCTCCTCCATGTAGGGCTCTTTCCTTTGTTGACCACTACGATATTTCTCTCTGCTAGCCATTCCCCCAGAATTTTGCCTCTGGCATCTTCTCGGGGGGCTCCCCAAGCCGGGGACTTAGCGTTAAAGTCCCCCGCTACAACCAAACTTCTGCCCTCTCTGGCATCTATCGTCGTCGCCAGCTCACATAGGTCGCTTTCATACCTTGCTAGATCGTCGTTTGGGGACAGGTAACACGAAACAAACATGCAACCAAAACACCTCGCCCAGACGAAACATCTACCGTCTCCCCACGCCGCAATGCTTATCTCTTCGTTAAAGATCCTTATAGCCACGTTCCTCTCCTTATTTGTAATATATCCACCAACCTCAACCTTCCTCTTATTAGGCTCCGAGATAATCAGTACGTCAATCCCCTCATCTCTCACTACTTGGTCTATGAGGTTCATCGCCTCCACACTTCTATTGACATTTACCTGCAAGACTTTGACGAAGTTCAATTGGGCCACTCTTACATCTACACTTCTATCCCCTGCCACTTTTACTTGCATGATTTTGTTTTTCATCGCGAACATGATTCTACTCGTCCCCTTCTTCCATTTCAGTCCGCGACCCAATCTCTCTCTGGGCTCTCGCTACTTCTTGTCTTCTCATTTTCCTCCTAGCTTTGGACAACTCCATTTTAAACAAATCGCATTTTCCAGAACCTGCTGTATGTCCTGTTATGTTACACAGGGGACACGCTTCATCATTTTTACATTCCATTGTCTTGTGGCCTTCCTTTCCACATTTAAAGCACAACTTCGTTCTATCAGGTCCCGAACATTGTTTTGCTAAATGGCCGTATAGCCAGCATTTATTGCATCTCACAACGTCGACCCTCCTTTCCAGACTGCACCTGGTAAATCCTATTTTAATCGGCCCCAGCTTAAGCAGTGCTTCCGCATCTGTCTCCCGCAATGTCACCGTTATGGCTTGCGTCTCGTCTCTCATAGGCCGCATCTCACTTGACCGTATTACGGCCCCTTTTTTGCTTAGCACTTCTTCAATCTTCTGTAGAACTTCTTCTTTTTCGGTAATGGCGTCAATACCTCTTATATGGATCGTAGAAGCCTCTCCGCCTAATCTCTTAACGGTGGTACTTTCCCCCTGTAGGCCTGTCATGGCTTCCTGCACATCTTCTATCACTTTCGTATTTTTCTCTGTTATGATTAGTAGTTTACCATCTTTAGTGCTCCTTATGCTTTTTACTCCCTCTTTGCATTGTGTCTTCCCCAGTACTTCCTTAACCATTTTAAGAGACTCTTTATACGATTTGCCTTTATTTTCAATCACCAATGCATAGGAGGTTCTTTCCTTAACAGGCGCATCTATTTTCTTACCGAAGTAATTTTTCGGTGTATGGATAGAAATTTTGATTTTTGATCCATAGAATATCCCTTCTAGCATCTTTTGCAATCTCTCGCCGTCAATGGAGTCTATTACATGCATCGACATGCTGCTCTCATCAGCGATCTCTCCTTTTAGGGTTTTGATATGATCAAAAAGTTCGTCCTCTTTTCCATTATATACAATTTTATAAATTTTCCTACTACCTTCCCGCGTCTTGCCTTTGGACCCGACCCTGTAAGTTTGCTCGACAAGGCCATAATCCTCATCAATCTCTCCCAATTCTGGATATCTGTCCCTATATAGCCTCTGGATGCCTTTTTCCATCCCTACGTCTGTAGGGTCCACCATAACTAGCTTAATTGTACCTTCTCTAGAGTTTAGCGGATTTCCCTCCACGAAGGTCGTGCGCTGGAAGCAGCCAGCGTCCCATTTTTTGTCCGCCAAATCATTCCATATTTCAAAGTTTTGTATTTCGTCCGTCAGAGTTATCTCATCTTCACGCGTTGTTTGCACTCCAACTTCCCTTGTCATTATGCTATCCGTCTGCGTTTCCGCGCTAAATTCCATTTTTTCGACATCCTCGTATTTGTGCTCCTCTATCCACGCTTTAATAGACTCTCTGTTTAGAGCGTCCGCCTGCCTACGGAATTTAGTCGCTAGCTCTTTTATCTCCCGTTTGGTGTTTTGTTCAATTCGATCATTTAGTTCTCCCACAAGTTTAGTGATACACTCAATTGCCTCCTTCAGAACAAAAGCCTCGGCAGATTCAACCCTTTTATACGGAGTATGCTCTTCAGCCTTCTCTGACGCTCCTTCCGTTGTTTTTCTTTTCTTCGAGACACTGCGGCTCCTCTCGTGGTCAGCGGGCCATCCGAACAATCGCCCTCTCGAAGACATTTCAAAAGAGAAATTTAATTGTCTATAATTCGCTTAAATCTAAAATAATTGAGAGAGAAAGTTCCAAATTTTAAAACCGGAGCGCAATCAGTCCCATAATTATATTACGACAATTTCTCGAAGAGCGATCGACAACGCCCCTCCTCATTCCGCTACGGCCGAGGCCGTAATGCGCGCCGAGCGCTGGATTCACGCGCGCGAGCACCGACACGAGTCCGCGCACGTGCACTCCGTCCCCGGCGAAATATAACCTCTCTCGACGATTCTAACAATAAAACTAATTAAAATTCGTCTCACCAATAATTACCACCACGGTCCCAGGGTGCTCCCAACCCCTCAGTCACTGCCTGCGCGATGGAAACGCCCCGTACGACTCCACGGCACTAAAAACACCAGGTTTTCTCTCGGGAACACGTGCAAAGGTTTAGCACTAATTAAGTAATTAAATAAGACACTTAGAAGGGCCTAAGCGCTTCACGAGTGCATTTGGGTCTTTTTCCCGCTAACTCGGAACAACACTGCCCGCACAAAAATTAATTAACTTGGTTTTTAACCACTTTAACTCAGCACTTATATCTCTTCGATGTTCACGCGTCAAACGCTAGAAGTGAACTCAACCCCACCCAACCCAACCCAACCCCACCCAACCCAACCCAACCCCACCCAACCCAACCCAACCCCACCCAACCCAACCCAACCCCACCCAACCCAACCCAACCCCACCCAACCCAACCCAACCCCACCCAACCCAACCCAACCCCACCCAACCCAACCCAACCCCACCCAACCCAACCCAACCCCACCCAACCCAACCCAACCCCACCCAACCCAACCCAACCCCACCCAACCCAACCCAACCCCACCCAACCCAACCCAACCCCACCCAACCCAACCCAACCCCACCCAACCCAACCCAACCCCACCCAACCCAACCCAACCCCACCCAACCCAACCCAACCCCACCCAACCCAACCCCACCCAACCCAACCCAACCCCACCCAACCCAACCCAACCCCACCCAACCCAACCCAACCCCACCCAACCCAACCCAACCCCACCCAACCCAACCCAACCCCACCCAACCCAACCCAACCCCACCCAACCCAACCCAACCCCACCCCACCCAACCCAACCCCACCCAACCCAACCCAACCCCACCCAACCCAACCCAACCCCACCCAACCCAACCCAACCCCACCCAACCCAACCCAACCCCACCCAACCCAACCCAACCCCACCCAACCCAACCCAACCCCACCCAACCCAACCCTTTTTTTTTTTTTTTTTTTTTTTTTTTTTTTTTTTTTTTTTACGAGGTCGGGGAAAATCTGCAAGCAGACACCCGGCCTAAGATGTTAGGCGGCCGGGTAGTGTGGGGTTGGATCCCTTCTTAGGGCACCGACCCACTAAAAACCCCTTTCCTCGTCTTCCTCCGGAATCCGCCAGTGAGGCGTTTCTTCGGAGTTCTCTGTCCTCTTTACACTTCCCTCCTCAATCTCCCGCATATTCTCTCTCCTCCTTTTCCTTCTCACTTACGACTCCTCTTATCCATTTTTCCATTATGTTCCATTGATCTTCACTTTCCAACATTATTCCAATACACTCGGTGGGCGTAACGATTTTCTTGAGCAGTCTATTCGCATCTTCTCTTGCCTTTTCCCAGCGAGTACATTCAAAAAATGTGTGTTCGACATCGTCCTTCTCTCCACAGTATACACATTCCTCATTTTCGGCCCTCTTGTGCTTAAACAGAAATGCCTTGAAACACCCGTGTCCTGTAAGAAACTGACTCACAAAGTAATTGGTTTGTCCCCACTTCCTTATTAGCCAAGGTGTAATATTCGGTATAATTTTCTTGGTCCATGCACCCTTTCCGGTATCACGCTTCCATCTCTCGTTCCACTTTTCCATGTTTTTCCCTTTAATTACATTCCTGTCTTCTTTATCATCTCCGATCGCAGCGCGTTCCTCAATCATTAGGTCCATGGGCAGTGAGTCTCCTATGACCTGTAAAACTTCTGTTGACGTTGTCCTGTAAGCGCTGGTCGTTCTCAGGAGGATTCCGCGCTGTATTCTAGTCAATTTAGTTACATTATTCTTTACTTTGACCGCGTTCTTCCACGCGCCACAGGCGTACAACAGTTGGGAGAATATGACCGCTCCCAGCATTTTTCTCTTCTCCGCCTTTGGTCCATAGGTATTTCCCATAATTCTTTGTAGGGCTCTTACGGTGTTTTGAGCTTTTTGCGTAACATAGTCCATGTGGTGGTTCCACTTCATATCTTTTCCCATTTTAACCCCCAGGTATTTCAGCTGTCTTTTACTTGTGATCTTACATTCCTTGATTACTATCTCAGCTTCCCTCTTTTCCTTTCTACTTCTCAATAGGACTGCCTCAGTTTTTTCGGGAGCTACCTCCAGCCCCATCTCCTCCATCTTTTCAACAATATTTCTCACTGTATTTTGGGCGTTTTGCTCTATTTCCTCTATGCTCCAACCCGTAATTATTGCCGCTACATCATCCGCGTAGGCTACCAGCTCGGTCTTTTCCCATTTTTCAGCGGTCTGTAGCAATTCATCAAAGAAAATATTCCACAGTAAGGGACCTAATACTGAGCCTTGTGGCACTCCCCTGCTAATCTCATATGTTTGCCCTTCGTATGTCACCCATCTGTTGTCGAGGTATTCCTTGATTAAATTAATTATCTGGGCTGAGATACCAATCCTTTCCATAGCTAGTATTATTCTGCCCCAAGGGGCCGTTCCGAAAGCGTTTCGTACGTCAAATGTGATCAGCAAGCATAGCCTCTTTTTTCCTCTTCTGAATTTTTCTGTCCTGCCCGCCTCCTCAATAACCTTCTTTATGGCTGCCGTAGTTGACCTATTTTTCATAAATCCGTACTGATTTTCGGAGATGCCTCCCTTTTCTTCTATTTCATTTAGAATTCTTGTTTTAATTATTGCTTCAAACAGTTTACCATAGTTGTTAAGCAGGCATAGCGGTCTATATTTTCCCTCATTTCCTTTGCCTGGTTTATTAATCAGTACCAATCTTCCAACTTTCCAAACGTCCGGGAAACATCCTTCCTTGATGAGTTTATTATACATATCCGCCAATTTTTTTGCCCCTACATCAATGACGTCTTTAACCATTTCATTGGTTATTTTATCCAGGCCAGGGGCTTTACCGTTTGTCTTATTATGTGTCAGAGCATGCAGTTCTTCCGCAGTAACCGTATCACACCTCTGCGCATCATCTACACGTTCCCTGTTCCATACTTCTCTGTCACCACGCGGAAACAGGTCCTCCATCAGTCTATCCAGTTCCTCTTTATCAAGTATGACTCTCGTTATGTTTTTTGTCCTCTTCATGGCGATCTTATATGCATCCCCAAAGACGTCTTCTTGGAGCTCGTTACACATCCTGGTCCACGCTCTTATTTTGGCTCTTTTTATTTCTTTCCTTAAATTTTTCTTGGCATCCACATAATCAGACTTAGATTTTTCCTTTATAATATCATTACCACGTTTACCATTTTCTCGAACCATTATTCTTCTACACTTATTTGCGTTCTCCTTGGCCTCTTTTACCCCCTCGTTCCACCAATAGATTTGGCCTTGCTTGATACCAGCCCTCCTTTTCCTGCCATAAATCTTATCACACGTATCAGCAGTAATTTTTGTCAAAGTTTCAGGTGTAATGTCTTCGCAAAGTCGCAACCTTCGTCTCATCTCCTCCTTAAAAGCGTTGATCTTCTCTGGGCGTCTTTTCCATCTGTATTCAGTCTCTATCTGTTCGTCTCTTTGTTCATTTCTCCACCTCAGATTATAAAAAATGTTCATATGGTCGCTTAAGTTTTCTTCTTCACTCACTTCCCAGTCTTCTGTTCGATTTAACATTTCCGTATTGCATATCGCAATATCTATATGTGATGTGTGTCCTCCTCTCCGCCATGTTGGGGCATTCCCTTTATTTATAATTGCCAGGTTTTTTTCGCATATCCATTCATATAGATACCTTCCTCTTCCATCCTCCTTCATTGATCCCCAATAGGCTGACTTGGCGTTAAAGTCTCCCGCTATTATTACGTCTCTGGTTTCTAGTTTGTTCATAACCTCAGCGATCTTGTTTAGCTTTTCTTTATACTGTTCTAGGCCTTCGTTTGGGGTTAAGTAACAGCCTATGATGGTTCCAATATTACTTGCAACCGCCACAAATCCGCTTCCTCCTTCCCATTTGTTAATTTTTAGTTTGTTGTATTCTTTCCTCAGTACCTTTATAGCAACATCACTGCACTGGTTTTTAAACCATCCACCCCATTCTATCTTGTTTACATTGGGCTCTGATACTATTATCACATCTATATTTCTATCTTTAGCAATTTTTTCCATGAGATTCATTGCTTCCGTGCTCCTATTAACGTTCACTTGCATAATTTTAATTGTACCTTGCTCTTTCATTCTGTCTCCACGACTCATACTCTTGTTTATCGAAGCCATTTTAGTATAGGAAATTGTCCTTTTCTGTGTCCTTCTGCTGGTGTGTCTCCAATTTACTTTCGCTTCTCCTTCCCTTCTTTTTGTTCGTTACAGTTTGGAAATCGTCCTGTTTCTTTTTTGTATCTTTCTCTTGTTGTTGTTTGTTTCTAGCTTCGTTGTGTATTTTCTTTATGGCTTCTCTGAACCTAGGACACGCCATAGTGTTCATTGAATGTCCAATTTCGGCGCAGTCGTGGCATCTCCTGTCGTTATTGCACTCGCTCGGTCGATGACCTTGCGTTGCGCATTTCGGACAAAATGGAATACCATCTTTTCGTTCTTTGTTTTGGTCGGTTTCTTTGCATTCTGCCGCTAAGTGGCCGAGTTTTAAGCATTTGAAACATCTTTGTGGGTTTATTAATTTTTGGGCTTTTCTTTCTGCAAATCCAATAAGTAGTTTTTTCCCCTCTTTTGTTATGATTTCCGCCGTTTCCGCTGGTATTGTTACTATGGCGGTAAAGATGTTTTTGCGGACTTTGTCAGGGAATAACGAGATTTTTATTTCTTCTCCAGATAGTTTTCGTTGTATTGTTTGTTCGATTGCTAATTGTATGTCTTCGTTGTCAGTGATTGCGTTTAAATTCCTAATTATCACGTTCGTCGTAGGTTTCTTTTTTTCTGTGATTTTCTGTTCTTTTCCTATTATTTGAGTTACTTTTTTTTGGAATTCTTTTATGCCCTCAGGGCGAGTTTCTTCCACTTTCATTAGTAATGATTTTGTTGCCGTCTTTTGTACTGAGAAGATTTTTATTCCTAGTTCTTCCGTCTTCAATTGTTTTTTCAGATTTTTAATTGATTCTTCGTAGCTAGATTCTTGTAATTTTATTTCGAAGGTCACTGTTTTTTCGGTATTTGTTCTTTGTTGGTTTGTTTTGCTTGCCGCTATGTTTGCAAATGTACTTTTCGGTTGAGCTTTATTTTTCTTTATGTATATATTCGTTTTTATGCTTTCATTGTGGCTTAAGTATTCAATGATTTTTCTCGTTTTCTTGTAGTCGTATTCTTCGTGTGGTATCAGTGCAATGTTTTTTTCTTTGTTCTTTGGTGCAGTGATGTCGATTATTTTTTTTATATACTCGAAGATTTTTTCTTCGATAGATGTTGTGTAGTCGCAGTCCCTCAGACAGGTTCCCATCGTTATTAGAGTTCTTTTTATTTGGTCTCCTTCAACTTCGTCCTCTATATTAATGTTGTTTGTGATTTTTAACGTTTTTCCTTCTTCGAGCTGTTTATTCTTTATTGCTTTTTCGATCTGTGGGTTTTCTTCTACATAGTTTTTAATAATTGGGTTTTGTAAAATTTTATTTGTTTCGCACAAAACGATTATTGTTGTTTCTTCGTTGTTCTTTAATGGGTTACCTTCCTTTATTCGTGTTTTTTCGTATATTGGCTCTTGCCATGTAATGTCCATTATTTTTCTTATATCTTCGATGTTTTTCTGTTCTGTTTTAAGTGTTTCTAGAACTGTCAGTTGTTGTGCTTGCGTGTTTTTAGTTGTTTCAGATTCTTCTTTTTGGTCTGTTTGTGTTCCTATTTCTTTTGTCTTGGGCTTTGTCGTTTGAGTGTTTGCATCTCTCATTTCAAAATTTTTTTCTCTTTTATTTGTTTGTTCGCTAGGCGTTTTAGGCTGCGTTGTTCCTTGGTACTTAATTTCCGAGTGAAGGCGATCTAGCTTTGATGCTGTATTTCTCGCCGACTGGATAGCGTCCTTCATATCCCTTGCCGTATTTTGGGCAATTAATTTTTCAATTTTATTTACTTTAACTATTAGTTGTGTTACCATTTTGTCTAGTACTTCTGTGGTTGTACCAGGTTTTTTTTTTGTTGAAGAGGGCTGCTTTCTTCGTCTCTTCCTCTTTTCGCTGTCACGTTTTTTGTTTGTTGGATTGGTGTCTCCTCAATTATAATGTATTCTTCTTGTTCTTGCTTCTCAGGTGTTTTATGTTCAGTTTCTGATACTGATTCTTGTCTAATTCTAGCTTCATCCTTTTCGTTCTTATCTTGTATATTTGTATATTTGATTTCCGGTGGAGTTCGGTTTATTTTATTTTTTGGGGTAAAGGGGTCGGTCCCCTCTGCCATGTTTATGCCTTTTTTGTTCTTATAGCATTTATTTTTCGCGATAACCGTCCAATAGAAAACAATTTTCTTCGAGATCGAATTTTGTTCGAAATTTTACTAAGTCCACTAGCACTGATAATTAAGAAAAATCAAAAATCAAAAATACCTGTGCTGTCTTGTAGGTGTTGTTCACTATTAGGTTTACACAAAGTTTCAGATTTTTTGGTCAGTCCAGTTAGCGGATGTTTATAGATCAACGTGGAACTGTGACGTCACAGCACACTTTAATCAAGTTTTCCCGCCAATCAGTCGTTTTTTCCGCACCGTTCTTTCACTCACTCACTCATTCGATCGTCCACTATCGATCATTAACACTTTCGTTCACTAATTGTTCGCACTAATGAGTCACTTTCTCAAGCACGACAATCACGTGTATTTAAAATCTTCTAAACAAAGAAAAGTTTTTTATTCCTTGTCAGAATTCACTGAAACTTTCAGGGGTTGCTTCTAGTACCATTTAACGAATATTGGTCACTAGAAAACAACTTTTCTGAAAACTTTTCCGGCAACTTTTGGACTTAGCGCGAGAGCGACTTTTACACACGTCCGTCCCGTTCAACGGCCAAACTCGCACTACCCAACCCAACCCAACCCCACCCAACCCAACCCAACCCCACCCAACCCAACCCAACCCCACCCAACCCAACCCAACCCCACCCAACCCAACCCAACCCCACCCAACCCAACCCAACCCCACCCAACCCAACCCAACCCCACCCAACCCAACCCAACCCAACCCCACCCAACCCAACCCAACCCCACCCAACCCAACCCAACCCCACCCAACCCAACCCAACCCCACCCAACCCAACCCAACCCAACCCCACCCAACCCAACCCAACCCAACCCAAGGCTCGGGAGATGCTCGGGAGATGTTCGGGAGAGGCTCGGGAGATGCTCGGGAGGGACTCGGGAGATGCTCAGGAGGGGCTCGGGAGATGCTCGGGAGAGGCTCGGGAGATGCTCGGGAGGGGCCCGGGAGATGCTCGGGAGGGGCTCGGGAGATGCTCGGGAGAGGCTCGGGAGATCCTCGGGAGATGCTCGGGAGATGCTCAGGAGGGACTCGGGAGATGCTCGGGAGATACTCGGGAGAGGCTCGGGAGGGGCTCGGGAGATGCTCGGGAGAGGCTCGGGAGATGCTCGGGAGATGCTCGGGAGATGCTCGGGAGATGCTCAGGAGGGGCTCGGGAGATGCTCGGGAGATGCTCGGGAGATACTCGGGAGAGGCTCGGGAGATGCTAGGGAGATGCTCGGGAGAGGCTCGGGAGATGCTCGGGAGGGGCTCGGGAGATGCTCGGGAGAGGCTCGGGAGATGCTCAGGAGGGGCTCGGGAGATGCTCAGGAGGGGCTCGGGAGATGCTCGGGAGGGGATCGGGAGATGCTCAGGAGGGGCCCGGGAGATCATCGGGAGGGGCTCGGGAGATGCTCGGGAGATGCTCGGGAGATGCTCGGGAGATGCTCAGGAGGGGCTCGGGAGATGCTCGGGAGATGCTCGGGAGATGCTCAGGAGGGGCTCGGGAGATGCTCGGGAGATGCTCGGGAGATGCTCGGGAGATGCTCGGGAGATGCTCGGGAGATACTCGGGAGAGGCTCGGAAGGGGCTCGGGAGATGCTCGGGAGATACTCGGGAGAGGCTCGGGAGATGCTCGGGAGATGCTCGGGAGAGGCTCGGGAGATGCTCGGGAGGGGCTCGGGAGATGCTCGGGAGATGCTCAGGAGGGGCTCGGGAGGGGCTCGGGAGATGCTCGGGAGATGCTCGGGAGATACTCGGGAGAGGCTCGGGAGATGCTCGGGAGATGCTCGGGAGAGGCTCGGGAGATGCTCGGGAGGGGCTCGGGAGATGCTCGGGAGATGCTCGGGAGAGGCTCGGGAGGGGCTCGGGAGATGCTCGGGAGATACTCGGGAGAGGCTCGGGAGATGCTCGGGAGATGCTCAGGAGGGGCTCGGGAGATGCTCGGAAGGGGCTCGGGAGATGCTCGGGAGGGGCTCGGGAGATGCTCGGGAGATGCTCAGGAGGGGCCCGGGAGGGGCTGGGGAGGGAGGGCTTTTTTGTCATTTTTGACATTTTTGGCCATTTTTGTCATTTTTATCATTTTTGACATTCTTGACATTTTTTTGCCATTTTTTGTCATTTTTGACATTTTTGACATATTTTGGCATTTTTGACATTTTTTGTCATTTTTGACATTTTTTGTCATTTTTGACATTTTTTGTCATTTTTGACATTTTTTGTCATTTTTGACATTTTTGGCCATTTTTGTCATTTTTGTCATTTTTGACATTCTTGACATTTCTTTGACATTTTTTGTCATTTTTGACATTTTTTGTTATTTTTGACATTTTTTGTCATTTTTTACATTTTTTGCCATTTTTTGTCATTTTTGACATTTTTGACATTTTTTGCCATTTTTGACATTTTTTGTCATTTTTGACATTTTTGGCCATTTTTGTCATTTTTGTCATTTTTGACATTCTTGACATTTCTTTGACATTTTTTGTCATTTTTGACATTTTTTGTTATTTTTGACATTTTTTGTCATTTTTTACATTTTTTGCCATTTTTTGTCATTTTTGACATTTTTGACATTTTTTGCCATTTTTGAAAATTTTCTTTTCCTTTTTTCTGAGTTAAATAAATATTTTCTACCTTAATTACACCAATTTGCTATCAAAAAACATTTTTTCATCGAAAAAAAAAAATTTTTTTTAATTATTTTTGGTGGCGTTGTGGCAAGTCACCCGGCTCCCAACCCAGGGTTCGCACAGTCGCGGGTTCAATTCACGAAAAAATTTTTTTTTTGAAAATTTTTTTTTCCTTTTTTCTGAGTTAAATAAATATTTTCTACCTTAATCACACCAATTTGCTATCAAAAAACATTTTTTTATCGAAAAAAAATAATTTTTTTAATTATTTTTGGTGGCGTGGTGGCAAGTCACCCGGCTCCCAACCCAGGGTTCGCACAGTTGCGGGTTCAATTCACGAAAAAATTTTTTTTTCGAAAATTTTTCTTTTCCTTTTCTCTGAGTTAAATAAATATTTTCTACCTTAATTACTCCAATTTGCTATCAAAAAACATTTTTTTATCGAAAAAAAAAAATTTTTTTTAAATTATTTTTGGTGGCGTGGTGGCAAGTCACCCGGCTCCCAACCCAGGGTTCGCACAGTCGCGGGCTCAATTCACGAAATTTTTTTTTTTTTTAAATTTTTTTTTCCTTTTTTCTGAGTTAAATAAATATTTTCTACCTTAATTACTCCAATTTGCTATCAAAAAACATTTTTTTATCGAAAAAAAAAAAAATTTTTTAAATTATTTTTGGTGGCGTGGTGGCCAGTCACCGGCTCCCAACCCAGGGTTCGCACAGTCGCGGGTCCAATTCAAGAAATTTTTCTTTTTTTTGAAAATTTTTTTTCCTTTTTTCTGAGTTAAATAAATATTTTCTACCTTAATTACTCCAATTTGCTATCAAAAAACGTTTTTTTATCGAAAAATTTTTTTTTTTAAATTATTTATGGTGGCGTGGTGGCAAGTCACCCGGCTCCCAACCCAGGGTTCGCACAGTCGCGGGTTCAATTCACGAAAATTTTTTTTTTTTTGAAAATTTTTTTTCCCTCTTTTCTGAGTTAAATAAATATTTTCTACCTTAATTACTCCAATTTGCTATCGAAAAACATTTTTTTATCGAAAAAAAAATTTTTTTTAAATTATTTTTGGTGGCGTGGTGGCAAGTCACCCGGCTCTTAACCCAGGGTTCGCACAGTCGCGGGTTCAATTCACGAAAAAAATTTTTTTTTCCCTTTTTCTGAGTTAAATAAATATTTTCTACCTTAATTACTCAAATTTGCTATCAAAAAACATTTTTTTATCGAAAAAAATTTTTTTTTTAATTATTTTTGGTGGCGTGGTGGCAAGTCACCCGGCTCCCAACCCAGGGTTCGCACAGTCGCAGGTTCAATTCACGAAAAATTTTTTTTTTTTTTAATTTTTTTTTTCTTTTCTCTGAGTTAAATAAATATTTTCTACCTTAATTACTCCAATTTGCTATCAAAAAACATTTTTTTATCGAAAAAAAATTTTTTTTAAATTATTTTTGGTGGCGTGGTGGCAAGTCACCCGGCTCCCAACCCAGGGTTCGCACAGTCGCGGGTTGAATTCACGAAAATTTTTTTTTTTAATTTTTTTTCCTTTTTTCTGAGTTAAATAAATATTTTCTACCTTAATCACACCAATTTGCTATCAAAAAACATTTTTTTATCGAAAAAAAAATTTTTTTTTAATTATTTTTGGTGGCGTGGTGGCAAGTCACCCGGCTCCCAACCCAGGGTTCGCACAGTCGCGGGTTGAATTCACGAAAAATTTTTTTTTTTTAATTTTTTTTCCTTTTTTCTGAGTTAAATAAATATTTTCTACCTTAATCACACCAATTTGCTATCAAAAAACATTTTTTTATCGAAAAAAAAATTCTTTTTTAATTATTTTTGGTGGCGTGGTGGCAAGTCACCCGGCTCCCAATCCAGGGTTCGCACAGTCGCGGGTTCAATTCACGAAATTTTTTTTTTTTTTTAATTTTTTTTTCCTTTTTTCTGAGTTAAATAAATATTTTCTACCTTAATCACACCAATTTGCTATCAAAAAACATTCTTTTATCGAAAAAAAAATTTTTTTTTAATTATTTTTGGTGGCGTGGCGGCATGTCACCCGGCTCCCAACCCAGGGTTCGCACAGTCGCGGGATCAATTCACGAAAAAATTTCTTTTTTTTGAAATTTTTTTTTCCTTTTTTCTGAGTTAAATAAATATTTTCTACCTTAATCACACCAATTTGCTATCAAAAAACATTCTTTTATCGAAAAAAAAATTTTTTTTTAATTATATTTGGTGGCGTGGTGGCATGTCACCCGGCTCCCAACCCAGGGTTCGCACAGTCGCGGGTTCAATTCACCAAAAAATTTCTTTTTTTTGAAATTTTTTTTTCCTTCTTTCTGAGTTAAATAAATATTTTCTACCTTAATCACACCAATTTGCTATCAAAAAACATTCTTTTATCGAGAAAAAAATTTTTTTTTAATTATTTTTGGTGGCGTGGTGGCAAGTCACCCGGCTCCCAACCCAGGGTTCGCACAGTCGCGGGTTCAATTCACGAAAAGAATTTTTTTTTTGAAATCTTTTTTTCCTTTTTTCTGAGTTAAGTAAATATTTTCTACCTTAATTACTCCAATTTGCTGTCAAAAAACGTTTTTTATCGAAAAAAAATTTTTTTTTAATGATTTTTGGTGGCGTGGTGGCAAGTCACCCGGCTCCCAACCCAGGGTACGCACAGTCGCGGGTTCAATTCACGAAAATTTTTTTTTCTTTTGAAAAATTTTTTTTTTCCTTTTTTCTGAGTTAAATAAATATTTTCTACCTTAATTACACCAATTTGCTATCAAAAAACATTTTTTTATCGAAAAAAAATAATTTTTTTAATTATTTTTGGTGGCGTGGTGGCAAGTCAGCCGGCTCCCAACCCAGGGTTCGCACAGTCGCGGGTTCAATTCACGAAAATTTTTTTTTTTTTGAAAATTTTTTTTCCCTCTTTTCTGAGTTAAATAAATATTTTCTACCTTAATTACTCCAATTTGCTATCAAAAAACATTTTTTTATCGAAAAAAAAAATTTTTTTTTAATTATTTTTGGTGGCGTGGTGGCAAGTCACCCGGCCCCAACCCAGGGTTCACACAGTCGCGGGTTCAATTCACGAAAATTTTTTTTTTTTGAAATTTTTTTTTTCCTTTTTTCTGAGTTAAATAAATATTTTCTACCTTAATTACACCAATTTGCTATCAAAAAACATTTCTTTATCGAAAAAAAAATTTTTTTTTAATTATTTTTGGTGGCGTGGTGGCAAGTCACCCGGCTCCCAACCCAGGGTTCGCACTGTCGCGGGTTCAATTCACGAAATTTTTTTTTTTTTTTGAAATTTCTTTTTTCCTTTTTTCTGAGTTAAATAAATATTTTCTACCTTAATTACACCAATTTGCTATCGAAAAACATTTTTTTATCGAAAAAAAAATTTTTTTTAAATTATTTTTGGTGGCGTGGTGGCAAGTCACCCGGCTCTCAACCCAGGGTTCGCACAGTCGCGGGTTCAATTCACGAAAAAAATTTTTTTTTTGAAATTTTTTTTTCCTTTTTTCTGAGTTAAATAAATATTTTCTACCTTAATTACACCAATTTGCTATCAAAAAACATTTTTTTATCGAAAAAAAATTTTTTTTAATTATTTTTGGTGGCGTGGTGGCAAGTCACCCGGCTCCCAACCCAGGGTTCGCACAGTCGCGGGTTCAATTCACGAAAATTTTTTTTTTTTTGAAAATTTTTTTTCCTTTTTTCTGAGTTAAATAAATATTTTCTACCTTAATTACTCCAATTTGCTATCAAAAAACGTTTTTTTATCGAAAAATTTTTTTTTTTAAATTATTTATGGTGGCGTGGTGGCAAGTCACCCGGCTCCCAACCCAGGGTTCGCACAGTCGCGGGTTCAATTCACGAAAATTTTTTTTTTTTTGAAAATTTTTTTTCCCTCTTTTCTGAGTTAAATAAATATTTTCTACCTTAATTACTCCAATTTGCTATCGAAAAACATTTTTTTATCGAAAAAAAAATTTTTTTTAAATTATTTTTGGTGGCGTGGTGGCAAGTCACCCGGCTCTTAACCCAGGGTTCGCACAGTCGCGGGTTCAATTCACGAAAAAAATTTTTTTTTCCCTTTTTCTGAGTTAAATAAATATTTTCTACCTTAATTACTCAAATTTGCTATCAAAAAACATTTTTTTATCGAAAAAAATTTTTTTTTTAATTATTTTTGGTGGCGTGGTGGCAAGTCACCCGGCTCCCAACCCAGGGTTCGCACAGTCGCAGGTTCAATTCACGAAAAATTTTTTTTTTTTTTAATTTTTTTTTTCTTTTCTCTGAGTTAAATAAATATTTTCTACCTTAATTACTCCAATTTGCTATCAAAAAACATTTTTTTATCGAAAAAAAATTTTTTTTAAATTATTTTTGGTGGCGTGGTGGCAAGTCACCCGGCTCCCAACCCAGGGTTCGCACAGTCGCGGGTTGAATTCACGAAAATTTTTTTTTTTAATTTTTTTTCCTTTTTTCTGAGTTAAATAAATATTTTCTACCTTAATCACACCAATTTGCTATCAAAAAACATTTTTTTATCGAAAAAAAAATTTTTTTTTAATTATTTTTGGTGGCGTGGTGGCAAGTCACCCGGCTCCCAACCCAGGGTTCGCACAGTCGCGGGTTGAATTCACGAAAAATTTTTTTTTTTTAATTTTTTTTCCTTTTTTCTGAGTTAAATAAATATTTTCTACCTTAATCACACCAATTTGCTATCAAAAAACATTTTTTTATCGAAAAAAAAATTCTTTTTTAATTATTTTTGGTGGCGTGGTGGCAAGTCACCCGGCTCCCAATCCAGGGTTCGCACAGTCGCGGGTTCAATTCACGAAATTTTTTTTTTTTTTTAATTTTTTTTTCCTTTTTTCTGAGTTAAATAAATATTTTCTACCTTAATCACACCAATTTGCTATCAAAAAACATTCTTTTATCGAAAAAAAAATTTTTTTTTAATTATTTTTGGTGGCGTGGCGGCATGTCACCCGGCTCCCAACCCAGGGTTCGCACAGTCGCGGGATCAATTCACGAAAAAATTTCTTTTTTTTGAAATTTTTTTTTCCTTTTTTCTGAGTTAAATAAATATTTTCTACCTTAATCACACCAATTTGCTATCAAAAAACATTCTTTTATCGAAAAAAAAATTTTTTTTTAATTATATTTGGTGGCGTGGTGGCATGTCACCCGGCTCCCAACCCAGGGTTCGCACAGTCGCGGGTTCAATTCACCAAAAAATTTCTTTTTTTTGAAATTTTTTTTTCCTTCTTTCTGAGTTAAATAAATATTTTCTACCTTAATCACACCAATTTGCTATCAAAAAACATTCTTTTATCGAGAAAAAAATTTTTTTTTAATTATTTTTGGTGGCGTGGTGGCAAGTCACCCGGCTCCCAACCCAGGGTTCGCACAGTCGCGGGTTCAATTCACGAAAAGAATTTTTTTTTTGAAATCTTTTTTTCCTTTTTTCTGAGTTAAGTAAATATTTTCTACCTTAATTACTCCAATTTGCTGTCAAAAAACGTTTTTTATCGAAAAAAAATTTTTTTTTAATGATTTTTGGTGGCGTGGTGGCAAGTCACCCGGCTCCCAACCCAGGGTACGCACAGTCGCGGGTTCAATTCACGAAAATTTTTTTTTCTTTTGAAAAATTTTTTTTTTCCTTTTTTCTGAGTTAAATAAATATTTTCTACCTTAATTACACCAATTTGCTATCAAAAAACACTTGCACTTTTGAAAATTAGGGCTTTTGAAAATTAGGTATTTTGAACATTAGCACTTTTTTGCAATTTTTGACATTTTTTGTCATTTTTGTCATTTTTGACATTTTTGACATTTTTTGCCATTTTTTGTCATTTTTGTCATTTTTGTCATTTTTGACATTTTTGTCATTTTTGACTTTTTGTCATTTTTGACATTTTTTGTCATTTTTGACATTTTTGCCATTTTTGCCATTGTTTGTCATTTTTGACATTTTTGACATTTTTGTCATTTTTGACATTTTTTGCCATTTTTTGTCATTTTTTCCATTTTTCCATTTTTGACATTTTTTGTCAATTTTGACATTTTTTGTCAATTTTGACATTTTATGTCAATTTTGAAATTTTTTGACATTTTTTGTCTTTTTTTGTCATTTTTGACATTAGGTATTTTGAATATTAGCACTTTTGAAAATTAGCACTTTTGAACATTGGGACTTTTGAACATTAGATATTTTGAAAATAAGCACTTTTGAACATTAGGACTTTTGAACATTAGCACTTTTGAACATTAGGACATTTGAACATTAGCACTTTTGAACATTAGGACATTTGAACATTAGCACTTTTGAACATTAGCACTTTTGAACATTAGTACTTTTGAACATTAGGACTTGTGAACATTAGCACTTTTGAACATTAGCACTTTTGAACATTAGTACTTTTGAACATTAGTACTTTTGAACATTAGGACTTGTGAACATTAGCACTTTTGAACATTAGGACTTTTGAACATTAGCACTTTTGAACATTAGGACATTTGAACATTAGCACTTTTGAACACTAGGACATTTGAACATTAGCACTTTTGAACATTAGGACTTTTGAACATTACCACTTTTGAACATTAGGACTTTTGAATATTAGCACTTTTGAACATTAGCACTTTTGAACATTAGGACTTTTGAACATTAGGACTTTTGAACATTAGGACTTTTGAACGTTAGGACTTTTGAACATTAGCACATTTGAAAATTAGGACTTTTGAACATTAGCACTTTTGTACATTAGGACATTTGAACATTAGCACTTTTGAACATTAGCACTTTTGAAAATTAGGACCTTTGAACATTAGGACTTTTGAACATTAGCACTTTTGAACATTAGCACTTTTGAACATTAGCACTTTTGAAAATTAGTACTTTTGAACATTACTACCTTGTACCTTTGAAAATTAGCGCTTTTAAAAATTAACACTTAAATATTAGTTCTTTTGAAAATTAGTACTTCTGAGCATTAGGTATTTAAATAAATTTTTTTTCGTGGCGTAGTTGACAATAATCGGACCACCAACTCGCGGTAGGCAAGAGACGCCAGAGCAAAGCACAGATTTTTGTTTTTTCATAAATTAAAAAGAAATTGTTTTACTCAGAAAAACGATAAAGCAAAATTCGCAAAACGTCAATTTTCTTGGAACATTCCTTTTTCCGAACGGACAGAGCCAAAGATCAATGCTCCGGACACAAAAGTTCCGCAGCCATTCTTAAGGTAATTTTAAATTTAACACTCACCTTGTATCTTTTATTGTTCTCCAATTAACTTCGCAAAGAAACTGCAACGATTTACTTAACAATTAAATCGTCCATTTACATCGGCAATCACATTTCCGGAAAGATAGAGACGAAGGGATTAAAGTTACAGACTCCGACGTTGATTTGTCCACCAAACACCATAATTATTAAGTTCTTGCAGTGAACTGTCATTTAATAAGGGGCGTTGCGGCCTTAAATGTTTGAAATCTCTACGGCACAGACGTTCCTCTTCTTCTCTCTGCTTCGATTGATGCATTTCGGAAAAGTAAACACTAAAAAAATAGTATTACGTAACGAAACTAGTACATTTTTAAGATTCTTGATTTGGCTTACTTGCTTAAATTGTTTGGGTAGACCGACGCACTTTAAATCCGCCTTATCTCCGGCAAGTTCTCTAAATTCTCAAAAAATTCAGATTAAATTCTATAATGGCTTGGTAACGAGCTTCCAAAGCACTTGACGTGATTGTATCGAGTTTTAAACTGTACTTAATAGACGTCCGGGTATATTCTCCAACAATTTGTGCAGCAAAACAACACCAACCTCTTAACACGATTACAAATTGTAATAAATCCGCAATATTTCTAATACTGTTTGAAGCTTTGAAACGGTTCCTTTTTCAATCATCCAAATAGAGTCTGCTCTCAGCAGACAAAGTTCATTTCAGCTCCATTTTGAATAAAAAACTTAATCGACGATAATCATCCCGACCTACAACTCAAGGTTAATGAGTTTTTTTAAAGTAGTTTGGCGGTTCTCATTCGGTTAAATGCCCAAAACTAGTGTGAAAAGTATTTGGAACATCCTTTGAGTTCCAGATGCGCTCTTGAAAGCTAGTTTTATTATCATTTCATTGTCGACTTTGTATTTGGAACAACCTAAAATTTAAAAAATTATAAAGCAAATGTATCGCCACTTAATTTATCATAACGCTTTTTACATGAATAAAGACGAAATTCTCTTCTCTAAATTGTTATGAATTAGTGGTCATTCTTTCTTTGTGTGGCGCCATGTAATAGCTTTTCGTTGAACTTCATACTTATGAAACAAACTCGATTTATTCTAAAACCTATTTTTAAATTTGTATTTTATTGGTATATTCTTGTTCTAAATTATTAAATCAACCGATTTGCAACGAATTGTATTTTAATTCTTCAATTTTTCTGTACGTATAAAGTTCGAGAGAAATCTATTAGATGGCGCCACGGGTAATTAATTTGCGCGTGGCGCCATCTATTAGCATTCCGTCGAACCTTATAATCATAAAATAAACTCGAATTATTCTAAAACCTATTTTTAAATTTGTATTTTATTGGTATATTCTTGTTCTAGGTTATTAAATCAACCGATTTGCAACGAATTGTATTTTAAATCTTCAATTTCTCTGTAGGTATAAAGTTCGCGAGAAATCTATTAGATGGCGCCACGGGTAGTTAATTTGCGCATGGCGCCATCTATTAGCATTCCGTCGAACTTTATACTTATGAAATAAACTCGATTTATTCTAAAACCTATTTTTAAATTTGTATTTTATTGGTATATTCTTGTTCTAGGTTATTAAATCAACCAATTTGCAACGAATTGTATTTTAATTCTTCAATTTTTCTACAGGTATAAAGTTCGAGAGAAATCTATTAGATGGCGCTACAGGTAGTTAATTTGCGCGTGGCGCCATCTATTAGCATTCCGTCGAACTTTATACTTATGAAATAAACTCGATTTATTCTAAAACCTATTTTTAAATTTGTATTTTATTGGTATATTCTTGTTCTAGGTTATTAAATCAACCGATTTGCAACGAATTGTATTTTAATTCTTCAATTTTTCTATAGGTTTAAAGTTCGAGAGGAATCTATTAGATGGCGCCACGGGTAGTTAATTTGGGCGTGGCGCCACCTATTAGCATTCCGTCGAACTTTATACTTATGAAATAAACTCGATTTATTCTAAAACCTATTTTTAAATTTGTATTTTATTGTTATATTCTTGTTCTAAATTATTAAATTAACTAATTTACAACAAATTGTATTTTAAGTGATTAAGGAATTGAGAGAAATATGAGAAATTAATCATGGCAAATGCTATTTTTACCATTTTAACCCTTTCGCGACGGGGCACCTGTTCCACTTTTTGCAACAGACCGACTGATCATACATTGGCACTTTTCGCGACAGCGCACAGCGGGACGAAACTGAACAATGATGGACATTGGTGGTGTTTCTTAAGCTCTAGACGCGTTAGCCGTTGTAAAGTAATAAGTGGCTGCCCTATATACACGGCGTCAGCCTGTGTGAACCAAAAAATGGCTGCCGTATATATACGGCGTCAGCCACTGTGAGGCATCAAGTGGCTGCCGTATATATACGGCGCCCGTCGCGAAAGGGTTAAGTAAATTCGAATTAAACTTTAAAGTAATTTTTCTCGAAAATTTTCTTATGTAACCGATATTAATATTGACTGTACTAAACTTAGAAAAAAATCTTGTTTCATATTCCGTAATAAAAATGGGGGGTTGCCATTTAAAAAAAATATCGATGACGTCATAACTCATTTAAAAATGGCGGAAAAAATTTTAAATCCTCATCAAAAAATTGCAAAAAATATAAATCTTTAGACCCGTCTCAGGGATTTTTCCGTAAACCCTTTATAACGATTATATAGCCTATATCCCCTACTTTATGGACACACGGTATATATTTTTATTAATTACACTATTTTCTTTATTAAAATACCTTTTTTATCGAAAAAAAAAAGAAAGAAAAATTACACAAAAGTTCCGCAGTCATTCTGAAGGTAATTTTAAATTTAACAGTCACAATTTTGTTTATAAGTATAAAGTTCGACGCAAATCTATTAGATAGCGCCGCAAGTCCATAAATACTAGTGGCGCCATCTAACGCACATTCGCTGAACTTTGTACGTATAATACAAACTCAATTTATTCGTAAACGTATTTTTAAACTTTTATATTATTATTATATTCGTATTCTAGACTACTAAATTAACTCATATACGACGAATGGTATTTTAAATCGTTAATTTGTTTATAGGTATAAAGTTCAACGTAAATCTATTAGATGGCGCCACAGGTAGTTAATTTGAACTTTATTCTTATAATGTAAACTCGATTTATTCTAAAACCTAGGTACTTTTCAATATGTCGACGCTGCCAAGCCAAAACGGCATAAACGCCATTATAAATATTTTAAATTATTTGTACTTTTGTTTGTAATTTTGATATTTTCTTTCATTCTTATGTTTATGTTATATTTTTTCACTGTAGTGATAAAATTTTGTTCACTACAGTGAATAAGTATAATGTAAAAATAAAGATAGGTTATAAATACAGATTTGTTTACATTTTCAAATCCGCCATTTTCGCGCGCACCTAGGCCACTCGAAAGTGGGGATAGCCCAATCACCCGTTTTATAACGTTGACCTTCCACTTCTCATTATATTTGTTCTGTGGGAGACACACAAGCCGGCGCGCGCCGACTTGTGTGAAAGGTCTCAATTACTTCTTCGCTCCACTATTGGAATGTGGCCGGACGGTATTTTGCCGGACGGCCAAAAACCGGCGTGTGTGTGTCTCCGGCCTAACAGCATCATCTTCTGACGGAACGTGGAACTGATTTCCATAACACAAAATATGATGATTTTCTTAATAAATTTTCAGTAAGTAAATATCGTTTCCGCACTTTCTTTTTTCTTCTATTGTGTTTTATACATGCTTTTGTAGGTATATACGAAAAATTAGACTGATCTGAGAGTTATCCAGATTCTTGTAAAATTCCAAAAATAATATTACGTAAGGAGACAGGTACATTTCTAAGACTATTAATTTAGCTTACTTGCTTAAATTGTTTGGGTAGGCCAATGTACTTTAAATCCACCTTATCTCTGGCAAGCTCCCTACAGCGTCAAAAGATTCCGATTAAATTCTATAATTACTTGGTAACGAGCTTCCAAAGCACTTGATGTGGTTGTATCGAGAATTAAACTGTATTTAATAATCGTGCAGGTATATTCTCCAACAATTTGTGCAGCAAAACAACACCAACCTCTTAACACGATTACAAATTGTAATAAATCCGCAATATTTCTAATACTTTTAGAATGATCACCTGTTTGAAGCTTTGAAACGGTTCCTTTTGCCTCCTTGAACGTTTAAAATCGGCGAGGAGCCCCGATTTGACCTATTAACCCTGATTCCGCTTTTCTTGAAACAACAAATCTTGCAACCGCAAACGTTGAGGTTATGTAGCGATTTTAATCAAGTATTTAGTAAACTGTCCGATTCTAGACGTACAAAAGTTGCGTTCCTCTTTCAATCATCCAAATAGAGGCTGCTCTCAGCCAACAAAGTTCATTTCGGCTCCATTTTGAATAAAAAACTTAATCGACGATAATCATCCCGACCTACAACTCAGGGTTAATGAGTTTTTTTTAAGTAGTTTGGCGGTTCTCATTCGGTTAAATGCCCAAAACTAGTGTGAAAAGTATTTGGAACATCCTCTGGGTTCCAGATGCGGTCTTGAAAACTAGTTTTTACTAATTATCATTTCATTGTCGACTTTGTATTTGGAACAACCTAAAATTTAAAAAAATATAAAGCAAATGTATCGCCACTTAATTTATCTTAACGCTTTTTAAATGAATAAAGACGAAATTCTCTTCTTTAAATTGTTATGAATTAGTTGTCATTCTTTCTTTGTGTGGCGCCATCTAATAGCTTTTCGTTGAACTTTACTCTTATAAAATAAATTCGATTTAATCTAAAAGCTATTTTGAAATTTGTGTTTCATTATAATATTCCTTTTCTACGTTATTGAATTAACCGATTTACAAAGAATTGTATTTTAATTCTTCAATTTTTCTATAGGTATAAAGTTCGAAAGAAATCTATTAGATGGCGCTACGGGTAGTTAATTTGCCCGTAGCGCCATCTATTAGAATTCCGTTGAACTTTATTCTTATAAAATAAACTCGATTTATTTTAAAACCTATTTTTAAATTTTGATTTTATTATTATATTCTTGTTCTAGATTATTAAATCAACCAATCTACAAAGAATTGTATTTTAATTCTTCAATTTTTCTATAGGTATAAAGTTCGAGCGAAATCTATTAGATGGCGCCACGCGTTAATTTGCGTGTAGCGCCGTCTATTAGAATTCCGTTGAACTTTACTCTTATAAAATAAACTGGAGTTACTCTAAAACCTATTCTTAAATTTATATTTTATTGTTATATTCCTTCATTATTAAATTATTTATGTATTCATTAATTTTTCCTTTTATTTAATTTTTATTATACACACATTTGGTATTTTGATAATTAGTACTTTTGATCATTATGACTTTTGAACATTAGGTATTCAAAAAAAGACTTTTTTCGTGGCGTAGTGAACAATAATCGAACTACCAGCTCAAGGTTGACAAAATACGCGGGTTCAAGTCACAGTTAATTTTTTCCCCCTTTTTTTTCTGACAAGAGTTAAATAAATATTTTTTACTCCGGTGAATTAATCTATCTGGTATATTCCATGGTTACTAGCTAATTAGCCAATCAAACCAAGAGAAATTACAGGAACCTCGGAAAATATCAGATAGAGTAATTTAGCCAAAGGTGAGAAAGCCGACCCTTAGGCTGGTTTTAGTGCTCAACCGACGGTCGGTACCGACGTCGGTCGCGCGTAGCTTATCAACGTAATTATATGTAGCTGTTCAGTGCTGCGCTGATGAACCCTACGCGTGTACGGTACGCGGCGCGTATGACAACTGTCGGTCAAACGCGTCCGTATGTACGTCAGCCAACTGACAGACTGCTGTACAGTCATCGTGAAATAATGAGCATAGACACAGAACGATTAATAACCGAAGTCCGGTTGCATCCGGAATTATGGGACTTGTCTTATAATTTATATAAAGACCGTGTTGCACGGTTAAAGAATTACAGAACAATGAAATACCCAAGTATCGTACAATTTGTTAATGCGTTCATTTTTCGTGAGACTGTACAAACTGACGGTCAGCGCGTTTTGACAGATCTGTCAATCAGCTAAGCACTGAACAACACAAACCGACGGTCAGCGCGTTTCGTCAGTACTGACGGTCAGTACCGACCGTCGGTTGAGCACTAAAACCAGCCTTAATTACATTAAAAGGAATTTGTTATTAAGGAAATAGTGTTTTTTTTTTAATTGTTCATTAATAGAAACGTCAAAGTTGCGTTGTTTATATTTACAATAATAATTAGATATGCAAAGATATTCAACGGTATAAGAACGATGGATATATCGTCAGTTTTATCCGACGGAAGTCACGTTTCCTTAACGGGTAAAACGATTAATTACTATTATGATTATTATTGATTTTAACGTTTCGGTTTAAATTGTCAAATTGACGCGTGTTGTAATTATTTTTTGTGGTAAATTTCAGAAAGTGAATCCGTCGGTTCCAGGCACAACTACAATACCAGATTTTCAGGTTGACGAGGTCTTACTTTCTTTTTAGGGTAGGTTTTTTAACCATTCTTTTAATTGTAGGTAGATCGCGATCGCAAATTTCGACCGATTCATTGATCGAGGCGAATTCGAAAGTCTGCCAAAAAAGTCGAAAAAAGCCTAAACAACATTTATTTTCTCAACAACTCGATACCTTAAGGGAAGATTGCAATATCGATATGAGGAATTTTAACAACATCCGATGTGGTAATCCGATTTGTAACCAATGGGAGCGAATCTGTAGATATATTATTGTATTTTTCGCGATAGGTTCGATTTTTAAAAATCTTTTTATCGTTTTTTTTTTTTAATATACTCTCTTTTAATTTTTAGGCAGCGTCGTCCTAATATGTACGTATTTGGGTCACAGCTTATCGGAATCTCAGGGTTCGGTCGATTGCGTTAAAAAGGACCTTAAAAAATTCAAATCGGACATGTCGGATTTAAAGGGAGAGGTTCAGGACATCATAGCGAATAAGGAGCACACGAACAAAAAGTTGGAAATTATTCAAGGTTTATTAACCGATCTTAAATCGAATCATAAGATGTTAACCGAGATTAAGGAACAGTGTAAGTTATATTTTTTAATTTTACAAGTGCGTCAAGTAGCCATCTATCAGAGGTTCTTTTAGAGACTAAATATGGCATTTTATTTATAAACGGCGACTTGGTATTTTTTTAAATTTAGTAAAATAATAGACAGTTAAAATTATTTATTAAATTTTAATTAAAAGTATTTTTATATCAAGTCGAAAATTAACAAGTTTTGTTTTAAAAAAGGTGAAAAAAGTTCGTCGAACACGGCTTTCAACAACCAAAACTCGCCGAGCGAAGACACTTTAATGAACGCGTTAAATAAATACGACGCGGATAAAACGGGTAAAACGGATTTCGCTCTAGAATCGGCCGGAGGAAGTATCGTAACGGTACGAGACACCGAAAATTATTCCAAGGGAGACGGAGTTAGGTTTTTAGGCTTTCCTTTATGTCCGGCAAGCAACGGAGCGAGAGCCATGATACAGGTGGTTTCTTTCATTTTTTTTTTTTTTTTTCCTTAATAGTTTAAAAAAGAAATTTAATTTTTGTATTTAATTTTAAAATTGAACTTTTATAAAAAGTAATAATTTGAAATGAAAGATATGCTCAGTTGCCATCTATTAACATTTCTTGTATGTACAAAGTTCAGCGCCTTTTCAATAGATGGCCACTTTGCATTTTTTATTTTTTAAAATTAGAACTTTATTTTTTAAAATTTTTTAAACAGCCCGGTAATCTACCCGGTGAATGTTGGGCGTTCAAAGGTTCCCAAGGCGTGGCCGTAATTCAATTATTAGGCAGGGTAAAAATTTCGAGTGTCAGTTTGGAACACATACAAAAATCAATGTCCCCGTCGGGTGAAATTAGCACTGCTCCGAAGGATTTTACCATAACGGTCGGTACTCAGAAATTTCTACTCCATTCAAATGCTGGAGATTAAATTTTTATTTTTAGGGTTTAAGAAATAGTAACGATAAGGACGGCGTACTACTCGGAAAGTTTACTTACAATTCAAACGGTCCTCCGATCCAAGAGTTTAAACTGACATCCTCTCAAGAAGCTTTCACTTTCATCGAATTTAAAATCCATTCGAATCACGGAAATCCAGATTTTACTTGCGTTTATAGGTATTTTTATGCCAACTTGGTTTTAATTAACAATTAATCACGCCGGGAATTTCTGTTATGTTTCTTCCAGGTTAAGAGTTCACGGTCGTCTGGAAGGCAAAAGAATCTAAATTATACCTAATTTTATTTATTGTATTTAACATTTTTTTTTTATTTTAATAAATATTGCCTAAATGTCGCTTCGATGTTACTGACACCTTTAGAAAAGCTGACTTTTCAACGTGTAAGTAAAATCGGCGTGGAAAAAATTCGAATACTTGGTTGGAGTCGAATTTCACCGTCCAAACCTTTCCCGAAATAGTTGACAGATATTAAGTCGTAAGCAGATTTCCGTTTTGCATTAAGAAATGTGCTTTGTCCAAAAAGGACATTATTTGAATGTTGAGGGGAAGAATGAACCGTTCCGAAGCTTCCAATTAATTGAAACGGTGCTATTTTCAAGCACCGTAGCTTATTTAAATAAGCTACTTAATAATCTTAAAAATGTATCCGTTTATTCAGATAATATTATTTTAAACAATTTTGATTTTAAAAATTTAAGTATTGGTAAGTATTTTATTAAAAGACTCAAACGATATAATTTCTTCTGACGGCGTGCAGAAAGAAATCAACGGACATAATTCCGGCGCAGCAAAACGCGCAAATCGCGACCAATAAAGCGGCGTCCGTCGTTCCGACGTCCCAATGCTCCTTTTCGTCGTCTCCGAAGCTTCTCAACGACCAAATCGAATCGCTGTGCTTAAAATACTCGACAAGCACGAAAATGCAAGCGAGGAGATTGTGCAGCGAGCCGACTGCCAGCAGGAACATCTCGACGAATCGACTCGGATCCGTTTGCGTCGCGTACGCACCTATAAACGATCCGCAAATGAACACGAAGCCGTATTGAGCGAGGGCCAAGCTGTCCGTGCGATGCGAAGCTTTCAATTCGAACGGGTACAATTTTCGAGCTATCGCTCCGGCGGTACAGAGACACTGGAAAAATACAAAACGAAAAAGTTATAGCATAAACGGATTTATAACCTTAAAAAGTTCATTTCTGTATTGAATATTTAAATGCAGAGCGTTCCAATCCCAAAGCCGGCGATTCATTGAGCTCTTTAGGAATTTTCACGTTTACCCGAAGGCGTATTGACGTCCCCTCCCGCATTCTGCAATAACCAATTTTTGGACACGCTTCAGAAATGAGTCGCTGCCTTTGGCCATGGAATACCCTGTAATTTAAAAACTAACCAAAAACATTAATTTCTTTTAACAATGTGCAAGACAAAATCGACAACCATAATTCCGGCGCAGAATAGAGCGCAAACTGCAACTAACAAAGCCGAATCCAATTGTCTCGTTTCCCACATGTCGTCGTTGTCGCGTTCGTCGCCGTCGCCGTCGCCGTCGCCGCCGCTTCTAAACGACCAAATCGATTCGGTGTGATTAAAGTAATCGATCAGGACGAAAATGCAGGTTAGAAGATTGTGAACGGCTCCGATCGACAGCAGACACACTTCGACGAATCGACTCGGATTCGATTCCGCTATGTAAGCGCCTATAAAAGCGGCCAAAACGAACACGTAGCCGTATTGCGCGAACGACAAGCTGTCCGAACGTATTTCCGCTTTTAAATCAAAGTGGTAAATCTTTCTCGTTAGCGTTCCGGCCAAACAAAGACACTAAAATAATGGGTTTTATATAAAAAAGTTATAAACAATTTTTTTTCTAAAAATTGAAAACGAATTTTCAACTTTTAGTTGTTTCTTTAGAAAAAATTATATCTAAAAAAGAAATTGTTTTAGAATTTTGAAATTTTATCACGACTTATATTAATATTTAATCTTTATTTTTGAAAATGCAACTTAAAGTCTTTAAGAGACATTTTTAAACATTCTAAAAATTAAGCCATGTTCTTAAACTGAAATTTTCTCTGAATTACATAAAAATTTGACGTTTACAAATCACAACTTTATTATATACAATAAGCATAAATTAAAGATAACAAATAAACATTTTTTCTAAATCTAACAAGTGTCTACTTCTTTAGAATTTTCATGACAAAATCAATGATACAGACGACGCAACAAACCAAACATAAAATTCCCATAATAACCCAAAACGTCGACGCGCTGTCGCTCATTCCCTTCTTATAATCGGAATGATGAATAAAGATGAAAATCGCGGCTAAAAGGTGATAAATTGCGCCGCAAATGGTTAGCGCGATCTCTAAAAAATCGTGCGTTTCCGCAAAGATGTACGCCAAGATGAAACAGAAGGAAACGTAAGCGAAACCGCAAACCGCGACCGGAATGCAATCGTGCTTTAGACTGGAAAGGGCTTTCGCCGGAGGATCAATGTACCAAATCACCCAAGCGGCTATACAAATCACCTAAAACGGGTAAAAAGGTGGTCGTTTCTACAAGATTTTTTAAAAGGGAATTTGATCAACTTACGCATTCGACGAATTTGAAGATAAAATGGATGTCTTTAAATAATTCTTTGCAACCTTTCATATCGGTTTAGTTTCGGAAATTGATTTATCTATCAAAAAATCGAATTGAAATTGACACAAAAATAGAAAATGTCTAAACAGTTTTTGTTTTCTTTTCAATAGAAAATCTTTTTATAAAAGAATAAAATTAAAAAAATTAATTAAAATAAAAATTTTTAAATCTCGATTTTAAGGTTTTTTAATAAATAAAAATTTATTAATTAAAAATACTTACGAATTCGCACAATTTAAAAACGAAATGATTATTTCCAAATAATTTCCTCAAATGTCTCATTTTTCTTCGAATCGTTTAAAAAAAATCCCCAAAGAACAACAAAAAAAGATTTTTAGTTAATAACTCGGTCAGTAAAAAATTATGTCATTATTGACGTTTTAAAAATAACAGTTATAAGGTAGGTATAACAATAAAAATGATTGATTTCGTAACCTTAAAGTTTTTTACCAACTTTGAAATTTTTTTGGTAAAATTTAGAACAAAACGATCTTTTAAATTAAAACTAGAACGTTTTAAGTTTCATTTAGAAAAGAAATCAGATCATCTTCCTCGTTAAACATAAAAGTCTCGTTACTCATCACTTATTAATCACAAATACATACATACAAACAAACATACGATCGGAAAACCATAACAAACCTATTACAAACCTTCGGCACGCTACGAATACTTAATTAAATTTACGTAACGCGCACAAACATCACATACACAAACGTAAACAGTCATACGGGACGTATTAAATGCACTTCGCGGCCGGCGGGACGCGCATACTATTCGTTAGTTTTTCCATTCAAGGTCGCTTTATTATGACTCTATGACTAGTTTTAAATTTATTTCAGTCGGTTAAAACGTTTTAAATCGCAAACATAAACATGAAATATAAAAATCTTAAATTTAATTAAATAATTAATCGTAATTTACAAGTTTTTCGCTTCATGGAATCATTCAATAAAGTTTTCAATTGATTTATACAAGTTTTGAGAGATGAGTAAGGCGCGTTTAGTGTTAAAGTATCGTGTGGGTGGAAAGAAGGTGGTTTCTTAATGATATTTGGACAATTAAAGGGGTCAATTGGTGTTAATTAAACGTTAATTCGGTGATATGAAAAGTAACGTTGGAGAGTCACTTTAGTTCAAGTTGGAATTTGAAGAAAAATATACCGTTGTTGTGTTTAAATTAAAGAAAAAAAGTTGTGTTTCTTAAAATTTCTTATATCAAACTTAAAGTTTTTAAACTTAATAATAAATAGGTACAAAAAAAGCAATAATTTGGGAAGAAGAAAAAAAGAAGAAAATAAACTCTTTTAATTTATCTACTATTTTCTTAATTTAGTAAACAAATTCGAGTTAATTTGAAAACGTGAAGATTTTTGATTATAAAATACAATCAAAATTGAGTCGACGGTAAGATTTCAACCTGTAAAAACGTACTACGACGTTCCGAGGAAATTACGAATCGAAATGGAAGACGATAAAACGGAAGACGAGAAAACAGATTCACCGAAAAAGAAGAAGAGTTTGAAGAAAAAGGTTAAAAGCAATTGGCACGTTGCTATTAAAATTATAGAGCTGGTGAGTTTAAAAACAAGTATAAATAACGTCTATTTTAATCATCTTAAGAGTTAATTTCTAACAAAATTTAAAACAAATTTAAAGATAAAAAAAAAATCATAAAAATTAAATTTTATACATTTAATTTTCTTTTCTAAATGAAACTAATTCTAATTTTCTAAACTAATTTTCTAGAAACTAATTCTAAATTCTAGTTTTAATTAAAAAAGACCGTTTTATTCTAAATTTTACCAAAAATAGATTAAAATGTCTTCTTATATCATTTTTCTTTCAGGTTTTATGTATAATTTGCATCGGTTTGATTTACGAACCGCTCCAAAACCAAGACATAATCAAAGGTCACGTTCATCACCTGGGCGTGATTTACACGAGCCACGCGGGCTACGCCCTAATAATATGCGTCTCGTTCACCGCTTATTTATTCAACGAACGCATCGGCTACAGAACGTCCACGATTTTCTCCATTTGCGGCGCTTGTTTGAACATTATTACCGCCATTTTAATCTTTACGGATAGAGATCACTTTAAAAGTAGAATTTTTCACCCCAACATGTACCTTCTACCCTTATTAATCGGTTGCAGCATTTGCTCGTTTGTCAACGGCTTGGTCTTTATTGTTGACGCCGTTTTTACGTTTAGATTAAAACGAGATTTCGGTCGAAATAATGAACAATAATGCTAATAAATACTAAATTTATTTCTTTTTATTATTATATTCGATTTTATTAATTATTTAAGAAATTGTATATTTTTATTTTTTTAATTTTTAAGATTTTTTTTATCAAAATCCGTCCAAATTTGTAGATAATTAGTGTTTTTATACAATAAAATATATATCCAAATGAAAGAATATTAATATTTTCTTTATTTTTTAAATAATCACTTAGTTGAACCTTCAAAATGGTTCATTCATCCTCTCATCATCTAAATAGAGCCTTTTTTCTCATCGTTAACACGTTTCTAACCACACAACGAAAATTTACTTACAACTTAACAACTTGAGCAGTTTTTCAAGTAATTTAACATTAAACATTTCTTTAAACGTTTAAAATCAGTGTGAAAAAGGCTTCAAATATATCGTTAAAACCGAGATTAAGCTTACCAAATGTGATTTCCCTTTTCTTTAACTAAAAAAATCTTCTTACCATAAACATTCAAGTTATGTTGCGATTTTAATCAAGTATTGGCATACTCTAGAGGTTTTCAACAAACAAAACATGTTCCTTCTTCAATCATCCCAATAAAGTCCGTTCTTGAACATTCAACCCAATTCCATGTTTACAAATACTTTTTAAGGCAATTTCACATTACCTGCTTCAGTTAAACGTCCCAAATCAATGAAAATAGTTTTGCAGGCGTATTTAGAATCTTGCCAAGGTTGACAAAGGGCATTTTGGGTCCGTTTTGGACGAAAAACTTCAATAACAGATATCTAACCTACAATTCCATATTTATTAACATTTTTTAAGGCAATTTCACGCTACTTACTTCCGTTAAACGTCTCAAATCGACAAAAAAAAGATTTCCGGGCGTATTTACAGCCCTACCAAGACAGATAAACTGCATTCCGACTCCTTTTTGAACGAAAGAATTCGACCTGAACCAACCTAACCTACAACTCAATGTTTATTGACAGCTTTTTAATTAATTGCATAAGTGGTATTCACATAGTTATATATAGCGAGAAAATGTATTGAAAACGTCCCGTTTTAATCATCAAAGAGCGTTTCGATTAATTATCATTATTTAATTTAGATATTTTTATTTCAAATTACTACCAAAATAATGTCTAGTGGCGCCATCTAATAAATTATTGTTGAACTTTATTCTTATCGATAATTTAACGACTTAAAATATAATTCTTTGTGAATAAGTTAATTTGACAGTCAAGAAAAGAAAGATATCAATTACTAGCAAATTTAAAAATAGATTCAGGAATAAATTGAGTTTATTTTTTAGGAATAAAGTTTGACGATAATTCCTTAGATGGCGCCACGGGTAAAATAACTACTCGTGGCTCCATCTATTAAAGTATCGTTGAACTTTATTCCTATCGAAAATAGTTTTTTTTCTAAATAAATTAATTGAACAGTCATGAAAAGGAATATCTCAATATAATAGAGATTAAAAAATAGAATAAAGAACACATTGAGTTTATTTTGTGGGAGTAAAGTTCAGCGCAAATTTATTAGATGGCGCCACCTAGAAAAAACATACCAATATTTAAAATGTTGTATTGAAATTTGAAACGAGAATTTTTAATTACATTCTTTGGAACCGGTGCATAATACATTAGTAATTTACTACAAGTAAGGAAACCAAATCATCGTTTAAATACGATACATTGAAACTTGTAAAATATTCTTCAAGTTTATTAAAAAAACCTTTCATCGCAAACATTAATTAATACCTATCCTGTCATAATATCTTATTGAAAATTGATTTTTGTTTGAATTGGGATTTAATCCTCATACTTTAACTTTGTCAGCGACGATAAACACAATGTCTTTTGTACGAATCAACAAACAAAAAGAAATATGTTTTCGTATAGATATAAAAAGAATTTAATATCCAATACATTTAATTGCATGTATTTGACATTGCTATAATCTAAATAAATGTAATCGTAGGATTTGTGTGCGCTAACTGTTTTATGTTTGGGTTGGTTATGAAATGAAATTGAGTAAAGCAAGCACACCATCGTTAGGACATCTTTAATTCAATAAAAGCGGCTTAAGTTAAGAGAGGCTGTAAAAGATATCGGTCACAGAGTTAGAATCATTCAGCAACCAGACGTTAAACATTTAAGTTAAGATCTTTTTGTCGACCCCTTATTTACACTTGTTAAAATTATTTAAGAAAAAGTAAAAGGACAAATATGAATTGTTTTGTGTTAATATTTGTCATTATAGTTTTAATATCTGGTAAGTAATTGTTTTTAATTATTATTTTTTGAGGAAATGTTTAATTATTTAAGGGATATGATAAAAATTATTAATAAAACACTTCCAAGTTTGTTTAATAAAAATATTAGCATCTGTTTACGTTAAAACTCCTTTTAGCATCAAGTTGAAGTAATTAAAGTTGTTTTAATCTTCGTAACTATGACGTCAAATGCAACTTGCAATTCATTTAACTTTGCACTGCATTTTAAATGATGATTTACGACTTTGTCTCTCGAATAACCGCTTTATTATTAAATGTGTGTGGCATATAAATAGCTCAATCAAAATTATTACAAAATTTATATTTTAAAAAAACCACTTTGTGATTTATTTATTTCCTAAATTATCCTTTATTTTTACAATTATTTATCACAAATTATCATTAAATTATTACTGAATCCATTTGATCTATTTCTTTCTAATTCGTAATTGAACAATTTACCAAATCGTTTAATAATTTCCACAATCTGTTATTTTAACCTTGTAATTTTTCTTCCGAAAGATGCAATTTTCCAGATGTCTCGGTTTATAAATTTTAAATGTTTGTCGATTTCGTCGTCACCGCCAATTGCACACTACTACGAGTATCGTACGAAATATATCCATTTTTCAATAACAAAGATGAATAAATAAATCGAAACGAGAGCCGCTTTTAAAGATGAATCGATTGCATCTTGACCTACATATTAACTATTTATTAAATAGAGGAAGATTTTTTAGTTATCTAAATGAATAGAAGCTGAAATCTTTTATAGATTTACTTTCTTATCTATACTTATATCTGAAAGAATATACTAAAGTTGATATTAAGAAAATGTGCTTGTTATTAAACTATCTTCACTTCGATGAATTGTTATTGTTACAATTATAATTTTGTATTCTTACATACGTTACATATTTTAAGCGTTCAAATAAAGTGTTGTTAAGACTTTACAAGTGCATTATTTTACTAAAGTTACAACAAAATAGAAATTAATAACCAACTTAACCTACAAAATTAAACAATTAGTGGCTCAATGTAAATTTAATACCTTTTATCCAACTTACTTTAAGACATTGCAAACATTTTAACATTTAATAAATTTCTTTTATTCTAGATTCACATTCTACAGACTTTACAATAAAAAATACCAAAGACTCTCGAGAAATATCCGTTAGAAATGTAACCGAATCAATAAACTATTTGTCTTCTAAAGGAAATTTTTTAAAAATCGATCCAATTCTAGCTTCAAAAGTAAAATCGTGTCCGAAAAGTAAGTTACGACATTTAAAAAGCCAAAGGACGAAACTGCGTTTGATGTTGAAAGAAAGAAGAGTTGTAAATGACAAAATCGAGGCCAAGAAGTTGATGAGAAAATTAAACGATGTCAATTCTCAGTTCAAAGTTTGCAAAATGAAAACAAAACGTGCGAAGAAAATTAAAATAAAAACGACAACAGAAAGTTACGATAATAATAACCATACTAATAGAACTCTTTCTATGATTAACGAAACTATAGAAATTAATAAAACCAATTTAGAAAAAAATATAGAAGCGAATTTAACAAATACGTCACATTTAATAACTTTGCATGAAAAATATCAACCGAAAAATGAAATAAATTACGCTGATTTAATGTTGGTGAAATCTACAACTCTTCCCCCTTTTAGAAATATTAATTTGAAGAAAATTATGAAAGAATTTAACGCAATTAACAACGACATGCAAGAAATTGTTCCGCATAAAGCCGATTTCTATAAAAGTAAAATAATTCCCGAGAAAGATTTTTATTCGAATCGATGTAAAGTAAAAAAGGGAGGTTGCGATCACAAATGTCATACTTTTGGAGTCAAACCTTGTTCTTGTATGAAGGGTTTTAGATTAGTTAATCGTAAAAAATGTGAAGGTAAGAAAACTTTTAGTACTTTAACCCGTTAAGCGGCTCGATGGATTGAAATTACATGTAATCATGACAAATATATACGTCATAGCCGCTTAAGGGGTTAATTAAACATTCGGATTTTTACTATTTACAATTTCTTAACAGATATTAACGAATGTTTATCGTACAACGGAAATTGTGAATCTTTCTGTCACAATGTACCGGGTTCATATTATTGTTCCTGTAAGAAAGGTTACCAACTATCCTCAAATCAAAAAAATTGCACGGATATCAACGAGTGTCTTTTAAGAAACGGCCACGGACCGTGTCAAGATTCTTGTATAAATACTCCCGGATCGTACGAATGTTCCTGTTCGAATTTAAATGGAACCAAACTTAACTCGGATAAACATTCATGTCAGGATATTAACGAGTGTTTAAATAATCGGTTTGGTTGTTCGCACAATTGTATAAATACCTTAGGAAGAGCGTATTGCGTTTGTCCGGACGGAATGGTTTTAGGAAGTGATTGGAAAACTTGTTTTGGTAACCTATCTTTCATTTTTAAGTTAATAACAATTTTTATTTTATTTATTTTTCTAGATTTAAATGAATGTGAAGATGAAGAAATCGAAAAATCTTGTAAATACGGTTGTATCAACACTTTAGGTTCTTACAGATGTGCCAATAATTATGAATTACAAAACGACCAAACGGTTTCGGATTTAGTGGTGTGTCCAAAGTTATTACCACCGAAACTTGGATTTTTGCAATGTAGCAGAGAGAAAAGTTTAGCGATTAATCTAAGGTCTAAAAGTGGTAGAAAACGGGTTACAAATAGACCGGGAACCTTTTGTCAATTAGTTTGTCCCGACGGATATTACATTGACGGAATGTTTAAGATTACTTGTGGATATGATGGCTTTTGGTTTGGTGAACAATCCGGAATATGTAAAAAAAACCTTTAATTATGAAATTTACTAATGTAATAATAACGTAATGAATAAATTTTTTAATAACTTAATACTTTGATTTATTTTTAATTTTTATTATAATTCTGTAATAAGCGCCATCTAAGAGCTATAAGCTTAACTTGATTCAATATTAAAAAGTACGGAAACAAACATTGTTTTCAAATGGTAAACTTTAGTAATTGATTCATAGATGACGTTTAGTTAAGAATCGTGGGAGGATCATTGCAGATATAGAAATCTGTCGAAATAAATCCATCTCGTTTTAATTCATTATAAAACCTATACGGTTGTCTTTATTGTGGGTGAAAATACGGTTCGTTCAATCGCATTGTTTTTGCGCGGACAGTTACCGACACGATGCGGCTAGGATTGCGCGTGACGGCGATAAACGGCTTTTCGTAAATGAAACGTAGGAAAAACGGTTCGCCAAGGGAAAAAGGGACTTTATAATCGTCGGTTTGTGCGCGAAAAAACCGGATTTAAAGTGGGCGAACGTCGAACGTGGGATACACCCTTCACAAATTTCGTTGTTGCGTCGCCGGGATGTGAATTTTACGTTTTAGGACAATGCCCTTTCGACGTTAGACGACCGAGAAAGGTAAATATTAATGAAAGTGTTAAATTTTAAGGTGAAGGTTAGATTTTTCGAGTGTTATTATGAAATTATTCGCGGTAGGCCTTGAACCATGGATACCACGCGTTTAGAACGGTATTTAAAGAAAAATAATGACACTAATCAACGGAAGTAATAAACATTTTCTATTTTGAATGATTATTAAAAGGTAAAATGTTGTATTTTATTATTTTTAATAAAACTCCATTTAAAACATTGATAAATAAACAAAATTAAAAAAAAAATTCTTACAAAAAGTAAATTTAAATTTGGGTTGGTGACATTTAATTTAGATTTTTTTGTTTCCTCCAAATTTAATGTTGGTACTAAATTCGCCATAAAATGTATTGTGATGTTAAAGAAAAACACTTTTAGCGGTTATTTATTGATTTATCGACTCGCGTTTTTGTCCAAGTTTGCTAGGTTTGAATCAATCCAATCAGAATATCCAATGTATTTTAAGGTAACCATCATCAACTTCCAAAATTAGACTCTTCATGTGAACTAGACACGAATCCGTTCTTGGCTCCGTTTATCAAATTGGGATTATTTTATACGTTTAAATTATTTCATAAGTAAATAAATAAGTAAAAATAGGTAAATTTTTAATTTATTTATCTTTTTATTTCCAGGTAACATTAAAGTTGGTACAAATCCCATTGTGAGTGCGGAATAAACATTTTATCGATTCCACGAAAGCATTATACAAAGTTTTAAATACGAAGGGAACCCAAAATGATTAAACTGATAGGCGCGCTCAATTTTGCTATTCATCGGAACACTTCATCTCAAATATTTCGATAAAATCGATCGATCTTTTTCTCAAAGGTGAAAGTAAGTATTTTTTTAATTAAATAAATTGAGTTTGGACTTGATAGTATTACTAAGATAGTGTTAACCACTTCGGTACGAGCGTCGACTATAGTCGACGGCCACAGATGACCGCACACAGCCGAACGTCGACTGTAGTCGACGGCTGTGCCAGCGTACAGACGATGAATGCCGGCTGTTGCCAACGTTTCGTGGCCAATAGACGCCGTACCGAAGTGGTTAACCAAGTAGCGTTGACAAATGTAACCGAAGTAAGGCGAACTCTTATCTGGAAATTCGATAAACAAACCGGCCAAAGTAAATTCCACAACGACGATCTAATAGCGTTAAATCGTTAAAACCGGCCGTAAATTGGCAAATAATTGCGGTATTCGTTCGAAAGTCGCCGGTAATTACCACCGGGACAACCTGGTTTAATCGGGTTTATAGATCAAACGAGACGTTGTTGACTTATTTTTCGTAATGTGTAAGCTTAAACTTACAAGTGTTGCGAACGTTCTATCTAATTAGAACGCTGACTGGTTCGATTTGGCACAACGAACGGTTTATATTCGTTATGCGATTCGCATTCCTTGTAAAATAGTACTTTCATTGACAAAAAGCCTAATCACTTAAATAACATTTCGTATAATCAAATTATACGTTAAGTTATTGGGTCTGATTTTGGTTTTATAATTTCACAATACATTTGTGTTCAAAGTGTTTCATTTTGAGATTTAAAGTACAAGGTTTTCTTTATAAAATTAAGATGGAAACAAACATTCACATCGTCGATATTAATAAACAAATTTGGTTATAAATAATTCAAAATGTTTGGTGTTGGGTTATCAATTTACTTGATTATTTGATTTTTACCATTTTTTTTTTAATTTGGTAAGAAATGAAATGGTAAATGAAAAGAATTTTTTAAAAAATCCTTTAATTTGATACCAAACATGACACATCTACGATTAAAAATAAGCAAGCTATGAAAGTTTTAAAATTTTCTAGATGGCCGTTTTTCATTGTTTTTAAATTTTCAAATTTTTATATCTCCTAAACTATTTAAGTTAGATATATCATGTTTGGTATCAAATTAAAGTATTTTTAAAAATCTTTAAGAATTTTTGAAACTGACGTCTTTTCATTTGTTTTTAAAATGAAAAAAATTCATAACCACAAAAACTATTTAAGTTAGATATGTCAAGTTTATACTCAAATTAAAGGAAATTTGATTTTCTATTCATCTTATTAAAAATTTTCAAGATTTCCAAAACTCGCAATTGTAAAACTAAAAATTTCTGTATTTGCCGTAGTAATTTTTACTTAAATTAAAGGAAGTGTTGAAAAACAAAAAATAATGAACAGACATGTTAATGTTTTGGGGATTTTGGTGTTTATTGAATCTGAGTTTTTATTTAATATTGATGTTATTCGTTCAGTACGTTTTATACTATCATACGATTTATGATGTATTAATCATGATTCAATTAAGTTATAAAAATAACTTCAAAAACTGTAATGTTAGTACTATTACTTACTTCTGATATATTATGTGAAAAACTTGACATAAAATGGAAAATAATAATTGGGTTTAATACTTGTAAAAATATCGCATCATGAAATTTGCATACATTTAAGGAAAATCGATTTTACAAAAATTTAGAAACCGATTAAGAAATTTTTTTTCTTTTAAAAGTGATTTCCTATTTTTGGATTTTAAAACATTTTCGTTTTAAACACACTAAATAACCTGGATTTGTCGAAACGGGCCAAGTTCGAGTACTTACGTATACTATTCGTGTCTAGTTCAAATTTAAACACTTCTAATTTCGGAGGTTGCGATCGATTGTACCAGTTTAAAATCTCTCGAAATGTAACAAAGGAAAATTTATTGAATGAAAATACCGAATTATATTACGTCTTTATAGATGGATGGATTGCAAGTGAACTTTGTTTGTTTTAAATTATTCGACTGGGAACAACCTGCTTTACTATTTGAATATAGAACGGTCTATTGTTTGGTTTATGTATGCGGTTCGGGGTATAGTTAGCCGCGTATCGTCTCTTTTTATCAAAGATTACAAGCGTCGAGGCAAAATAAACGTCGACGTGTGTGCCCTCGATCGCTGCCGTTCACCCCAAAACGTTCTTGCCAGTGTTCAAGCGGAAATTTTGCAAATTTAGACGAGGTATCGCTTTCTCGTAAGGGTACACACCGACTATTATTATTATTATTATTATTATTAAAGCCGATTATAACCCGTCGCGATGACTTGTTCGCTAGGAACGCACGTTTGCGTCTTAAACGGTTATAAAATCCGTTATGGTGCTATTTCTAGTGCCCTTTAAATGCTACCACGCTTCGGTTCGTATACACTTTCTACTCATAAATTAAGAGTTTTCGATAAATTCTTAATTGTAATTGTTTACGTTTTCCTTTATATACTTTACATTTTAGAAATTAGGTTTTTGACATTAAAAAAAATTGTGTAAATCACCCTTTATTTTTCAAAATGGGATTTAAAATATTTGATAACAAAACATTTGTAAATTACTATAAAATTTTAATTAATAAAATTCAAAAGTCTTTTACAAATATATTTATTAATGATCAAGAAATGAAAAATTAATATACGGGGTGTTTCAAACTTACAACTTTCCAATTTTTAAAACTTTTAAATCCTTTTTTAAATTCTTTCTTTTTGCATTAACTCTCTTGACTTTTAATTCAATAAATAACCGAATTAACTTAATGAAACGTGATTTCTTTTCCTCCCGGTAGAATTTTTTTTTTTACTTCTCGCTTAAACTTAATTAAACTAAAATTAGACTCAAAGTTTGCTTTTAGTTCGCGCTTAATTCAATACTTTTTCTATAGTTTTATTTTCGCGGTTCTTTTCCGTACGCCAGACACGCTTCGGGGTTTCTATGCAAATTTTTATCGATCGGAGACGAGTTGGAAGGTCATTCTTCGCATAAAACACTCGAAAACACACACCTAAATTATCTACCTTTCTATTAAGTTTTATTACGGTTAGAACTCAACAGTTGTTTAGAATTAACCTAAAATAGTTTAAATTTAAGTTAGGGTGTCAATAAAATCGCCTATAAATAACGGCTGGGGTATTTTTTGAAAATTTAGTGTTGTTTTTACAAGTTTCGTGATCAAGATCGACGACGTGGTTGTAATTTTCCGAATCTAAATCCGTTCGAATCGGTTCGGGCGATACTTTCGAGCTAAAATAGGCGCAACTTAATTGAAACGTGCTCACACAATTCCAGCTAAAGCGAAGCGAGGGGCTAAAATTAAATGTCCATTAAGCTAAGACAATAACCGTTTCGAAAGCAGCTACGCGTTTGATGTGCCAAGTTCGGTTCTTGGATTTTCTTCAAATTCTCATTTACCTACTTCATTATGTTTAATAATTAAATTAAAATCAATTTATCAATTCAACATAAGTGTACTTATAGGAACGACTTGATTTATAGGAATATGAATTTTATTTAGTTTTTTTTAAGACACTGTATTAAACCGTAAACTGGGACATTTCACATAACGATATAATAACGTGAAATTATAATGAAAAATGAACGCTATTCATTAGTATTTATGGATAATTCCATCCAATTTAACGAATAACGATCCAACGAGCGCGTTTACCTTTACACGAAGGTTATTACCGGGTGTCACCTTCAATTGAAAAGTCGTTGATACCAAAATAAATTTCAATAAGTTAAACAGCAAACTTATAAAACTATTCAAAACTGCCGCTATAAATTACAAGTAACTATTACTTAGCAGTTTCTTAATTATATCCTTTGATTGAAAAGTTATTGCTACCAAATAAATTTCGATAAGTTAAACACCAAACTTCCAACACCATTCAAAACCGTCGCCATAAATTAAAACACAATAAACTAATAATAAGCCGTAAGAAACGGTCGGTTTATGTATCACTTAAAATCTTGCCGGTAAACTTAATTAAAACTAATAACTCACTTCGGTTACGTGTGCGGCTTTAAAGTTCAAGTGTATACGTAACGAAATGTGTGTGTCATATTCATCACTTTACCTCCTACGTACCGTGGTACGGTGCGTATATGTAACCGTTAAACGTTATGTAATCGACAATCTGGGCTAATTTCAATATTACGCTATCCGGAACGGAGAGTTCAATTATGGCCGGTTTATCTGTTACAATCGAGGTTTACGATGACGTACGACGTACGTTTATTCACTTACACTAGTTTTTGGATTCGTCAAATAAATGATCTAAAATACATCGACGCTCTCAAGCCAAAACGGCATAAACGCCAAAATGGCCATTTTTTAGTTAGCTGCACCGTTGAGTAGCATTTTTAAATCTGCATGCAACAGTTAAAACGGTATACCCCCAAACAAACTTCATTTGCTATAAAATTGGTTTAAAGTTTGCGAAAAAGCCATTTAAGATTCATAATGTCAATCGTTTTTTGCGTTTTCTGAAAAATTAGGTTAATGGCGTTTATGCCGTTTTGGCTTGGCAGCGTCGACATATTAATTACATTAATAACATTTTGGCCTCAACGATTAAATTCAATAATAAATATTAATAATCAAATTTATATGTAATATAAATTTAATTAAATGAAGAACATTTGTTATAAGGCAAATATTCGTTGTAAGTTAAATGACAAAGTTATGTTATAAAACGAAGACGAATTAAACGCATTAAAGATGCAGCCGTTTTAATGTGCACTTAAATAAACTTCCTGCTAAATTAACTTCTTTATTAAGTCATTACGATGACTTAATTAACGAAGGTCAAAGAAAAGACAATGTATTTCTACTGTAAGTAACATAATAAACTTATTTAGTTGTAGATTGATTAGTTGTACCAATTAATATGTAAACGATAATAAAATACAATTAGAATAACCAAAGAGACTAAATATAAATAAATAATTTTCAAGTGATTCGCAAAGTGGTGCGAAATAGCACGGTAAATATCTCGAATTTACTCGGATTCGTACAAATATTTAAACATCTCTTCTTCGAAGATTTATATACATACCTGCCGTTTGGTATTCGGTTTCTTCTAAAACAATTTAAACAAGATTTAAAAATAACCTTGCGGGTTTAATTCGATCGCGATTCGTTATTCGCCAGATTTAAAATGATAGAAGAACACGTCACGACTTTATCGCGGTAACCTACATTTGGTCAATGCTCAAACGTTAAGCGTTTTGTAATAGTATGCATTTTGGCTTCGGGCCAAACCTGCGATATGCATCCTTCGGATTGTACCGATGCGGTTCAAACGCGGATGGAATCTAATTGGAATTGAAAATCTATTGACCGTAGGAAAATTGAAATTGAATCGGCCAATTTATAAACCATGAAATTATATGTATACCTATCCATCACGTTATATACATGCAAAATTTTATAATTTTTAAGTTTACTAATATTTTCTTTCTAAGAAAACATTTTAAATTGAATTAGAAATGGATTTTAGGTTTAGGTCTTTTAAAAAGAAAACCTTTCGAATGGCATATAATTTTCAGAAACCACATCGAACTTATTTCCAAAGGTTTATCAATCATCATATGGCAGAAGGCTAACATTAATATTTAGAAGTGTAACATTAATATTCCGTACCCTTTAACCTGAAGTAACGATACGCCTTTTACGCGAACGTTGACATTATCGACTCGCGCTACAAACAATGAAAAGAGCGTCTAATTATAGACAAGTGGAAGAAGCCTTATTGCTCGATTTATCGTTTCATAAGGAAATTCAAGCTTTGCCCGTTTGAAAATGGTATCGAACGGGTGGCAGCTAGATGGCGTAATAACTGCTAATAACGCCCCGGATGAAAATGCCTACGAGACTGTAATAAACTCAAATGAAATATCTCGCATTTCTCGACAGTGATAACGGAATACAAACAACTCGTAAAACGAACGACATTCCGTCATCGTCTTCCTTTACTTTAGCGAGAAACATACGTCTTCAATAAAAGTTTTACGTTCAACTACAAAGTCACGGTAGACATTTTGTTTAGACTTTACGGTCTGGATCTTCTTTGGAATGCTTTTTTTTGTCTTTTTTTTATGGTGGATCGTCCCGTTGAAGAAGTCGTTTCTATCACATTAAAAGGAATCGGGAGCTGGTGCATGTATTATTCATAGACGGCGCACTAAGAACACTAAAAACGGCCGTTCATGGACGTTGTAAATCACGCTCCGACAACAAGAGACGATAATTTGCTGACAATCAATGACACGCCGTATATTTTTCGATATAAGGACGACGCGATACGAAGATGTGCTTCTATTAGCAACCAAGTTGGCTTCGCGTTGAATAAATTTACCAAAGAGAAGAAACAGACGTTGCCGGAACGTTCGTCTTGGTCCGTTTTTATTTTGGTTTATTAGTGCGCGACATATGGCGAGTGAGGAGGAATTTAAATTGCACCAGTCAATTTAATTTTTTTTTGCGTCAAGTATAAAGAAAAAAAATGTTTAAAATTAATTTTTTAATTTGTAGAGGAAAGTTTCCACCTGGTAATTTATCGACGACGCTGCACGGCCTTAGCAACGTCCTAACTTGCATAATTTGAAGGTTACGGGAGCCGGATTAAAAAAATAAGGCTCCGACGAATTTCCATCGCGTGCGTCGATGCCTAATTTATGCCAAGTTTTATCGTCTATTCAAAATGTAACATTGACCCACTACGGTTTCGTCGATTTACATCAAACAAACGTTCGGTTAATTTCAATCGTTTCATTTTACACAAAAAATAACTCACATTTTTATTTTAACCATTCAGATAGAATTATTTCAATAACTAATCATTTTTTTTTAATTCATATCTAAGAAACTACTTGTTGAGACTTGAATTTTCTACAACTTTCGGGTTTTTCTACAAAAATGAAATTATAACCCAACTTAATTAACATGTCGATTAAAAGTTGTTAATTTTAATTTCTAATGAACTTGTTATTACATTAGGTCCTTAATTGATATCAAAACAAACATAAGTGAGTTCGTTCAATATACAGTGTGTATACGAACCGTATCGATATATAGCTACCATTGCACTTTACGTTAAAAAATTTTTTAATCTTTCATTGTTGTGAATTAATTACTAAATCAAACGTCCTAATATTTCTATTTAACAGGGAAATCTTTATAACGTTTTAGAATTTTTTTTCAAGTTAAAATATTTGGTTTAAAATTCTTTAAAGTATTTTATCTATCGGATTTTAATATTGACAGGGGGGGTGATGTCGTAACCCTTTAAGGTTTGCCATTATTTTTAGGAAATCATTGAGGCGCGGCCAGTTTTGATCTGCGAGGCATAAACCCAGGGGTCCCGGTTTGTCTTTGTACGAGATTGGGTTACGCTCGAGCGGTTATTTGAACGCGACGCTCGACGCTCGAAATCTGTGCTCCGCCGAGCGGTATTTTATTGCGCCGGAAAAGTCTTGAACAGTTTTATACTCGAGACCCTATTTAAACAATTCCACATTCGTCTATAATAAATCAAAACCATTTTAACTTTCAACGCGGTTCAAACAAACCCAACCCGCCGCGAACGAGAGTTAACCCAAATATTGACCCGGCCGTATTAAAAACATTTATTATGGACGTTTCATTTTCCCGTTGCGTTACGTCGCCGAAACTCATTACTTATTCAAACTTTATTACGCAAAACAGACGTAGACAAGGGTCGCGTAAATATTTGTACCTTTGTTTAGATAAAACTAGCGCTAGCATCGAGTCTTTTTATAAGGCGGGTTAGAATTTTTTTTCCTCTTCTATTGGAAAAGGCAAAGAGGGGGAGATTCGAACGTGTCGTCCCTCGGCTAAAAGGAAACCTGAAAAGTGTTGAAAAACCCGACGCGGCGCGTTTTCTTGGATGCCAGTAGCTTCGGTTTATGCCCGCAAATACGAGCTTTATTGGAGCTTCTTTGACAGTTCAAATCACATTTTCCTCGTTCGATTTTCCCCTTTTTTTCGTATACAAAAAATATTTACCTTTTTAATTTCTTAGATTTAAGTTTTAATAAACTTTTCAATATTTTATAAAAACAAGTTGTGAAAAAAGTTTATTTTTTAATTTGCCAAAATTGCTTTTCTACGGTTTTTATATTATTTCGTGAGGGTTGAAACTCGGCTTTCATGAGTGGTCAAACCTCAAAAAGGAAAAATGGTATTTGAGGGGTGGGAAACTTATTAAAGACCCGATTTTGGGATGAGCAACCCCTCTTATTATTTATTTCTTTATATTTTCTGAAAATCTTTTTAAAATATTTTAAATCCGGTAAAAGATATTTAAAAAATATTCTCTAATTGAAATTTAGAGTAGCTTAAATTACTAGTAAAAACAAGCATAAAGACTTGCCGAGCGAATGCCGTTTCCCCAACAACTAACTAAAAAATAAAAAGAAAAGTTTTAGTTATCATCTTTATTTATGTTAAATTACAATCATTTTATACCTCCTGGCAATCGCAAAATAGCAATCCGACGACACCTACATCCTCTGCTACATCTTCCAAAAATACAAACACACACTGAAATTAAAGAAAATTAAAATAATAGAGAGAAAACAACTAATTTTCTAAATATTATTAACCTTAATAGAGGTATTTTTGACAGAATATTTAGCGCATGCGCACAACCCACTTTTAATACTGTGATAGCGCTACATTAAAAATACTGATTTTCTTAAAATTATATCACTTACCTTAAATTAAAAGCATAAAACACTTAGATGGACCTATTAACTAACTAATACGAGTAAAAGTGACCCGTTCAAAGCGATTTTTACCGGGTAAAATTCTTAAAGAAACTCGGACATGAAAACGACGCTGCTTAAAAATTGGAAAATTGACAGTTCTAAACTGCTTAAGAAAGGAGAACTTCTTTACCGGCAACACATTTCTTGGCTTTAATGTACAGTAGCGTTGACAGTTCTTCATATTAACTTCATAGAAGCTTAAAAAGAAGTACTTTTTGATTGTCTTAACGTTTCGCCTCAATTAATTAATTTATGTAAGTGATAAAATTCTCATTTTTATTTTTACATCGCAAACATAAAAATACAGTCAATTTGACGATTAAGAGCGTAACAAACAGAAAATGGTCGACTGCCGGCGTTAGTTCAGTAAAAATTTTAACATTTTTCTCCCTTAAAAAACGTCGTACGGTCCCCATACTCACTTATGGATGATGCCCATATAGAATCAGGTTCCGGTAGTACTCCTGAAAATTGTCGAAAAGCTCATTTTCAGGAAGGGAAAAGCAAAAAACCTCGAGAAAATGGTACTTATTGTTTATAGCTTTAATATACAGTGATTTTAACTTTTTAATGTGGCAGAACAACATTTAAACTACAATCCTAAAAGTGTCACAAGCTTGAAAATATTTTACGTTAATTGAACACATCTTTAATCTACAATCCCGAGTTTTGAAATCTTAATAATATAAAATTATCGAGTAAATATTACATAACATCATCTGAAAAGATCAAAATAGCAAGCAATATAGGGTCATTATTTTTTTTATGTTTCCTTTTTAATCTTTACGACTTTTTTTACTGGCTCGTTGATTCTTAATGGTTTTAGAAACAACTAGCCACGCATTTAACCTATTCAAATAAATACACCTCTTTTTATATATGTATATAAAATAAAAAAATACGTTTACTTTGTAAGACGGGAATATTTTACAGGATAGTTAGGAGTGTTTTGATTGCCCGCTAAAAATAGTCGGGCGAATTTTAGGCACTCCCGATTCTTTTCGGTTATTTCGGCGGCACCTGTTACGTACAACTCCTCGAAATAACCCATTCACGTGGGAGGGAAGTTACACCTCCTGATATAAATTAAACAAGAAAAATATGTTTTTAATATAAATACAAAAGACTTTCACGGGAGATATTAATTGAATTAAGAACTAACATATTAAAACTAACTCTAACATTGTGTAGATCTAGAAGTAGGAACTTTACCATGTTAAAACCTTCTTCAGAAATCACTTTGAATATGTTTCTTAAGAAGATTGCAGTAAATTATTATCAAACTTTTTTCATTTCTTATGTAAAATTAATATTAATTACTTTTTTTATTTTTGTTTTAGAAAGTATCCCCACCATGGCGTTATTCCACTTTAAGAAGCAACGAATGAAAACGAGTTGAAGAGAGCCAAATAAAAACCACTAAAAGATGGATCATAGCGTAAAAACGATGACGTCTCCGGGCGTAATGTCTCGTTGTTTGAACCCTCACCGATTCGAAAACGACGAGCTGGAAATGCTCTACCAACGATACATCTGCAAACTCCAGCATTCGAGCGTGACGGCGGTGGTGGCGTTGTTCGTCCTCTTGACTTTCGTTCTGGCGAACTTGGGGTTGTTTTACATCCAGCCGCCGACGCCGCAAGTGGTTTACAACGCGGCCCATTGCATCCTGTTCGCCATCTTGTTGGGTTTCCTGCATACCAAACTAATGCAGGACGCGTATCTCCTTTGGGTCTGCTACGTGGTCCTCTTCTTCTTGGTTACGTTTTGCGCCCTCGCGCTTCCGGTTTACCCGTCGAGTCAGGGGAAGGTCGCGGCCGAAGGAACGTGGCATATCGTCTTCGTCGTTTATTTGGCTTACGCTATGATGCCTTTGAAAACGTGGATCGCCGGAGTTTTCGGATTTATAATTTGCGGAGCTCACATTGCCGTCACTACTATTTTGGCGAAGGAATTCCATCATCTGATTTGGCAACAGGTTAGAACACTTTAAATAAATTTTAAAATTCGACAATTTTAGATAAAATGAAAACTCAATTTTTTATTTTATCAAAAGATATTTTATAAATTCAAAACGTAAACCTTTCTAATTGGGGTTGAAAAGGGACCGACTACCCTTATTAATCCCAAATGTTATTTACTCAGTTTTTAGTTACACCTCGTAAATTTTAAAATTTTCAGTCATGTGAAATATGAAATGTTTTTAATTTAACACTCTAACGAAATCGTATAGAGTTTAATCTACGAGAACGTAAGTAAATAAAAAGTATAAACCTCGTCAATAAAAACGGGTAAATGAATCCAACTAAAATTCAAATTTTGTGACCTGAATTCAAATATAAATTTAATAGAATTTAAAATATTAATAGTTCAATTTTAATATTAATTACTTCATTAATTTGCACTTTGTGAAATTAATTATTTACATACAGCTACCCTTTATCTATTATATTTATCGCCGGCCGGCAAAATTCATTTTGAATATTTATAAAGCTTCCCGCAAAAAATAAATTAAAAAAAAAAAAATGATGATGTTATCTAACGAAATCCTTGAAAATTCAACAAATTATATTGGTAAAATTCGGTTATTTCCGTATTTATAAAGCAACGTGGAAAACTCGTTTCGATGTAATTTTACAATGTCTTTGAAACTCCACTACTAATTTAATTTACGACTTGTTCGGTATAAACATCGATCGGCGAAACCTTATTATTGCGTTACTTGGGAGGCAATTTCCGAATGTTTTTGGACCGGTGCCTGAAAATTCGTCAGTTAAATCGACAATCCGTCCATTTTACTTTACCGTAGGATTGTTTTTCTAACTGTAAATACAAAGAAATCACTAAACACGCCGTTAAAACAGATTTATACAGAATTTTAACGATTTCGCACCGTAAGGATTTCGTTAAAAATAGTTTTTAGTGGACTTGCGTTTACGTATATCGGGCAATTTGAATTTTTGGCTTTGAACTGTGGATTTGTGCCAAAGGGGATTTTGAAATTTCGAATTACTGTCTTAAAGAGAATTTTGAACATCAGTCAAATCGTAATTATACAGAATATTCTAATCTGAATGACACATTTATACAATTTGACTAAAAACTATCATAAAAAATTCAAACATTCTTTCAGAATGAAGTTGTAACTTCTAAACGTTAAATGTTAATGGAATCCAAAGAAAATTTTATTTTTAGAACGTAGCCTAATTTTTAGGATATTTAAAATTTTTAATTAAGAACGTTAAATTACGTTTTCTTTTCTACAAATCACAACGATCTTTTTAAATACATTACAAATGAAAATAAAGTAAAGTTGTAAGGTTTTTTTCTTATGTTTCAGTTATCGGCAAACGTTTTGGTGTTCTTTTGCGCGAACGTAGTGGGAATATTCATGCACAATTTAATGGAACACGCCCAAAGAAAAGCATTTTTAGATACGAGGAATTGTATAGCTGCTCGTTTGGAAATGGAAGACGAAAATGAAAAATTGGTAAATACTCACACTTCACTTATTCAACGCTTTTACAGTTATACGATAATTTAGAAAACATCGTAAATCAAAATATCGCTTTAACCGGTTTCAATCAATATTATGCGTTAACGTCGTAAACACGCCTAACGATCATTCAAAATTTAATATTTTCGAGTATGTATAATAAACCGACAATAAGCCGATTCTAAACAATGTTTTAAAATACTACTCGAAAATAACGTTTCATTTTTTGTCTACATATTTACTATTGTATATATCCTTGAAATATAATAACGTTATTAATAAGGAATGAATGTACATTGAATGTGTAACTCGGATGAATTCTCGGAATTCGTGTACCGAGAGTTGAGAAAACGCAAACCGTTTGGTCGGTGAAAAATAGGTTCGACTCAACTCGCACACAATAATAATAATAGAGCGGTTGTGATTATTTTTGGACCTCGGTTCATAGACTGTTCGAGTGCGAAATTTATAACTTATGCGTGCGAGTTTGCAAAATTTACAATGAACGCGGATCGTAAATTATTTCATAATATGCTAATTAATTAATATATAAACAGAGTGAAATTTTATTTTTATACTTTCGTTTTTAACAGGAAAGGCTTCTGTTATCGGTGCTACCGCAACACGTCGCGATGGAAATGAAGAACGATATAATATCGCCGGTCGAGGGCCAATTCCATAAAATCTACATACAAAAACATGAAAACGTCAGGTAATTATTTATGGTTTATTTAATAATAACTAATTATTTACATAAATAAGTCATAAAAAGTATACGTAATTTTAAAACGATTTTAGATATATTTTAATTTTTGAAAAAATGCCAATTATTATGTTTTTGAATAATAAGATGACCTTATCATTGTAAAAATACAGAAATATTTAAGTGCTTTAACCTTTAAAAGCCTTTTTATTTTGACACATGATGTTAGCTGAGGTTCACTACTTCACACATAAAATTTGTTGTGCTCAGATGTACAGAGAAATTTCTCTTATGCGGACACCAACGAGACCCACCATAAACGTCCGTTCAAGATGGGTGTCCGTTTAAGAGAAATGCGAAGTAATTATATGAGAGTCGAACGGTTGCATGAGGTACTGTCCGTCCAGGGGGGTGCCCGTTCAAAAAGGGTGTCTGCGAAGTGAAATTTCACTGTATATCCACAATATCTGGACATAGAACTTGGCAAAGAGTAATATAGTATCTACAATATCTGGATAGAAGGCTTTTAACCACTTCGGTACTGACATCGACTATAGTCGACGGTCACAGACAACCCCACTCAGCCGAACGTCGACTATACTTGACGGCAACAGATGATCCCACATATGTATGCCGGCTGTGGAAAACGTTTCGCAACCGATAGGCGCCGTAACGAAGTGATTAAGGGTTAAAAATGATAGATTTCAACATTATTTTTTGTCAATGATTTCGAGATTATGTTTTCGCTTACATCTCCAAACCAAAAGGAAAAACGCTTAGCATCATAGGCTGTGACGTCACTATAAAATGATGACATCGTCCTTTAAATTAAAGACGAAAGGTTCAAAATAATAGTAATAAAAAAAATAAAATATATAAACTATTTACACATATAAATAGAAATAAAACCAATTGTCTTGAAAGGGTTAAACAGTACTTCCCGTTTCGTGGCTCTATTATGATATTACTCTCGAATAACTTGTTCCTCGCATATTACAGCGTGCAACGTACGCGTTTCCAATTAATTATTATTCGCGTTAACGCCGAACGGAAGTTATAAGATAAAGTGGCGTGGTAGGGCGGAATCGGGAACAGATATCAGCGTGCCAACGCTACGTAATGTGTTACCCGTACTAATAACGCCGTGATTGTTGTTAATAACCCGGCGTTAATTACCGCGCCGAACGGAAACGGCCCTATTGCGAACGCCAAACACAATAAGGGCTTCTGCATTAACTAACGAAGACGTGAGAAAACTTTTTTAAGGAAAACGATTTTAATCACGATTATAAAAACGTCTTAAACTATAAAAAACATTTTAATCTGCAGTAAAATAATTAAAAAAAAAATAAAAAGGAATGGTACAATTTAATTTTTTTTAACATCGTGTTGTATGAACTGAAATTAATGAGAATGAGTGTGTGTATACATATTTTAAGTTTAAATGTCGTGATTCAACACAATTCATTCAGCTTGGATAAGTGAGTGAGTCACTTCGCGTACTAAAAATAGATTGTGATCGGGTGAGTATTTTCACTTACCCTACACGTTTTATCACGATGTAAAGTGTAAAATCCGTGAAAGTAAATCGAAAAGTCGGAGGAAGGCGTTTTATACGTAGTTCACGCGAAATTGAAATTCAAAGGAGGTCATTTTCCCAAAGAAATCGTTAATAAAATATAAACGAAATGATTCTGATTTAATTTGAAATGCAAATTACCAATAAAGAAAAAAAGTTAATTTTGAAAAAAAAAGTTTCTTATGTTGTAACTCAATTTAATAATAATTTAAGTCTGATTATAATGTAATTTTTATTCTATAGATTTAATTAAGATTCAACATCTTGTTTTTCATTTTCACCCTTTTTTAAGTCTTTCTTCTAAATTAATAAATGAAGCGTATAAATGCAAAACTAGACATTTGACATTCGAGTAGTTTTGAGTACAGTGCGAAAAACCTCTCATTGTCGTTTAAGTCACTCAATCGACTTGGTATTTTGACCAAAAGTAGATAATACATTGACGGGTCTTTATATGCTTTAAAGCGCAAGTCAGACTTATAGTAGAAAAGTTATTTTGATTAAAAAATAAGAATGTCTTGTTTTGCATCTAAAGCTTGGAAATCTCTGCTTCGTGAACTGCAAAGTTCTGGATTTGACGTTTCTGTAAAAAAAACTAGCAGTATCTGCACTAATAAAATTTGAAATTGCGATAAAAGAGATTTTAAAGAAGCTGATTTTATTGAAAAAAAGTACAAAATTAGTTTCTAAGGTACAAATTTAAATTCGTAAGTCAGTATCAAATTCATGATCAGAAAACACTAGTGTGTCATTCACATCCCACTGAGTTTCCGACGTATTTAGGTGGATTGTCTTGAATGCCGTTTTTGAAGAACTCCAAACACTCATCGTTCTTTCATTGTGCACCATAGTGTTTGGCTAGCAAAGAGGAAATGCTTCTTATTTTGTCAGGTTTAAAGCTTCTGCCTCTTTGTCTTGGCTTTTTCACGCTTCCACTCTTGCTTATTTGCTATTCTCTTTCGCCCTCTGTCACGATGACTTGGTTCAATGGTAATGTTGTTGAAGGTAATCAAAACTCCATAATACATTCGTTACCACGCTCTCGTTTAAACTAATCGTGCAGAAGCGAGCAAAACTAACAGCTACTTCAATGTCACGGCTATCACGTGAGGTAATGCGAGACCTGGATAGGTTCAAACACAAACGTCTGCCTTAGCACCTAACTACTTAGCGCAAATGTCTGCTTTTGCATTTAAAGCGAAATTTATTATTGCAATAATTCGCTTAAATGTATTGTTACGCTCCTGTGGGCCGCAAAAATTGATTTTTTGCTAAACATACAATACAGATCCGTGTCTAACTAATTTTTGAAGAAAATGTCGAATGTCTGCTTTTGCATTTATACGCTTCAAATATAGATGTTCGAAAATTATTATGACAAATTGTTAGGTTATAGGATACCTATTATTTGGACACCTATATAAAAAAATAATTACGGCTTTCATTTGTAATATTCTAGTATTTTACCTTTTTATAATTTTTGTATTAATATAAATGATTTTTAAAGAAATAATAACAGGTAGTTTTTAAAAGTGATAGGTAATAAATTTCGTTTATTTACAGTATCCTTTTTGCGGACATCGTTGGATTTACGGTTTTGGCGTCGCAATGTACCGCCCAGGAATTAGTCAGACTCTTAAACGAGCTATTCGGACGCTTTGATCAACTAGCGAACGTAAGTTAAAATATCCCGGTTTGAAAAGGAGCAAAGACCTTTCGGGTAATTTCGCCAATTGAAAATTGCCTCCAAAAGGTCTCGATATTTTCCCGAAAAGGTCACAAGAAAATGTCTCTTGAAAAAAAAAACAAACTCCTGCTAATTTCTCCTATTAATTTTCGTTTCAACCGGTCTTTTAAAGAGGAAGTTTTTAACTAAGAATCGTGTGATTTCGTTTCTTGCAGGAAAATCATTGTTTGCGGATCAAAATCCTGGGCGATTGCTACTACTGCGTGTCGGGGCTTCCGGAGCCGAGATCGGATCACGCCCACTGCACCGTGGAAATGGGTCTGGACATGATCGACGCGATCGCGAGCGTTGTCGAGGCCACCGACGTCCAACTTAACATGAGAGTTGGCATTCATTCCGGGCGGGTGCTCTGCGGCGTGCTCGGACTCAGGAAATGGCAGTACGACGTTTGGTCAAACGACGTTACGCTTGCCAATAATATGGAAGCTGGAGGCGAACCTGGGTACGAAACTACTAACTACATTCTTATTTCAAAATTTTTACATCTCAGAAAAAGAAAGTACATTTTTATACGATTATTAAACAACAAAATTCACATATACTTATGGCGTATTCGATTGGTTGCACTCAGTTGCACTGGTGCGCACCAGTGCATAGCAGTGTGTTCTATTGGTTGTTTCGTTGTGTTCTATTACATTTTATTATTGTAGTTTATAAAACATTTTAAACATCATCAAGCCTTAAACACACTTACAAGTGATGTTATGATTATGTTTGATTTCATCGCGTTCTGTTGAATTTGCCTTTTTTTGCACTAAGCTAGTGTGACATATGTCACATTTTGCACTCAACGAGTGCGCACCAGTGCACACTAGTTTTCCCAATCGAATTCGCCATTACTTACATTTAACAGTTTTACCTAAAAACTACATATTCTTTATTAAAATTTAACCAAATTAGATGAATTCATTTATAAAAATACATCAAAATACATTTCTGACTTTTATATAAACAAGCTTTAAAAGGTATGTTGTAAGTTATTTAATCCATATATCACCAACTTTACTTCTTTAAATTTCACGCCGACTTATTTTCACTTAATTTTTTCAAGTGAAAAAGTATCATCTAGAAATTTAATATAATGAGAACGAGATGTATTTCCTGAAATTCAATCACCGTGTATACATCGTACGCGCACGAAACTTTTTCAACAATTTTAACTGCATTTTTCGGTTTTTAGCCGTAAAAAATTTAATTGAAAACGCGACCGTGTCAACGCAACCGCGCGCGCAATAAACGGGGTTCACTTCAATTTCCAATTCATCTAATTAAAGGTGAAATTTAATTGCAACAGCGCAAATATGATTGACAACGCGTAACTCGATTCGCCAAACCCTTTTTTGTATTCTACTCGTTTTACCGGGCTTCAATGTAACGTATTATGTCGATGCATCCAATCATTTTAAAGTTACTTTACCTCAATTAATCAGAGAGTTTTATGAAAATTAAATAAATCATATTCATTTTTATTTTTTAAAGTCTTACCTTTATTTTATTAATTTCAGGAGAGTTCATATTACTCAAGCTACCCTGGATTATTTAGGGGGTGAATATGAAGTTGAAGCCGGAATGGGATCCACAAGAAATCAATATTTAAGAGATCATTGCGTTACCACTTACTTCATAGTTCCACCAGCTAGAAGAAGAAAGGTATTTTTAGATTTTAAAAACCGCTTTTCTATTCTCTTCTTACTATATTACTTTCTACTTATTACATGAATAAAAAAAACACCACTACTTTACATCTTGTCTTACACGTTTCGCCGATCTTTAAAAAATTATTTTTCAGCTACACATCTTCAGTATTCACGGTAATTTGACTATATACAAATTCAAATTACTTTTTTTATACATTTTTAAAAAGGATTGATTGTATATCGATCGTTTTTAAAAACTCCAAGACACAATTTTTTCTCTCTCTCTCTTTTCTCTTTTTCGCTCTTTCTATTTCTGTCGCAAAGGTACGATAAGCTTAGCTTTAGTCCCTTTGGCTTTTACCTGTAGCTAGTTTTTTTCCACTTCTGACCTTTTACGTGAAAGCTTTTGGCGTTGAAGTTGGAACTGTGCAGGTATGACAAGCAGTAGTCATTACATCCCGGAGGTGTTCGACATCCGTACCGAACGTGTTTACCTTTGCATCGGCAAAGTGCACAGTGAAATGCATCGGATGGATCGATCACGCCCATATTATCTGTATACCACGCCCCGAATACGACCACTAAAATACTACAATTTTACTTAATTGGGATCGATAATGAATTATCTAATTAATTCAATTTACAAAGAGACCTTACGACTTTGGAATCGTCGATTTTAATGAAAGTGGTGCCAATAAATAGGCATTGGTACATAGCACGAATGTGTAAAATATTAGGGAGCAATGTTCATCGGTTCGCGGATAAATCCACTCCTACGATCGCTAAAAAAATTCGAGCGACTTACATGTTAATGTTAAGCCACTCCCCTTAAGAACATCCGTAGCCACTAAAGGGCAATCGGCCGGCTTTCATATGCGAAAGTCGATGATTTGAATCCCGAATAAAATAATTATTTTTTTCCTAAATTTATAAAATATAATAAAAACAAAATGAAATATTGCATTAAAAATAGAATACTTATGTTTGATTTGCACTTAACGGTGGACAGGAGTTAAACTACAGATTTAGCTTCAAAAGCTAAATCTGTAGTTTAACTCCTGTCCACCGTTAAGTGCAAATCAAACATAAGTATTTATACACGATGGAAAAAAGAACAAATCACACAGTTAAAAATAGAAATTAAGGAAAAAAATAGTTATTTTATTCGGGATTCGAACCATCGACGTTTGCAACTGAAAACCGGCCGATTGCCCTTTGGCTTTGGGGGAATTTAATAGGAGGGACTTAACACTGACATGTAAGTTCATCGAACTTTTTTTGGTCATCGTAAGGATGGATTTATTCGCGAATCGCTGAAAATTGCGTCCTAATATTTTACACATTCGTACTATGTACCAATATTTATCGATTGGTACCACTTTAATTAAAATCGGCGATTTCAAAGTCGTGAAATTTCCTTATTAGACTAAAAACCAGAAAAATATAACTTACAATTAGATGTATCTCAGAACTCAGTTGTTAAACGATAATTATACATTCTAGAGCTAATTTCTGAGTTATTCAACGTAAAACTTATTCGAAATGAATTTCTAAGAAAACTAAAAGATGTTGAAGATGACACATTTAAATAACATTTTTGAAATATCTTAATAATGACTTTAGGGTTCACAATTAAACTTAGAACGTTTTCTAATTTATCACAAATTCAAACTGTCGTGAATAGTCTTGAGATAAACAAATAGGTGAAATGTTGTATCTCTATTTTTTTTAGTGATTTTTGAACCAAATGATGAAGCATTTTTAAGTTAATAAATACTCAAATTTTCATTGTAATAATTAAAGGCGTTTTTAATATAGCAAAAAAAAGTTGTTTTCATACGTCATCTTTGAGATTCTAACTCTATTAGAAGGTAATTTGGAATAAGGAGATTTACATTGAGTCACTCTGAAATAGCTCTAGAATGCGTGATTAACGTTTGACAACTTACAATTAGTTCTAAAACATATATTTATAATTAATTTTTCTTTTACATAAAATAAGACACAATGTAAAAAATAGTATAAATTTTCCATCTAAAAATATTCATTAATTGTAATATTTTATTCATGCAACACCTCGGGGGTAATCTTGCGCATACTGATGGTTCGTTTAAACTTCAATGGTAACTTGAAACCCGTCAGTTTAAACCAGACGCGTCACAATTTGCATTTTATGATGTATGTCGAACAATCGCACGTCCAATTCTCTCTTACAAAAAGAGATTGTTTGTAATAACCGTTCTAACACTATTTCGCTCTGCCCTTCTTCTTCTTCTTTCTTGTTAGTTGCAAGTTTTCTAGCGTTTTCGATTCGCGGGTATCTCTCTCTAACCTCCGACTAACCCCAAGCCCTCGCCGGGTCGCGCGCCGTTTTGTTTCCAGCCGCTCTTATTCAACACACTTCAGGTCCGATCCGTAATGGGGCCGGGACAGCGGCGCAAGCTGAGCTTCAAGAACGTCTCCAACGTCGTCGTTCAACTTCTCCACTCGATCAAATATTCCATGGAGGTGCCCTTCTCGAACATTGCGTTGCAATCGTCGGATATTAAGACGGCCAACGCCAGAAAGGTATTCAAATACTACTATTACATATTAGTAATAATAATTGATAATGATAATAGGTTTGTTCTAATTGATTTAGGTTGGATTTAGTGCTCAATTGATATTTACTAGTATTGGAAAAACCGTTGATTGAATCCATCTATTTGGCGTACGTTAATAATCTGACAGATAATGGACGCGTTCGGAGCACACAATTAATGTAAAAAACTGCTTACATGGTGACAATAATATGATAGGTAACAGCTTTCTAGTTGTTGAACGATAGTCCTATCAATCATATTTTTGACGTATTAAACACTGAATTGTTGACCATTAATAGTTAACGGTAAATAATTTTACGCATTATGTACATCTTGCGAATGTTTAATATCAAATAAGAGTAGAAAAGGTACAGAAGTGGTAAACGTTTTATATTATCCTCACTCACAAAACGAATATAAGGTTCTCACTTCACCTCACTTTTTCACTCAACTGACTGATATTGAATGCGTTTCGTATTAACATCAATACAGATCGTAAGTTGAGCACTAAATCAAACCTTAAAAGTTAGAAAATCAATTACTGTTACGGTCATAAAATTCTCAACATTAAAAAAAAATCGTGTAATTCGCCCTTTATTTGTCAAGGTGACATATTTAAAATACTTTTAATGTCAAAGTAATTGACATTTAAGATATTCATTGTTAAGTATTCCTAACCTATATTTAAAAATTTTCTAAAACCTGTTTTACACGTATTAATTTTCAAAAGGTACCTAAAATTTTTGGACCGCAACTGTAATTTACCATTTTCTATCTTCTGATTCTGTTAGAACAAACCCATATTATATTACCGAATAGTAAAATCAAAAAATAATCAATTAAATAAATGAAATAATTAGAAAATATAATTGCATTTAGATGATGATGGTAGTGAGCACTTTTTTCACGCTCCGGTTTGTTTTATGTATTAAGCACTCATGCACAGTTTGGTTTTTATTTCATTTGCAATAATCGTGTTTGTTTGAAAGTTTAGGAAATTAGTTTTAATATACAGGGTGTTTAGATTTATTAAATTTATAAGATATAAATGTATTTTTAATGAAACGTTGTGAATTTTAGTCTTCATTCTGACAAAAATCGATTAAATATATTCTGATTTTTTTTTAGAAAATAATTCTGTATTAGAACATTTTAATATCTAAACAACCTGTATTTTGTGAATAGATTAATTAACACAATTTCGAGCACGTAAGGTATTTAATTCGAAATATGTATTAGAATGTTATTATAAATTAATTATAAATTAAAAGTACAAAAAAAGTACTTTAAGAAAGAAATCAATTGAAATAATGAATTAATTTAAGAATTAGTCATTGTTTAAATTGATTAATTTCTTTATTGAAATACAACAAATTAACTAAAAAAAAGATTATTCATATAATAATCTTTAAAAAAATCTTACTTTTTATAACATAAAAAAAATTGTGTTGTATGTGTGTATAAATGTTTCTATTTTTAACTTATTTTATTCCCATTTTTCTATTTTATTTTCAACTTTACAAAAAGAACTAACAATCCCTAAAATAACTCCAAACTTTGTTAACTTTGTTCGTTTTTAATTTAGTAGTGATTCCCTTAGATCCCGAAAATTTTCAATCGAAACTTTGCTAACTTCCCCGGAAAACCAACAAAGACCTTTCTAATCGCATGTATTTCACGTTTGCTTTCTAGGACGCGGTAAGTGCTATTACTCATTGTGTCTCTGTCTGTCTCTGTACTTCTTCGAAACGAAAAAGACTCGAAAATCGAAATGAAACGAGCGCACGAGAACACTCTGCCGTTTCGAGAGTTTATGTGTAAGTAGGAAATTTAGATTTTTTCTTTCTTAAGAGGGTAAGTTTTCTATTCGATTTGTTTTAAAGATATAATGCACTTTGTGTTCTGTTATTGGCATATTTCGATTGACGAAGATTTGGTTGCGATGAAGATTTGATGATGAGTTTAGATGAATATGAAGTAGATGTGATCGGTGTCGTCTCTGTGGTTGTAACTGTGTACGCTTATAGGTACTAGATCTGCAACGGATGCTTCACGCCGATTCCTCGACAAGTCAATCAGCAAATAGCACGGCAGTTGAGAGCAAAGTGAGTCAGCACTTTTGCCCGCTTCGCTTTGTTTTCCATAAATACACTATTTTGCACACTTACTTGGAAAATTTTTCACTCAACACAAAACGCTAAAATTTTTTATGATGATTTATATATATATATTTTTTTTCTCTCCAAAACTAATGAAACGATTTTAATAATTTTAATTTATTTTATAAATAAAACATTATAGTTTATAAAATCGAAGGGAGATTCTAAATATCTCTATTCATTTCATAACATTCTTTTTTTTGTTTAGTGTGTGTTTTAGTTGAAAACTTATTTAGTGCCAGTTTTATTTTTTTTTTGTTTGTTTGTTTATTTATTTATATTTATTTATATTTTTTTATATTATTGTAAAAACACAATTACATCATAGATTTTTGTTGTGATAATTGAAAGTATTTGTGTTTTTATGTCGCTTTATAAAAGTGTAAATTTGTAAATAATTTATGTTCACAAAAAACCCACCACATTGCACATCATAAACAAAGAACAGTACCGTATGGCTTTGTAGGTGTTAGAGTTCAAGAAAATGCTTCACGGCGAAGAATCTAGCGAATTCGAAGCCGGCTCTTCGACGGCGACACACACCGACGTGAGTTTTACGCTCACTTTTGGGTTGATTTTGATGGAAACTCTCAATTCTACTTACGTTTCTAGCGTTGCATCCACACTACTTCTACCACAAAAAAAATGCTTTTTTCTTGAACAAGTTTTCTTTCTTTTTAATTTTTTTTTAAACTGATTGATTGAAAGATTTCAAATTTTGGTGCATGACAGTGCTTCGTACATACAAATACGAGCCCTCATTTACTAGCTTATTCAAGATAAGAAATAGCTTTTATTCGAGACGATTGATTGAACTAACTCCACTCGAGTTTTTTCTTGCAGACGTTTTTCTTGCTGGCTTACCTAAAGTTTTTTTTGATTATTATATTGTATGATATAAATTTTCCCGTTTTCCGAGCTTTAAATCGAAAACTTTGAATCGAGCTGATTGCCAATTCGGTTTTCTGCAGAACAAAGTGTCTGAGAAGTTCAAGAGGCCCTTCAAGAAGCGTCACCCCAGCGTCTACCATCAACCTTCCAATAGGGTTAACAAGTACTTAACACAGGCAATTGACGCTAGAAGTGTCGACAGGGAAAAATCCACGCACGTCAACTTGTTTACGTTGAGATTTAAAAATAGCGAGAAGGAAAATCAGGTACATTTCTTTCTTTAATCTTTTAAATTTAGATAATTTAAAATATCTATTTTCAAATGTACAAAACAGATTTTTCATAATTATTACCAAAAAAATTAAAAAAATTTTTCGAAGTTGAACCGACATTTTTAACCAACCTAACCTTAAATTTTTTTTCTAACTTTAAAAAATTCCACAGATTTTATTTATAAGAATTGAGTAAAGATTTTTTAAATTTAGATAATGTAAAATGTCTATTTTCAAATGTATAAAACAGATTTTTCATAGTTATTACCAAAAAATTAAAAAAGAATTTCAATGTTGAATCGACATTTTTAACCAACCTAACCTTAAATTTTTTTTCTAACTTTAAAAAATTCCACAGATTTTATTTATAAGAATTGAGTAAAGATTTTTTAAATTTAGATAATTTAAAATGTCTATTTTCATATGTATAAAACAGATTTTTCATAGTTATTACCAAAAAATTAAAAAAAAATTTCAATGTTGAATCGACATTTTTAACCAACCTAACCTTAAATTTTTTTTCTAACTTTAAAAAATTCTACAGACTTTATTTATAAGAATTGAGTAAAGATCATTTAAATTTAGATAATTTAAAATGTCTATTTTCAAATGTATAAATCAGATTTTTCATAATTATTACTAAAAAATTTTAAAAAATTTTCAAAGTTAAATCGACATTTTTAACTAATCTAACCTTATTTTTTTTTTGTAACTTTAAAAAATTCCACAGATTTTATTTATAAGAATTAAGTAAAGATTTTTTAAATTTAGATAATTTAAAATAGCTATTTTCAAATGTATAAAACAGATTTTTAATAATTATTACCAAAAAATTTTAAAAAATTTTCAAAGTTGAACCGACATTTTTAACCAAAATTTTTTAAATTTCAGTATCACGAAGATTTAGATGTTGGTTACAGTTCGTCTTTAGCGTGCGCTTTAGTATTACTGGTACTAATGGGCGCGTTGCAAGCCGTAATCTTACCAAGAACAATAATTCTCCTATTATTATTTCTAACGGCGTTCGTTTGGATATCGGCAGTGTTAATCCTATTGTTGGCGGTGCGCTTAAGATGGATATTATGGGATATTTCTCAAAGTTTCGTCCTAAGATTAGCAATAACTATGTTTACCATCGTCTTAATATACACCGTAGCCCAAGTTAATGTTGTAAGTAATATCTCCTTAAATACATTTTATTAAAAAAACATTTTTTACATTTATTTTTTCAGTTTACATGTATATCAACGGAACCTTGCCGCAATATAACAATGGATAGTTTCGAAGGTGATCACAGAGCTTGTCCTTTACCACAATACATAGTTCTATCGTGCGCATTAGGTTACTTCGCCGTAGCCTTATTTTTAAGACTTCCAGTACTTTTAAAGGCATGTTTACTCTTCGTAATGTGTACCGTTTACGTTTTATTGATAGAAGTCTCGCATTCCCATCTTTTTCTTTGCTACGACCAAAGAATTGGGTAAGTTCACCCATAATATTTTAAATTTTTCAAAAAAAAAAAAACTAAAAAATTATTTTATAATAAAATTTTTATTAGAAATTGTTAGGAAATTAAATTTCCTTTAATTTAAGTACAAACATGACATATCTAACTTAAATAATTTAAAAATTATTAACGAAATTAATCTTAAAAACAATTGACGAATAAAATTTTTATTAGAAATCGATAGGAAATTAAATTTCCTTTAATTTAAGTACAAACACGACCCATCTATCTTAAATAGTTTTTGAGTTATTAACATTTTTCATTTTAAAAACAATTGAAAATCCGCCATTTTGAATTTTTGTAATTTCATGTAATTTTTTTGTTTTTAATCGGAATATAGTCGTGTTTGGTATCAAATTAAATGTTTTTTAAAGATCTTTAATAATTTTAAAAATAATTGAAAATCGGCCATCTTGAATTTTTTAAAACCAATATAACTTTTTTATTTTGAATCAAAATATAGCCGTGTTTGGTATCAAATTAAAGGATTTTTAATATATTTTAAGAAAAATTAAGAATTTTAATATATTTTTAATTTTTAATTTTCTTTTTTTTTTTAATAATTATTTTTTTAACAATTTTAGAATAAAAATTTTAGAAAGAATCATTAGGAAATTACATTTGCTTTAATTTGATACCAAACACGACATAGCTAACTTAAATAGTTTGGAAAATATAAAAGATTTTAATTTAAAAAACAATTGAAGATCCGCCATTTTGAATTTTTTTAAATGAAGATAACTCTTTTGTTTTTAATCGAAAACTAGTCGTGTTTGGTATCAAATTAAATGTTTTTTAAAGATCTTTAATAATTTTAAAAATAATTGAAGATCGATTGTCTTGAATTTTTTTAAATTAATTAAACTTTTTTTATTTTTAATCGAAATATAGTCGTGTTTGGTATCAAATTAAAGGACTTTTAATCAATTTTTAAAATTTCGAAAAATTATCAACATTTAATGATCCGCCATCCTGAAAATGTTTTAAATTCACGCATTTTCGTTGGTTTTAATCACGATATTCTTTTAAAACAATTTTATATGTTTCAAGTTTTAATATTATTCGTTATTTTCTTTTTAAAAAATCTAGAGCAAAAATTCCAACTCACGTTACCAGCGTAGTTCAGGTTCTTATTTTCGTCCTGGCCGTTCTAATTCACGGGAGACAAGTCGAATGGACGGCTCGGTTAGATTTTTTATGGCAAGTTCAAGCAAACGAGGAAAAACGTGAAATGGACGCTTTACAACATTCGAACAAAAGGATACTCTTCAATTTGTTACCTGCGCACGTTGCGACTCATTTCTTGGACAACCAGTTTAGGAATAATATGGTAAAAATAATCTTGTATGTAATTATTAAGCATGGCTTAACTGTCTCAATTTTATAAATTTAAAAAACACACGAATAAAAATTTTTTTAATTTATTTTTCTAAGTATATAGATTTAAAAGAAATGGTGTGCTTTTTTTACTGCATCTTACTGTCTTGTAACTTTAATTTCCACACTTTTTTTATTTCTTACTGCAAGCAAAAAATAAATAATTAAAGTAATCACACAATAAAACACACGTTAAGGTGTTAATTTTATTTCTTCCACTTTCTCTTCTAAATGGGCACTGATGTAGTAAAAACCGGGCACAAATAAACCGGCTACAACTTATCTATTACAGACCACTCTATCGCAGGAACTGTACCATCAAAGCTACTCAAGAGTGGGCGTCGTTTTCGCCTCAATCACCAATTACCACGAATTTTACACGGAATTGGACGGGAATAATCAAGGCGTGGAGTGTTTACGGCTATTAAATGAGATTATAGCCGATTTTGATGATTTACTAAGCGAGGAAAGGTTTAAAGCTATCGATAAAATTAAAACCGTTGGATCTACTTACATGGCTGCCGTCGGACTTATGCCCGATTTAAGGATTCTAGATGAGGATGAAAGCACGGCCGGTCTTCATTTGAGTACTTTAGTGGAGTTTGTTTTTGCGATGCGGGACCGATTATTGAATATTAATGAGAATTCTTATAATAATTTTATGTTAAGAGTTGGTAAGACTTTAAAAAAGAACTTTAACAAAATTTAAAAAAAATTTAAATAATTTTTAAGGAATTAACATTGGTCCAGTTGTTGCTGGAGTAATAGGAGCGAGAAAACCTCAGTACGACATTTGGGGGAATACCGTAAACGTAGCAAGTCGTATGGACTCAACGGGACTTCCCAATCACACTCAAGTTACCGAAGAAGTCTACCAAGTTTTGAGAGGTTATCCTTACGAGTTTCAATGTCGCGGGAAAGTTAAGGTGAAAGGAAAAGGAGACATGACCACGTATTTTTTGATTGATAGAAAACAACCGGGCACTTTACGAGTTGAAGAATTGAATAGTATGCGAAGTGGAAATTCAGCAAGTAAGTAATTTAAAAACCTAATCCTAAATAAATCTAATGAATAATTAAAAGAGAAAGAAAAATAAACGTTCGTTAAAACAATTGTTAAATGAAAGAATTTACACTTTTATTTAAAGATTCATAAGTTATTTCAATTTGAGATGATACGAAAGTGTCGCGAACGTAAATTAAATGAAATATTCTTAAAGACCGTTAAAAATCCTTTAATTTGACACCAAACACAACTATATTTGATTAAAAAACAAAAGAGATATGTTAATTTAAAAATTTTCAAGATGGCCGTCTTTCAATTCTTTTTTATATTTAAATTGTTTATAACTTTGGAAATATTTAAGTTAAATATATCGTGTTTGGTATCAAATTAAAGGATTTTTCAAGATCTTTAAGAATTTTTAATAAGAATTTTAAAATTTGTAAATTGCCATCTTAAAAATTTAAAAATTAATATAACTTTTTTGTTTTTTATGTAATTATAGTCGTATTTGGTATCAAATTAAAGGATTTTTCATGAATTTTAAAAAAATAAAGTATATTTAATAAATATACATAATGATTGATTACATTTTTCTTTTTTTTTAGCTATAAATAACGTGTATGGAGGAGTAGCAACTCCGTTAGCTTTATTACATCATCAAGATATAAACGGTCGTCAAAAACAGCACAGTTCGATGCAGTCACGTCAGAGTTCGCGCGAGGACAATTATTCAGGTATTAGAAACGCTATAAGATTGCCAGCGCTTAGAGAGAATCATCGGGATAACGGTTGCGAGAACGAACCGCTTTTGCCGTCCTGCGTCTTACCGAAACCCGTAAAAATGAAGAAACCGGACGACGAACTACCGGCTCCGCCTTTACCACCGCATAAAACCCACTATCAATCCGTCAAGAATCATCCGGATGTGATGAAGTACGCGCCGCCGTGGCCCAGAGGAAATAATAACAATAACGGAAGTAAAGTTGACGCGAACAATAAGGTTTTAGGAGAAGTGAAGCCGTATTTAAAACCTTTACCAAAGCCACCCGGGAAGGAAAGTCCCGGAAGGAGTAGGAAACAATTAAATGAAATTTACGTTAACAGAACTCCGGAAAAAGGAAATACACCGGAATTTTTACGAAATAAATTACAAAACAAAGGGAATATTTTACAAAATCGAAGTCCCCTACATACGAGACGTCACAGTCCGTTACAAAGACATTACTCCGATGAGAGTATCGGTGGGGTTTATAACTCAAACGCTCCTCAAAGAATCCATTCGTCGGCCGATGAAATATCTTCCTTGAATCATTCTCCGAGTATATCGAGTTCGGACGAATCTTATAGCAGAACAACGGACGCCGATGCTTCCCCGTGCGTTTCTCCTCCACTTCCCACGGACACTCAACAATTTTTATTCCCGTCCGATATCCAGGTGAATCCTTGTTCCTCGCCGGAGATTTCCCCGAGAGCTTCTTTAGACTACATCCCTCCGAACTGCTCGTTGCGTAATTCCACCGAACGCAAATGCAACAATTTACCGCCTAGCGCTGTCCTAGCTTTGGCTAACACCTGCAACACCGTCGATTCCTCGGTCGTAATCAGTCCTCCTGTTCTAGATGGTTCGGAAAGTTGCAAAGGGGAGAGTTGCGCTAGTTTTGAATTTTCACGTCCGCATCAAAAACCCATCTTAATGTTAAGAACGACAAGCGTTAATGGCGCGGTTCAAAAGAAACAAGTACCGAAAACGTTAGAAAAGCAAAGGGTTCGGAACGATAGCGACTCCGTTTTAGAATGTAATAAACAATCTTCGATCAATTGTAAACGATCTCCTAGTTTTAAGGAAGCCGAAGAAATACGGGAGCTTTTAAAAGAAGATTTTAAAACTTTCAATAGTGATAAGTCTAAAAAAGACGGTTGTTCTCAAACCGATAAGAAAGATATTCGTAGACACCGCGCTTCTCCTAACAATCACAACCATCATAACCACAAGACGTCTCCCAACTTCAATTTAAATTTAAAAATGACTAATATCGAAGACCACTCTCAAGAACCGTTCGAAAAGGAGATACAGAAGTTGTTGGACGAACAAAATCTACTGCAGAATATTCCGCCCAAGTTGGAATTGGTTCAGCAGAGTAAAGATTTGGCTTTGGAGCCGCTCGTAAGGTACGCACCGAGTAACAATAATCACCAAGTAGGGTTGGCGGCTATTCAAGCGCTCGCGCTCGGTCTTCGGGTGAATCCTAGCGGCAGCGTTACGCTTCAGTGCATGTCTCCACCGAGAGGAAGCAGCAAGGAGGGGTCTTTAAAAAGGGCGCCGTCGCCGGGACCGTCCGAGCCGCATAAGCAGATTAAAGTTTCACCGTTGGACAGGTATTTTTTTTTAATAGAAATTTCAAATTTATTTATTTCAATTATAACATTTTTCGTATTAACGACACAGTGTTGTTTTAAACGTACTAATTTCGAATTGATTGTTGTTATCTGGTTTTTAAAAATCTTTTTTTTGACAAAAATTCTTAAAGTACACAAAAAATCCATTAATTTAAGACCAAGCATGACAATGTTTAAATCAAAAACAAAAAAGTTAGGTTAATTTTTAAATTTTCAAAATGGCGATTTAAAAAATTTTAATTTTTGATTAAAAATTCTTAAAGTACATAAAAAATCCTTTAATTTGATACCAAACATGACATATCTAGCTTAAATACTTTCAAAGTTATAAACAATTTTAATTTAAAAAACAATTGAAGAACGGCCATCTTGAAAAATCTTTAAATAACCCTAACTCTTTTGTTTTTTAATCAAATATAGTCGTGTTTGGTATCAAATTAAAGGATTTTTTACGCTCGTTAAGAATTTTTAATAAAAATATCAAATTTATCAAATGTCCAACTTGAAAATTAAAACATTAACATAACTTTTTTGTTTTTTAATCAAATATAGTCGTGTTTGGTATCAAATTAAAGGATTTTTTACGCTCTTTAAGAATTTTTAATAAAAATATCAAATTTATCAAATGTCCAACTTGAAAATTAAAACATTAACATAACTTTTTTGTTTTTTAATCAAATATAGTCGTGTTTGGTATCAAATTAAAGGATTTTTAACGACCTTTATGAAAATATCAATTTTTAAACTTACAAAGTTATTCTTTCAAACTAATTAAATAATAAAACCACATGATAACAACATCCATATTCATAATCATAACAAAAAACCACTAACAAAACTAAAAACACTGCTGCTCCTTGCTGCGCATTTCTCCGGCACGCTTTGCAAATAAATTCACCCCATCACGCCTACAGGTAACAAAAAAAGCTTTTTATTTCGTATTCGCTGAGCATTTACTCGTACATTATTGATTAAATTAAAACCGCACGTTTAAATAGTTATTTCGCTTTTGATTCGTAGGAGTCAGCAAAATCCTTCCGCCCTCAGCGACGTAGACTTAGACAACAATGACTGTGATATGCAAATGAGTCGACCGGCGGACGACGATACCGATTTAGAAAGCTTCGAAAGAGACGAGAGACAAATGGAAGAAGAAGCGGCTAAGGTAATCTTAAAAAAATCTTTTGCAAGTAGCGTAAATAACTTTAAAACGGGATTAAAATTTAACAAGCAGCGCGCGGATAAAGAATTGGTAAACATTTTCGGGCGGTTTTTTCCCGCGACGTCGTATAATTTCACTTATTTAATAATACAGGAAGAAGAAGTTAAACGGCTCTTAGAAGAAAAGGTACAAGAGAAATTGAGGAATATCGAAAACGGTGAGAAGGAACAAGATCAAGCCGCGGCCGAGAATAGTCAATCGGAATGGAGCGAAGATGACGAAGGTGGAGCTTCCGAACCCTTACTTAACGATAGAGAAAGCACCGGATATACTACCGATGATCCAGCTTTAGAAAATATTTCGATGATTAATGAAACGGGATTAACAGATGCTGAAGGTAAATAAAATTTACTTTTTTTAACGAATAAAACCTTTTTTATAACAAATAAATATATAAACATTATTTCCGGACAGCCTCTATATAAATATTTTAATTAAATCTTTAAAATTCTTAAAAAACAAAAGAAATCTTTTTATTTGATACTGAAAAATTTAATTTGATACTGTACACAACTGTGTTTAAATCAAAAACAAAAAAAAATACAATAATTTTTAAATTTTCAAGACGGCGATTTGGAAAATTTTAAATTTTGATTGGAAATTCTTAAAGATCTTGAAAAATCCTTTAATTTGATACCAAACACGACATATCTAGCTTAAATACTTCCAAAGTTATGAACAATTTTAATTTAAAAAACAATTGAAAAACGGCCATTTTGAAAATCTTTAAGTAAGCCTAACTTTTTTGTTTTTTAATCAAATATAGTCGTGTTTGGTATCAAATTAGAGGATTTTTTATGTACTTTAAGAATTTTTAATCCAAATTTAAAAATTTGTAAATTGCCATCTTAAAAACTTAAAAATTAATATAATTTTTTTATTTTTTAACTTAAATCTAGTTGTGTTTGGTATTAAATTAAAAGTATTTTAACGACCTTTATGAAAATATTAAGTTTTTAAACTTTTTAAATAAAATTTACTTTATTAAGGAATTAAATCATATTTATTAAACAAATAAATATATTATTTTCGAACAGTTGTATATATATTTTTATAATTTTTTATTTATTTAAGGTGCTCTAAGCGACGTAAATTCGGCGTATAACGATCACAATCACGAAGGCGACATGGACGACAACACGAGCATGTCTTCGAGAGCCTCCTCGCGGATATTCGATTCGGACGCGATGATGTCTTTGGATTCTTTAAGCGCATTGTACGACTCCGAATACGACAATTGCTACAGAACGGACGACGATTTGAACGCAGTGCCGGACTTGGACCGGTTAAATTACTTTTCGATGCCGGCCAGTGACGTGCACTTGGCGAACATTCGGTCGATGAGTGAGAGCATCACGAGAAACTTTGGACAGCCGCGAAGCGAAACCGACCCGGACAGTGATGTGTAGTGAGAAGTAACTAAAAGAAATATTATTTTAGATCTGTGTACTAAGATTGGAAAGTATAAGGAAGGGATGGATGAAATATGTGAGAAAGATAGAAGCGTAAAAATACTAAAGAAACAGAAGTACGAAAAAAATGGAGAGAGAAAGAAATAATAAGTGAAAAGAAAGAAATAATAAATGGAGAGAGAAAGAAATAATAAACGGTAAGAAAGAATCAATAAATGGAAAGAAATAAAACGTAAAAGATTTTTTTTATTATTAATTATTAATTAATGTACTCGAATCAAAGGTAAAAGAGAGATCTATTAACTGTGCCTCATAAAGAAAACTTAAAATGGAAAAAAAGGTTAATAAAAATAAAAACAGATTAAAGTATAATGAATTTAAAATGGGAGTGTGTGAGTGATTGGAAGGTTGTTCTTTTTTTCACTAAACAACTTTATCATACAAAAAAATTAGTACTCACTATATTATAAATATTATATCTCTTATTTTTGTTTGGGTTTTAATACAACTGTACCATTTTTAAACTGATATTAGTCACATTTTGAACATTTTATAACTAATTATTAATACTTTACCGATTACTAATGATTCAACAACATAAACACCTCCAATTGATCTCTCAGCTTTAAATAATGAGATTTTTATTTTAACAAAAACAAATTAATAGAGTATCAGTAAATAAATTATTAAAAAACTAGGATTCCGTTGTCAATTTTGGTCCGGAATGGATTAAATATTTGTATTTATCCTAAAAATTAAAAAAATTCTTTATATATCAAGTTTATTCTAATTCATTAATGATTTATTAATACATATTTTCAACCAAAAGCCTATTAATAGTCTATCGGTGGATAAATTATTAAAAAACTAGGATTCCCTTGTCAATTTTGGTCCGGAACGGATGAAATATTTGTATTTATTCTAAAAATCAAAAAAATTCTTTATATATCAAGTTTATTATAATTCATTAATGATTTATTAATACATATTTTTCAACCAAAAGCCTATTAATAATCTATCAGTTTATAAATTATTAAAAAACTAGGATTCCGTTGTCAATTTTGGTCCGGAATGGATTAAATATTTGTATTTATCTTAAAAATCAAAAAAAATTCTTTATATATCAAGTTTATTGTAATTCACTAATGATTTATTAATACATATTTTCAACCAGAAGCCTATTAATAGTCTATCGGTGGATAAATTATTAAAAAATTAGGATTTCGCTATCAATTTTGGTCCGGAACGGATGAAATATTTGTATTTATCTTAAAAATTAAAAAAATTCTCTATATATCAAGTTTATTACAATTCATTAATGATTTATTAATACATATTTTGAACCAAAAACGCATTAATAGTCCATCGGTAGATAAATGATTAAAAGACTAGAAGAATATAAATTAATTGCAAGTTTGGAGAATTTCGCTGCCAACCTTAAATAATCAAAATTACCAATTTAAAAAATCAAAATTAAAACTAAATTATTAATAATTAATTTAATTTATTTTATTAATTGGGTCTAAAATAACATTTTAAATTAAATATTTATGATTTTAAACAATTTTACAATTGAAATCTTTCAAAAATAAAAAGGTAAATAATTCAAAACATAACCTAAAAATGTTGACGTAAGTTGTATCAAGAAAATTAAAGTGAATTAATTTTTATTTAAAAAAACCTAAAAGGTAGGTGTTTAACATAAAGCTAGATGATTTTCATGTTTATTTTCACATTTGTCATTAAAGAATGGTAAAAATTGAACGTTTTTTTCCTATAAAAGTACGTTATTTCGAGAATTAAAAAAATGGTATAGATTGTATTATAAAATACCAAGCAAAAGAATTATCCTAAAAATATTTCTAATAACTTAGCACTTAAAAAACAAAAAGTATATTGTCCCAATTGAGATTCGAAATACTCGTATTAAGATTTTTATAACATTTTTACTCTACTCACTCAACTCATCAAAGAAACTAAAAAAAAAAAAATTAAAGGGAAATAAGTTTATTTAAGCAGGGTTTTAAATTCCACTTATAACAATAGTTAGAATCTCGGATTTATTTCACGATTAGTAAAAACCAAACTCAATAGTAATAAATTCATATTATTACGGAATGATATCACCCGAAAGTAAAATCTACTTAGATCATGATTATTAATTACTATTAATTAAATTATAATTCTGCGTAAGTAGATATAAACGGTGCTTTTAATTTCTCTTTGTAGTTGATATTAAATCCAGATTAAAAATTAAATTTCTCTTATTACAACATGGACTGACTACTTATTGTGATTTTAAAGTTAAATATTCGTACGTATTAGGCGGCTCTCTATCTATAATACCATACAATTAATTTTTCGGCGATCGAATTAGCAAACGACATACCAAAGAATTTACTTTTTAAAACTTCACCACTTTTATAAAATATTAATTTCTTTTCTTTCTCTCAAAATGATAATAAATCGAGTGCAATCTACGAATCCGATTTTGAGAGTGCAATTAATTTTTGTTGTTATGATTTTTCTGTGATCGCAAACGATATATTATAATCAAATTATTGTAATTATTATTAAACGGATATTTTATTCAGGGTGTTTTTAAAACACCCGGTATATTTTAAGTGTTTTTGTAAAAATGGATCAATACTAGAATTTTTTGATTTGAAATTTTATATTATAATTCAATTAATATGAAAATTACAAAAAATGTTTGTAATAAAATTTATTTATGATTCAATAAGCTTTAAATTTTATATGAAACATTTTTTTCTATTTAGTTAAGTTTTTGAATTATTTGAGGTTAGAATTGAAAATTGATGATTTGAAATTTTTTAAAAATCATAATCATTTAATTATTATTTAATTAATTAAAATGATTAAAACGTCAAAGTGACATTTAAAACGTCATATTGATTAAAACGTCAAAGTGACATTTTAAACGTCAAGTTGATATTTAAAACGTCAAAGTGATATTTTAAACGTCAGATTGATTAAAACATCAAAGTGACATTTTAAACGTCAGATTGATTCAAACGTCAAGTTAATATTTAAAACATCAAAGTAACATTTTAAACGTCAGCTTGATTCAAACGTCATGTTGATATTTTAAACGTCAGATTGATTCAAATGTCAAAATTGACATTTTAAACGTCAGATTGATTAAAACGTCAAAGTGACATTTTAAACATCAGATTGATTCAAACTTCAAGTTGACGTTTTAAATATCAGTAACTTGAAAAGTAATATTGGTTTGATTATAGTTTTAAGGACATAATAACATCTAAAGATAACATAAAATAAAAAATATACTCAAGTGACGATCCATTTTTTTTTAAATCAAAAACACTTTAAATATTTTAAAAAGAATTAAAACACGATCTTGATGTTAATTATTATTATTATTATTAATTATCTATGTACGTAGTACTCTGTGTAATATAGCGAACTTTTACTTGTTGTTTGTGTTGTAAAAAAAATACCTTTCGTTCCATTCGATTTACAAGGAATATAGTTTAAGCATAGATCTTTTATTCTTTCACCTTATTTTTTTTATTTTTCTTTTTACAATTATTATTATTTATTGAGAGCAGGATACATTTATGAAGTGTTTCTTGTATTTGTTAAACGAATAAATATATTATTAACTATTTAAAAGAATTTTTTCAATTTTATAATCAAAAAAGTTAATTAATTTCAATTTTACAATTTAAAAAATAGTTTAATTTTAATTTTTTTATTAAAATTTTTTTTTTCTTTAAAATTGAAAAAAAAATTTAATTTAAGATTTTTTTTTCATTTAAATTTTTTTAAAAATTCATGATACACCCTGTATAGTTTATTAAAAATAATTTTTTGATACACCCTATATAGTTAATTTTTAAAATATGGATATAGGAATCTGTAATTTTATAGTTTCGGTAATTGATTGATAGATGGCGTAATATGTATGGTCGATGTTGGTGTCTAGTTTTTTTTTCTTTTGATTTTAGGTCCGACTGCGGCAAAATGGCCGCCGGCTTGCGCTGAGAAACGTCAGTTGACGAACGGTGGTCGGCTTTTTACACACACAAATGCGTTCCGTTTAGGTTTAATTAGTTTAATTCGTTAATTTATTGGCCGCGTTGTGTGGTGTGCGTGTGCAGAATGTCGGGCGAGCGCGAGATCCCGGCCGAGGACAGTATTAAGGTGGTGTGCAGGTTTCGGCCCCTAAACGACAGCGAGGAAAAAGCGGGCTCGAAATTCATCGTTAAATTCCCATCCGGATCGGACGATAATTGTATATCTATAGCGGTAAGTAATCGATTCAATTTCGTACGATTCATTTCCTTATATCGAATTGAACGAATAACTTGTTAAAAAAGGAAGAGAAATAATTTTGAGGCACGTCACTCTTGGTAGAATAGAATACGTTTTGGTCTCGCTACGTTGACTCCGCTATGCAATTAACGAGTTTTTATCCGAAACGGTTGAAAGAAAAGGAAGGAAGAAAAAACGTTACGAACGGATTTTTCCTCGGCCAGCTGCCATTTTGTACCATTTTTTTTTTCACGGCAATATCGATTTGTTGTTATAAGCTCATATGATGTAAGTGCGAATCTGTCTGAAAGAAAAAACGTCGCCTACTTGAAGTTAATTCATACGATTGATGATTCACGCCTTAGCCTACTTAATTCCTTTTAATTGATTAGATCTCAACATCACGTACAAAAAGATGTTTTTATTACAATAACTTACTAAAACGTTATTAACCATCTTTAGGGTGTTTTCTCTCTTAATTGCGTATTGATTTTTTACTCTATTTATAAAATTTGTGGAAAAACGGAAAGTAAATAATTGTGGTAAGAAACAAACGTCTCTTATCAAATGGAAAATAAGCTTTATTTTTAGACAATTACCGAATTTTCTTATGCGATCATCGAGTATTTCCAGAAATGTCTCTAAAATAAGTAAGTTGAGTCAAATAGATATTTAACAAGTCAACAATTACCAACATCCTCGGTTTTATGTTGTATACTTGTGTGATAAATGTGTACTTTGCAATAAATGTATCATACGATAAATTTATTATACAGGGTGGACAAAATTTTAATTTGAAAACGTCACCCAGTTTTAACATATAAGAGTTCATTTGAAAGAAAAACGTTTAATACAATAATGTTTAGTACTGTTCGTAGATTCGATTTCAAATGGTTTTTGATTTTTCAACCGATCAAATTATCCCATAAGTGTTAAATTTTTGATAACCCAACATATGAATAGCTAAAATGTTGTGTTGGTTGCTTGCTTCTTTGGCTGAAGTACATAACTACGAAATTTCATAGTTTTTTTAATAAAGAACGAGCGAGGTTTTTCATTCTAATAAAGTTGGATTACCGAAAAGCGAACAATTTATGCAGTAAGTGTAAAAAATCTTTTCATATTATATTATTCTTTTCTTTTCTTTTCATCAATATGAACCTTAAAAAGTGGTCTATATTTAGTTTTTGTTCAAATTTTAAGAATAAGAACGTTAAAAAAGAAAATTTTTCAGAAGCTAAGTATGGTTCTATTTATTAAACGTCAATTTGACAGTTGAACTTATTTATTGAATTTAAAAATTCTTTAATTTAAATCCAAAGTTGATAAAAATCGGATCAAAAATAACAAAATTATGACATTTTAGAAAAAAAATTGAGGTTATGTCAAAAAAATTCAAATTTCATTAATTTATTAAAAAAATCTTAAAAATTACCAAAAATCCTTTAATTTAAGTCCAAATTTGACTAAAATCGGATAAAAAATAATAAAATTATAACATTTTAGAAAAAAAATAAGGTTACGTTAAAAAAAAAATCATTTAAATCTCATTAATTTATTAAGAAATTTTAAAAACACTTAATTTGAGCTCAAATTTGAAAATCGAACCATTTAAATTCAAAAACCTAAGTACGGTCCTGTTTATTAAACGTCAATTTGACAGTTAACCTCAAATTAATTTTAAATTTCACCGTACTTACAAATTACTGATATTTTACCACTATAATAAACGAATCGACTTCATCGACACTTCAGCGTTAAAATAAAGACTTTAAAGAATTAATTAATTATTATGTGCCAAACTGTAATGCGTATGTTAGGTGATATGATTGCTTGAAATAAGCATATCATTAGTAATTAATTGAACTTACAGTAACTAATTGAAACTTGAACTATATAAAATCAGCCTTGAGAGTTCCAAAATAAACATTTTCTAATTACACCTAGAAAATAATCTTAACTCACGCATTGCACGGGTTATAAACATTGATAACCTTAGCGTTGCAGTGTCACTGTCATTGGAATTGACATAAAACTTTCATAATTTTTTATTTTTTTTTTTTTAATAAAAGGTTTGTTTAGGTTTGGACATTCTTATAAAGTTATAATTTATAGCTACATCCTTAAAATAAGTAAGAAATAATTTACATATGGTTTTAAATTGTTGCCTGTGTATAATCATCCACACTAAAATTCGAAATTAAGATATAACAATATAACACTTTTAATTTATGATGATGCAGGTACGCAAATTATAAATATAATTAAATATTTGGGAAATTTTAACGCATGATTATTAATTAAAAGAAACAATTAAAGAAAGGTTTTTACCACTTAATGCGTTAGAGGAGAAAAAAATGTCTCATTGCTGCACTGGGATTCGAACCCAGATCTCCTGCTTGTTGGTTAGAACCTCTGCCCGGAAAGCAGGAGATCTGTGTTCGGATCCCAATGCAGCAATGAGACATTTTTTCTCCTCTAACGCATTAAGTGACAAAAATTTATTTAAATAAATAGACTTTAGTTTTGTACTTTTACTGGTTTATTGTTGAAGTATGCTACTAGTTTCGGCTGCTAGCCATCTTCAGGCCTAATAAACCAGTAAAAGTGCAAAACGAAAGTCTATTTATTTAATTATTACAAACTGGTAGCATGGATCACATCTTCGAATTTTACTCTTTAAAAACTTATTTGTTAGTACGTTCTTGAGTTTCTAAACTTTTTGTTTCTTGGTCATATTTTTTTGAATAATAATGATTAAATACTGAATTAAAACTAACACTAACTCCAACACTAAACATAAAACTAGGAACTTTTGGATTTAACTGTATGTTTTTTGAAAAAACGTTTGACGTTTCGGAAGGCATGTTGTAACCTTATTCAGAAACGATTTTATAATTGTTTCTGAAGAAAGTAGCAACATGGTATCCGAAATGTCAAGTATACCACGTTACAACTTTTTTTCAAAAAGCACTTCAGACTTTCCGAATGCCACGTTTGCAACATTCTTCAGAAACGACTTTGGACTTGTTCCTGAATAAGGTTGCAACATAGCATCCAAAAAGTCAAAGATACCATGTTGCAACCTTCTTCGAAAATGACTTTAAACTTTTACCATGTTGCAATTTTCTTTTTAAAATGACTTCGAACTTCTTTCTGAATGCCGTGTTTGCAATCTTCTTCAGAAAAGATTTTGAACTTGTTTCTGAAAAAGGTTGCAACATGGAATTTTCGACTTCTTGGATGCTATGTTGCAACCATATTTAGAAATCTTTTCGAGCATATTTTTGGAAATACATAGTTACAACGTGGGATTCTTGACATTTCGGATAACATCTTGCAACTTTCTTCAGAAACTTGTAAAGATTTCGAACTTGCTTTTAAAGAAGGTTACAACATGGTATTCGAAACATCAATGCAGTTATGTTGCAACTTTCATCAGAACAAGTTCGAAATCGTTTCTAAATGCCATGTTTGCAACCTTCTTCGAAAATTACTTTGGACTTGTTTCTAAAAAAAGTTGCAATATGGTATTTTTGACTTCTTAGATGCTATGTTGCAATCATCTTTGAAAATCTTTTCAAGCATATTTTTGAAGATAGTTGCAATATGGTATTCTTGACGTTTCTTGCAATTTTCTTTAGAAACTTCTGAAGGAACTTGTTTGTAAAGAAGGTTGCAACATAATATCTGAAACGTTAACAAAGCTATGTTGTAACTTTCTTTAGAACAAGCTTGAAATCTTTTCTGAATACCATGTTTGCAACCTTCTTCAGAAACGACTTTGAATTTGTTTCTGAAAAAAGTTACAAAAGTCAAAGATACCATTTTTGACTTCTTGGATGCTCTATTGCAACCATCTTTAGAAATCTTTTTGAGCATATTTTTGAAGATAGTTGTAACAAGGTATTCTTGACGTTGCAGATACCATATTGCAACTTTTTTTAGTCATGACTTAGAACTTGTTTTTGAAAGAAGTTGCAAAATGGTATCTTTGACTTCTTGGATGCTATGTTGCAACCATCTTTAGAAATCTTTTCGAGCATGTTTTTAGAGATAGATGCAACATAGCATCTTTGACATTTCAAATACCATATTGCAACTTTTTTCAGAAACTTGTAAAAATTTCAAACTTATTTTTAAAGAAGGTTGCAACGTGATATTCGAAAAGTCAATGATGCTATGTTGCAACCTTCTTCAAAATAAATTCGAAATCTTTTCTGAATGCTATGTTTGCAATCTTCCTCAGTAACGACTTTGAACTTATTTCTGAAGAAGGTTGCACCACTGCATTTTTGACTTCTCGGATGCTATTTTGCAATTTTTTTTTTCAAAAATCTTTTCAAACATGTTTTTAAAGATAATGGCTGCAAGACGTCATTATTGACGTCTTGAATCCCATCTTGCAACCTTTTTTAAAAATGACATCGAAGTGATTTCTTTATATTGACGCTGCCAAGCCAAAACGGCATAAACGACATTAACCTATTTTTTCAGAAAACGCAAAAAATGATTGACATAATGAATCTTACATGGCTTTTGCGCAAACTTTAAACCAATTTTATAGCGAATGAAGTTTGTTTGCGGGTATGCCGCTTTAATTGTTGCATGCAGATTTAAAAATGCTACTCAACGGTGCAGCTAACTAAAAAATGGCCGTTTTGGCGTTTATGCCGTTTTGGCTTGAGAGCGTCGATATCATGGCATCCAAAACGTCAAGCGCTTTCAAACCTTGCTAAATTCGAAAGCTCCTACTAGTAGTCTTAAATCTAGTGTTAGAGTAATTTGACATTTTATAAAAGTTATAATTCCAAACCTCGACTTGAACCACTATAACCAATACCTTTCAAATAAATAAAATAAATCACTTTTTACATTCTTTTAAATTACGTTCAACTCGTATTTAATAGTAAATTTATTTCTGCTTCATCGATCAAGTCTTGTAACATTTAAAATATAATTACAAATAAATTCCAATGTCATTGTAATTTTTTTAACGCGCACATCAACTTTCTATTAACGTCCTCTCTTTTTCTTTTTCATTATTGTAAGAGATAAATATCTCCTAAAAAATTCGTTCAAAAGCCTCCGGGTTTAATTGTACGCACAGACAATCTAATTCAAAATCAAAAAAGAAATCTAAAAAAAAACGTCATTTGACCGGGAGGAAAGATAGATGTGAACGTAACGTTCGTTTGAATCCACCTCGAGATTACATCTAATAATAAGTAATAACAAGTTCTATTCTGGTTATATCTTGACCAGGAGGCACATCTGCACATGTAGGCTGAGAAACGGTTACGTTAAGCTTTCTGGTTCTCTTACATTTTATTTTGTCGAAGGATTACCAAGCCGAGAACACAATGGAATAAATGAGGTTGCATTGAAAAAACTTTCCGGGACTATATTTACGATTTAATCTCGATTTAATACCGATTTTTATTACGCGGAGACGTTTATATTTCAAATTTCTTATATTTCATTTATTTATTTATTATTACGTGGTTTATCTTTCTTAATTCCATTTATCTAAATTTATTTGGTTTGGTTAAATGGTTTATTTGAGTTAGTTAAAGAAATTTATCTTTGGAATTAAGATAATAATTAAAATTCGGATTAAATTTATCGAATTATAGGTATTATAAAAATTGGAAATGATAAATTTTTAGTTTTTTTTAAGTGTATTTGGTATTTAAGAGGTAAATCTTAAATCTTAAAAAATATTTACTTTATTGTATTTTTGGATTAGTTTATGGGTTGAAAATCCTTTCTGCCCTTTAAAAAGGGAGAGGTTAGGGTTGGACACGTGTCCACGTATCGATCGTATTGTTCCTCTGTGTCCAACGAACGGACGTTGAGCGCAACCGCAACTCAAACGGAACGTTGGAATTTGCAATTCGACACCGAGAGAAGACAAAACCTCCTTGTATAACAGATGTTGTACACTTTGTATTATAATAAGACTTTGTAGAGTCATAACAAATAATATCTCTTAAATTTATATTGTAATTTTAAGTCTGCACTCAATTAAATTATTAAATGAATTGATTTTAACATATTTTGATTAGGATATAAAGAGATTTCTGTGTGGATCTTTTATAATATTCGTTTTGTTTCTCTATAGAAGCTATTCGTTGTATACGGTTCATGAATTTCGTAGCCGGATAGAATTTAGAAAGTATGGAGCTATTAGTTCCGCGGTGTTAATAATCAGCGGCATCAAAACGTGTCCAAATTGGATTTCTACGTACCTTTGAGGCTTTTATGCCTATGAGACTTGGGATTTTATAAGGGTATCGTTTTTAAGGTTTCGGGGGGACGATTTTCAGTCGATTTTTTAGTAGAATATCCGGTTGGATGGTGTACAACGATCGATTATTCGGTGTGTGTTGCGGGGTTCCATTGCAGACCTGCAGGCGCCTCTGAACCTTCGAAATCAATAGCCTTGTCGTCGTGTCGTCCCCTTACCCTTGACCCTCTTTGCTATAAACTGATCTTACTCGGTGTGATTCACCGTACAGCATCTTTATTTAACATTTACAGTCAGACGTTATTGCGGAGTTGATCTACATTTTAGATTTTTTTTTGTGTTCTTATTATACAGGTGTCTCCGAAATGCGTGTACAACGTAAGACCAGAGATTCCTTGGCTCAAAATAGGTCGATTTAAGTTAACTTATCTATATACAAAGTTGCTTCGTTTGGACGCTAGAAGGTTTTAAAAATAATATTTTCAATGAGTTTTTCTTAAATTACACGAAAAATTTGTATTAGATTTTATTCATGTTTTGACCATGCCTTTATATCAGCTGACTACAGCTTTTTGTGGAACAAATTCGAATTTCGAAACATACAGGGCGTTTACAAACACTCTCACCACAAGTTATCTATTCGAATTTTTTTAACCACCCTGTATAATTTTCTATCAATTCTTTTTTTGAATAGCTACCATTAATTTAGACATTATTTTCTCTCTTTTAAAATTTCAGTTGGGCAAACGGTTTAGCCACAAAAAAACATTTTCTAACTCTCTGCAAGTTCAAATCTGTAAGTTAAGGAAACATTAACCCAGTTCAAAGTAGTAATTTCTTCACAGGATATGCAGCTCTTTCAAGAAAACCATATTTTAGAGGATTGGAAGTAGTTTTTGCTCAAAATGTTGCCAGGATTGGTGACCATCATCAGGGCAAAAATAATACAGTGTGCAACATTTTTACTGTTTGCTCTTTTCGTTGCATTTTTGCTTTTGTGATACCCAATAAACAAGATCAGAAGGTGCTAGGTTTACTGATCTTGCTGACCCGTCTACAGGAGCATGATTTCCTCTTCATTTCCTTCGATTCTACAGTAGTCTGCATAGTACGGACTAAAAGGGCTAAACCCTGATAACGTTCACAAATGCTGGCGAAAATTTGAAAATTTTAAGCAATAAACTACTTCCAAACTTATAACATGTGGTTTTCTTGAAAGATCTTCATATCCCGTGAAGAAATTGGTACTTTGAATTTTATTAATGTTACCATTACCTTAATTTACCGTTTTGGGCTTGTATGCATTTAGAAAATCTTCTTTCGTGCCTAAGCCGTTTGCCCAACTGAAATTTTGTAAGAGAGAAAATACTTTCTAAATGAATGTAGCTATTCAGAAAAAGAATTGATAGAAACTTATACAGCCTGGTTAAAAAGATTTGGATGAATAACTTGCGGTAAGAGAGTTTCTAAACTCTCTGTATGCTGCGAAATTCGAATTTGTTCCACAGAAAGCTGAGCCCGGCTGATATAAAGATGTGGTCAAAAAAATGCATAAAATCTAATGAAGATTCTTCGAGTAATTTAAGAAAAATTCAGGGAAAATATTACTTTTAAGGCCCTCTAGCAGCAAAACGAAACTACTTTGCATATAGATAAGTTAATTTAAATCGACCTGTTTCAAGCCAAGGAATCTGAGGTCTTACGTTGTACACGCATTTCGGAGACACCCTGTATATTTTTTTTTGTCAAACATCAATTAAGGTTTGTGTTGATTTGTTTCTCTTAAAAAATTTCTTTTCGAGTTTTCTTTAAAATCTATTGGTGTTGATATGAAATTGTTAATATAAAATACAATCTAATCAAGGAAATGATCGGTTTTTAGTACATATTTTCAAATTTGTTGAATAAAACAGCTTCTACAGTTTGCAAAAGCATCCACTCTGTTGAAGTTCAGGAGCTTTCCAGCTTGAGAATGTGATCATAAGTTTAATTCAAAGTATGCCCCATCGACTGCAAACTGTAATTAACCCAAATAGAAGAAATACACATTAATTTTCACTTTTTTCCAATTATAAATTTGACTGTTTCTTTTAAGCCCAGTTCACATTATTCCAGTCCAACAAGCCAGCTGCTCAATGCAGTCTAGTCTTGAACTGGATTGTATATATGTTTACGCATGTATCCAGCACTGGATTAGCTGTCTACACTATTTCAGTGGTCTTGGAATGGGCGAGCTGGATTGAAAAAGTAGACCATCAAGCCCGGTTTACATTATTTCAGTCTAGTAATCCAGCTAGTCAATCCAGTCCAGTGCTAGACTGGATCATATCGTTCACATTATTCCAGTCTAGTAATCCAGTTAGTCAATCCAGTCCAGTGCTAGACTGGATCGTATACATGTTCACGCATGGATTCCAGCATTGGATTAGCTGTCTACACTATTTCAGTGATCCTAGAATGGGCGAGCTGGATTGAAAAAGTAGACCGTCAATCCAGTCACTGGAATGGATTGCTCACTGGAATGAGTACATTCCAGTTTATTCCAGTGAGGGTTCACATTATTCCAGTAGCATTCCAGCACTGGTTTCGATCACTGTCCTGGAATACTGCTGAAATAACGTAAACTGGGCGTCAGTCCAGTCACTGGACTGGATTGCTCACTGGAATGAGTGCATTCCAGTTTATTCCAGTGGAGGTTCACATTATTCCAGTAGCATTCCAGCATTGGTTTCGGTCACTGTACTGGAATACTACTGGAATAATGTGAACCGGGCTTTAGTTGCAAATAACAATAAATAAAAATTTAAATAAAAAAGTAACGAACTGGTTAAATTGTTGAATTAGAACCGAACATCTGCTTAACTAGAATTATGCTCCAACTGTAACTAACTGTACTTTAGCATAGAGAAAATGTAGCGCGGTACAATTAAACACTTCCATATACGAATAAACTACCGCAATCTTTCTCGAAGGAGTCTGGTCGGTTATTTATGATTATTTCTTCGCGGTAGGTGTACCAAGAAGAATCTAAATCGGAAACATCTTAAAGCTTATTTTATCGATCAGATTTAAACTGTTACTTTTACTTCTAACTAGCTAATTTTCCAAGAATCTTGGATTTTAATGGAACAATACATATAATATTGTCCTTTTAAGTTAATTTCCAGTCTTTAATCCAAAGAATTGTATAAAAGTTAATAAAAATTATTGACTCAACGTTAAGTCCCGGTTGTAAATTAAAAATAGTACAAAATCGAGTCGTACGATGTGTCATAAGAGATTAATATAAATAAAGCATTTGAGGAGAGATTTAAATAAAATGTGAGCTAAGGAGAGAGATGTAAAGAGGATGGTTTTTTAGTTAGCATAGAATGGAAACGAACGCTTGCAAATTCTCATAGTGAGTGAAACGGTTATAATTAGCAACCGCGCGCTTGTATCTTCGTCCTTGGAGATCTTGATTGTAGACCAAAATTGTTAGCGACGCTTTAGTGACGTCACCGGCTGACGTCCGCTTTGAAATTAGCTTCGGAACGGCGCGGCGCGGCGCATTCTCTCCACTCCACAGACCGCCGCTTCACACTTTCTAAACGCGTTACTCATCCGGAGATTGAAAGAGATTTTTTACGATTGCGCATACGATCTAATTTCATACTTCTAGAAATTACCCTCTTCCGTTCAATCTTCTATGTTCTTTATTTTACTTCTCATTTTGGCTTTTTCCAACAGTTTTTCTATTCTTGAACTTAATATATGAAATGAAAAATGTACCAAACATTCACAAATGAATGGTAGGTGTTTGAACTTACCCCCTAAAAATTAATTTTTAAGAAATCTTATTTATTTTTTTGAAAAAAAAAAACAAAAAAAATTAAACAACTATGTATGTAGTGAGACTTTAAGTGTGGTATTTTACGAGACCGCTTTGCGTCGGTTTTAAATATAGAAAAATCGATAAGTAACGTACAAGTGGAACGTGCCAGTACAATATCCAAGTTTTTGATCGTATCTTTGTTTGGTAAAACTGTTATCGATTCGGTAGTCTTATCTATTCAATTCAATTCATTCATCTTTAATTTTACTATTTTATTCTATTTTTATTTATTTTATTTTATTTTTATTATAGGGAAAAGTATACTTATTCGACAAAGTCTTTAAACCGAACGCGACTCAAGAAAAGGTCTACAATGAGGCTGCGAAGAGCATCGTATCCGACGTGTTGGCCGGCTACAACGGCACGATATTCGCGTACGGGCAAACCTCCTCGGGTAAAACGCACACGATGGAGGGCGTGATCAGCGACCCCCAGAAGCAGGGTATCATCCCGAGGATCGTCAACGACATCTTCAATCATATTTACGCGATGGAAGAAAATTTGGAGTTTCATATCAAAGTGTCGTACTTTGAAATTTACATGGATAAAATTAGGGATTTGTTAGATGGTACTTTTTTAAAAAGATTTTTACTTTCTATAGGAAATATTAATTAAATTTATTTTGTAGTTTCCAAAGTGAACTTGAGCGTTCATGAAGATAAAAATAGAGTTCCATTTGTAAAAGGGGCCACGGAGCGATTTGTTTCGAGTCCCGAAGAGGTTTTTGAAGCCATAGAAGAAGGAAAATCGAATAGGCATATTGCAGTTACAAGTTAGTTTTAGTTGTTTTTTTAGTTAAAAATTTTTTACCAAATTTAAAAAATCACCTAGAAGTTATTTATAAAAATTGAGGAAAGATTTTTTGAAAATAGTTAGATTAAAATGTCTATTTTTTATTAAAGTAGTCAATTTATTGTAATTTTTGTCAAAAAAATTAAAAAAAAATCAAAAAAATTAAAACAAATCAAAAAATACTTAAAAATTTAGATAGAAATTATCGAATTTTTAACAAAGTTTAAAAAATCATCTCGAACTTATGTATAGGAATTAGAGAAAACATTTTTAAGGAAAGATAGATTGAAATGTCTATTTATTAGTAAAACAATTAAATTTGTTCTAATTGTTATTAAAGAATTTTTAAAAATTTTCGAAGATATTGAAATTTTTGGATTGAAGATAACCTAAAAATTTTTTACCAACTTTAAAATTTTTTTTATTTTTTTTAACAACACTTGGAATAAAACAGTCTTTTTTAATTGAAATTAGAAAGTTTTAAGTTTCATTTAGAAAAAGAATTAAATCAGAGTCTTTAAAAATGAATTTTTCATGAATTTTTTAAAAAATTATTAATTTTCTAACCTAAAAAAAATTTTACCAACTATAAAAATTTTTTAATTTTTTTGACAAACTTGGAAAAAAACAGTCTTTTTTAATGAAAATTAGAAAGTTTTAAGTTTCATTTAGAAAAAAAATCAAATCGAAATGGTTAAAAACGAATTTTTTATGAATTTTTTAAAAAATGGTTCATTTTCTAACTTAAAAAATTTTTACCAACTTTGAAAATTTTTTTTTAATTTTTTGACGACAGTTGGAATAAAACAGTCTTTTTTAATTAAAATTAGAATGTTTTAAGTTTCATTTAAAAAAAAATCAAATCAAAATCTTTAAAAATGAATTTTTGACGAATTTTTTTTAAATGATTAATTTTCTAACCTAAAAAAAATTTTACCAAATTTCAAATTTTTTTTAATTTTTTTGACAACAGTTGGAATAAAACAGTCTTCATTAATGAAAATTAGAATGTTTTAAGTTTCATTTAGAAAAAAAATCAAATCAAAATCTTTAAAAATTTTAAAATTGATCGATTTTCTAAAGTTAGGTTAGAAATGTCAATTTTTTTACTAATTTTAAAATTTTTTTTAATTTTTTTGAGAACAGTTGGAAGAAAACGGTCTTTTTTAATGAATATTAGAAAGTTTTAGATTTCATTTAGAAAATAAATGAAATCAAAATGGTTAAAAATGAGTTTTTGATGAATTTTAAAAAAAAATGATTAATTTTCTAACCTAAAAAAATTTTTACCAATTTTGAAAATTTTTTAAATTTTTTTAATAACAGTTGGAATAAAACAGTCTTTTTAATGAAAATTAAGAAATTTTAAGTTTCATTTAGAAAAAAAATCAAATCGAAATCTTTAAAAATGAATTTTTGGTGAATTTTTAAAGTTCATTGGTGATTGATTTTCCAAAGTTAATTATTATATTTGTTTAAGACATGAACGAACATTCCTCGCGATCCCACTCAGTGTTCCTAATAAACGTCAAGCAAGAGAACTTGGAAAACCAGAAAAAACTCTCCGGAAAACTGTATCTGGTCGATTTGGCCGGTTCCGAGAAAGTATCGAAAACGGGAGCCGAAGGAACGGTGCTAGACGAAGCGAAAAACATTAACAAGTCCCTTTCGGCGCTCGGAAACGTAATCAGCGCCCTAGCGGATGGAAACAAAACTCACATCCCGTACAGAGACTCGAAATTAACCAGGATCCTGCAGGAGTCTTTAGGTGGTAACGCTCGGACCACCATCGTGATATGTTGCTCTCCGGCCAGTTTCAACGAGTCCGAAACTAAATCCACACTTGAATTTGGCAAACGGTAATTATTACTTAAATAATTAAAATTTAGAAGTTATCGAATTTTTTATTTTTTTTTTTTAACCGGAAATCGGCCATCTTGAAATTTTATCATCGATTGATAGGAAATTAAATTTTCTTTAATTTGAATACAAACACAACATATCTACGATTAAAAATAAATGAGTTATCGAAATTTTTAATTTTTAAAAAACGGGAAATCGGCCATCTTTAAAATTCCGCCGTAAATCGCTAGAAAATTTCCTTTAATTCGAGTACAAACACGACCTATCTAGGATCAAAAATAAAAAAGTTATCGCAATTTTTGATTTTTTCAAAAACCGGAAGTCGGCCATCTTTAAAATTCCGTCGTAAATCGCTAGAAAATTACATTTCCTTTAATTCGAGTACAAACACGACCTATCTACGATTAAAAATAAGAAAATTACCGAAATTTTTAATTTTTTCAAGAACCGAAAGTCGGCCATCTTTGTTTTTTTAAAACTAACATAACTTTTTTATTTTTTAACCAAATATACCCGTGTTTGGTATCAAATTAAAGGATTTTTAATAAGCTTTAAGAATTTTTAATAAAAACTGTAATTTTCTTAAACCGCCATCTTGAAAATTTAAAAATTAACCTAACTTTTTTATTTTTAATCGTAGATAGGTTGTGTTTGTACTCAAACTAAAGGAAATTTAATTTCCTATCAATCTATGATAAAATTTCATGGTGGCCGACTTCCGGTTTTAAAAAAAATTAAAAATTTCGATAACTTTCGATCTATTAAAGATAGATCGATCGCCTTTGTACCCAAATTAACTTTTTGGTAATAATTAGGAAAAATTGGATTATTTTAATAAAAAATACACTTTAAATTATTATAATTAAATGTAATAATAAACTAAATTTGATTATCGATTAATTATATTTTTAATTCTTTTAGTGCTAAAACCGTTAAGAATGTTGTATGTGTCAATGAAGAACTTACCGCCGAGGAATGGAAACGAAGATACGAAAAGGAAAAAGAAAAAGCCGCTCGGCTTAAAGGAAAAGTGGAAAAACTCGAGGCGGAACTGCAAAGATGGCGCAGCGGGGAAACGGTTACCGCAGACGAACAGGTTAATCTTAACGATGAGACTACTACTCCTGTTGCCGCTATGGAAGAAAGTACTACAGATACTCTAGGTATTACCGATTTGAAATTAATCAAATTTTTACATTTCTAAAGACAGTACTACGTCGCTTATCTGTTATTTTTAAGACTTGGGTTATGGTTAAAGGACAAAAAAAAGTTAGGTTATATTAGTACTATATCGCGATTAGGTTTTGACCATAAAGCCATAAAGTTAAACTAATATTTCCGGTTTAGTTATACAATGAAATTCCCTTTTGCGGACACCTCCCTTGGACGGACAGTTTTTCATGGAACCGTCCGACTCTAATACAATTACCTCTCATTTCTCTTAAGCGGACACCACTCTTGAACGGACACCTTTGGTGGGCCTCGTTGGTGTCTGCACAAAGAGATTTCACTCTAATTCCTTGACTTTAAATTAAAATTTTTAATTATTGTTGATTTGATAACTGTTAGTTTAATAATTGTTGTTTTATAGTTGGTCCAATGCCCGCAACTCCAGCCTTAATGATCGGTTCGACTTTGGGAAGCGAAGAACGTCAAAAATTAGAACAAGAACGCGAACGTCTCTACCAACAATTAGACGAGAAAGACGAAGAAATCAACCAACAAAGTCAGTACGCGGAAAAACTCAAAGAACAAATTATGGAACAGGACGAGTTAATATTAAGTACTCGAAGGGATTACGAAGCTTTGCAAGGCGAAATGAATCGCATTCAACAAGAGAACGAAAGCGCTAAAGAAGAGGTGAAAGAAGTGCTTCAAGCCCTTGAAGAATTAGCCGTTAATTACGACCAAAAATCGCAAGAGGTTGACTCCAAGAATAAAGAAATCGAATCATTATCAGAAGAAGTAATGCAAAAAACTACCGTTTTGAATTCGACCGCTTCCGAATTGCAACAACTTAAAGATATGAGCACCCACCAAAAGAAACGAATTTCCGATATGCTAACTAATCTACTGAAAGACTTGGGAGAAATCGGAACGACTTTGGGAGGCGAAGGCGTCGACATGAAGATTTCGAACGATTCGACGAAACTCGAAGAGGAATTTACGGTCGCCAGGTTGTATATTTCACGGATGAAAAGCGAAGTTACCAATTTGTCGTCGAGATTACACGAACTTGAGAATTTCCAGCAGGATAGTAACAAGAAAGTTACGGAATACGAAAAGGAATTGGGCGAGTGTAGGTTGTTGATTTCGCAACACGAAGCCAGAATGAAGAGTTTGCAGGAGAGTATTCGCGAGGCTGAGAATAAAAAGAGGAGTTTGGAGGAGAGCGTTGATGCTTTGAGGGAGGAATGTGCTAAACTTAAAGCTGCAGAACAAGTACGTTTTAAATTGAGATATTTTTTAATTCTTATTTTCTAAATTTTATTATTATTATTTTTGTATAATTAATATGTAATAATTATTGGACGGACGGAGAAAGATAAAAAGAAAGCAACGATAGAACAGACGTTCGCCCATGAAATTGAATTGAGACAGTGAGTGGGAAAAGTTTTGCTGGGTATTGTTTTGGGGGGTAAAACTGGGGGGTCCGGAAAAAAGGTTCAAATTTAGGGGAGGGTTTGCGAACGAAAATTAGAAAATATGACCGCAAATCGGAGTAATTTTTAATCTTTCTAGTCTTATTATTATTATTATTATTATTGTTTAATTAAACGCGTTAATGGAAAAAGCGACCTGCAATCGGTTTTGGGTGAAAACTTTTATAAAATTTTTAATTAATTTTATTCCCGACCTCGGGTAGGCAACCCAAATGGCGTCCAAATTTTATCGGCGGATTGATAAAGCACGTTTATAAAATCCTATTTTTAATTTAATTTATTCGCGATTTATGGATGATAGGCAACCCAAATGACATCTAAATTTTATCAACTGATTGATAAAGCTCGCGTTAAGAAACTTAAAAAATCGTCTAGACTTTAACTTTAGAAATTGAGGAAAGATTTTTTTAGTAAATTATAGATTAAAATCTCTATTTTAATATAAAAAATAAAAATTTATAGGTTAGATTATATAAAAATTTTGAGAAAAAAATTTTTTTGTTAAGTTTTACATTTTCTAACCTAAAAAAATATTAAACAAATTTTAATAAATCGTCTAGATTTTAATTTTAAAAATTAAAAAAAGTCTTTTTTAAGATTTTTTATTACTTCTTTGTTTATTTATTTTATTTATTTCTTTATTACTTATTTATTTTTTTATTATTTATTTAGGTACACAGCGCTAGCGAGAGTGAAAAGAAAGAAGCTACCGAGTTAAGAAAAGCCCTCGAGCAACAGATGGACCAACTTCGCGACGCCCATCAAAAACAAGTGGGAGCCTTAAGAGACGAGATCTCCGAAAAGCAACAGCTGATTAACGATCTCAAAGAGTACGAAACCCTAACATCTAAAATAAAAAATCAAAAAAATTTAATTAAGAAAGAATATTATTTAATCGGATTTGTATTTCAGTTCGAGTCAAAAGTTACAACTGGCCCAACAACAACTCCAAGCGGATTACGAAAAAGTCAAATCAGAAGAGGCTGAAAAATCGCAAAAACTTCAGGAACTGATGTCAGTAGATAATTCCCGACGCGAATCTTTTTCCTCCGATTTTACTACTAACAAATCCCGCCCTATTAATTCCGAAATATTAGAGAAATTCGTAAAAAGCACTAACAAATTGAAAAAAGATCAGTACAATAAGGAACTTAAATTGGCGAAAATTGAGAAAGGGCGGGATCGCGTTTATTCGGTTTTTAACATTCACACGTTACACTTACACCTGTTCATTTCGTTAACGTTGCTTTTCGTTACGCATAAATGTCCTCATTACGTGATCGTTTTATAAGAAATAATTTTTTGGGAAATGCTTCTAAGTTAATTGCAACTATTAACTATTAATATTGTCAAGTTATTAATTTAATAATTTCAGGTGGTTTTAAATCATTTGATTTATTGATTTTGATAAAGAGGCATTTCTCTTTCTTTTTAAACCAAACAATTTAATCCGTGATATTTAATTTCTTTTTAATTTTTTTAAAAATTTACGAATTCCTAGTCGAATTGTAATAACTTCTGTGATAGTTTTCAAATTGTACTATTTTTTTTTATTATTATTTTTTATATATTATTTGTTTTGGCGTCACACCACGTTTGGTTACGTTTTATTTTGGGCCGAGTCTTGTGCAATAATGGTAAATTTTTTGGCAATATTTATATATTTAAGAGTTTTTATACAAACGGTGTCTTTTAGATTATTTAAAAACTTTTTTTTTCTGTCGTATTACTTACTTACTTACAAGTATTACTTATAAGTATTATTAATTTAAAACTTATGCTAGCTTACTTATTTATTAACTTTACTTACGAGTATTATTTACTTACTTTACCTACTTATCAGTATTACTAATGTGATGCAGGATGTTTCAAATATTTGATTTTGAACTGAAATTTTGAAAAATCCTGTATATAAAAAAATAATAATTTTTAATGGATTTTTTTTGTGCACGTTTATGCTACTTAAGTTAAATTATTTAGACAATTTTGCTTTAAATGACCTACAAATCTTTATTGAATGATATCTGCAAATTTAAATTAGTGAGATATTTATCTTTTTTGGTGATAAAATCCCGAAAAGTTGGTAAAAAAATTTTGACACTTTTTAACTTAAGAAAATTAACTTTAAAAATTCATTTTTAACCTTTTTGATCTGATTTTTTTTCTAAATGAAACTTAAAGCATTCTAATTTTAATTAAAAAAGACTGTTTTTTTCCAAGTTTTGTCAAAAAAATTTCAAAGTTGGTAAAAATTTTTTTAGAATAGAAAATTAATCATTTTTTAAAAAATTCATCAAAAATTCATTTTTAAAGATTTTGATTTGATTTTTTTTTTCTAAATGAAACCTAAAATTTTTTAATTTTAATTAAAAAAGACTGTTTTCTTCCAAGTTTTGTCAAAAAAATTAAAAAAATTTTTAAAGTTGATAAAATTTTTTTAGGTTAAAAAATTAATCATTTTTTAAAAATTCATCAAAAATTCATTTTTAACCATTTTGATTTGATTTTTTTTCTAGATAAAATTTAAAACATTCTAATTTTAATTAAAAAAGATTGTTTTATTCCAAGTTTTGTCAAAAAAATTAAAAAATTTTCAAAATTTATAAAAATTTGTTTAGGTTAAAAAATTAATCATTTTTAAAAAAATTCATGAAAAATTTATTTTTAACCATTGTGATTTGATTTTTTTTCTAAATGAAACTTAAAACATTCTAATTTTAATTAGAAAAGACTGTTTTCTTCCAAGTTTTGTCAAAAAAATTAAAAAAATTTTCAAAGTTGGTAAAAAATTTTTTAGGTTAGAAAATTAATCAATTTTTAAAAATTCACCAAAAATTTATTTTTAAAGATTTTGATTTGATTTTTTTTCTAAATGAAACTTAAAACTTTGTAATTTTCATTAAAAAAGACTGTTTTATTCCAAGTTTTGTCAAAAAAATTTAAAAAAATTTCAAAGTTGGTAAAAATTTTTGACAATTTTCTAACTTAAGAAAATTAACTTTAAAAATTCATCAAAAAATCATTTTTAAAGATTTTGATTTGATTCATTTACTCTAAAAATCATTATCAAGTTTATTAATTTTATGATTTTCCCTTTTTATAATCATTTAGTAAAATACTCGGATAGAATACAGTAAAATTCCCCTTTGCGGTCACCGTTCTTGAACGGACACCCCCTTGGATGGACAGTTTCTCATGGAACCGTCCGACTCTCATATAATTACTTTGCATTTCTCTTAAGCAGACACCACTCTTGAACGGACACTTTTGGTGGGTGTCATTGGTGTCCGCACAAAGAAGATTTCACTGTATTTTAAAAAATACGTTTATTTTTTATTTACTGTTTATAAAATGCTAATTTATACATTCTTATTTTGATTGATAATTGATCTCTATAATTTTGTAACAAATTTCAGTATTCTATTTCATTTATCTTAAAAAGTACAGTACGTACAACAATAATTAAATATTAAGCGCCCAAAAATAAAACACAATTAGTACTTTTAAGACATAAAGAGTTTAGTATAAGGTACAAAAAAAAATTTAATTAATTTTTTTAATTTGTAAACGTGCCTTTAATAATTAACAATTCAACAGTTGACGCCTTCAATTACAAATAATAAAACTAAATTATTTAATCTTGAAAATTACTTAAAACTAAATGATGATATAAAAAGTTGTCTAAATATCTTTAGATGGCACTTAATTACTTATTGCATTTACTTAGTATTAATTTTTTCCCTTTTAATTCAATTAACTTATTAATTTAAAGGAATAAAACTGTTATTTTTTAACAAATGGTGCTTTTACACATCTTATAATTATTTTAAATTAACTAATTTATATTTTTCTTATTAATCGGATTTAATATTATATTAATATCTAATTTTTTTTTGTTACATTATTAACATTTTTTTATTAATATTTTCTTATTAAGTCTTCGTAAATAACCAAATAGTAGAAAATACTAACACGTGTATAATAACAAATTATATATAAACTGTTGAAAATTTTGTATAGAAAATAAAACTTGTTGATAGTTCATGTAAATAAATTAACAAACATTAATCAAAAATACAAACATTAAAGACCTAAATAGTAAAAGAAAAAAATTGTGGTGATAATCTATTTTAACAAAAATTACTAAACAAATACTAATAATTGTATATAGATGTAAAAGATAATTATTCGAGTTTTTTTTTTTTTTTTTAATTAAGTTGAATTATGTAAACGATAAGTATTTATCTTGTATATATCGGTATATTTTTGGTACTTAATTGCGGGACAAAATGAAACCTAACCAAACCGTGAGCGAGCGTGTGTTCGAAACGAAACTTGGTGTGACGCCGCGCTCAACTTGTATGTTCTACAGCACGACAAACGATCGCCGAGAACAGGCCAGGAAGGACCTCAAAGGACTCGAAGATACCGTCGCCAAGGAACTACAAACGTTACACAATCTACGGAAACTTTTCGTACAAGATTTACAAGTAAATTTTTTCAATTTTGTTTAATAGTTAAAACATTTTTAACACTTTTTTGACCAATGAGGAGTTGACTTGTTTTTTTATACCTAAACACAATTTTTAACAATTTTTTGACCGACGAGAAGTTAACTTGTCTTTTCATACCTAAACGTTGTCGATCGGTGATGATTTAAATCCTTAATTACAAGATCATAGCTCATGACGTGACATTTTGTGTAAAATTCCCGGTTAACAAAGTGTTAATATTATGTATAAATAATATTATACAAATTGATAATATGTATAACAAATTAATGGTAATTATTTAATAGGCTCGTATTAAAAAAGCCGCAAATCCGGATGACAACGAAGAAGATGGCGGTTCGTTGGCTCAGAAGCAAAAAATATCGTTCCTAGAGAATAACCTGGACCAATTGACCAAGGTTCATAAACAACTTGTTAGGGATAATGCCGATTTAAGGTGCGAACTGCCCAAGTTGGAGAAGAGACTTCGCGCGACCATGGAACGGGTTAAAGCGCTCGAAACAGCTTTGAAAGATGCTAAAGAAGGAGCTATGCGTGATCGCAAGAGGTAAGTTTTTTTTTTTTTTGGTTCTATTTGATTTTGTAGTAAAATCATATGAAATGCTCTATAACCGGAAAATTAATCATACAGATTGTATTTTAGAACATTTGTGCTTAATTTAAAATAATTTAAATTAATGAAAAATTGTTTAAAAATATAATATAATTAAACAAACTCTCTTAATATATTAGCAACACTAGAATTTTGATCTTTAAACGTCAAGATTAACAGTTCGAAAGAGAATTTTAATCTCTAAACGTCAAAGGTGACATTTAAATGTCAAAAGTGACACTTTAGAAATGGATTTAGACATTTAAACGTCAAAGTTGACATTTTCAAAGAGAATTTTGATCTGGAAATGTAAAAAATGACACATTAAAGATGAAAAGTGACGTTTAAACGTCAAAATTGACAGTTCGACAAAGAATTTTGATCTTTAAACATCCAAGGTGACATTTTAGAAATGGATTTAGACATTAAAACGTCAAAGTTGACATTTTGAAACAGAATTTCCATCTTTAAACGTCAAAAATGACATTTTAAAGTTAAAAGTGACGTTTAAACGTCAAAAGTGACATTTTCAAAATGCATTTAGACATTTAAACGTCAAAATTGATATTTTCAAAAAGAATTTTGATCTGTAAATGTCAAAAATAACATATTAAAGACAAAAAGTGACGTTTAAACGTCAAAATTGACAGTTTGAAAGAAAATATTAATCTTTTAAACGTCAAAAGTAACATTTTGCAAATGAATTGAGACATTTAAACGTCAGAATTGACATTTTCAAAAAGAATTTTGATCTGTAAGTGTCAAAAATAACATATTAAAGACAAAAAGTGACGTTTAAACGTCAAAAGGGACATTTTAAAAATGCATTTAGACATTTAAACGTCAAAATTGATATTTTCAAAAAGAATTTTGATATGTAAATGTCAAAAATGACACATTAAAGATGAAAAGTGTCAAACGAACGTCAAAATTGACAGTTCGAAAGAGAATTTTGATCTTTAAACATTCAAATTGACATTTTAGAAATGGATTTAGACATTTAAACGTCAAAATTGACATTTTCAAAGAGAATTTTGATCTGTAAATATCAAAAATGACACATTAAAGATGAAAAGTGACGTTTGAACGTCAAAAGTGACATTTTAAAAATGCATTTAGACATTTAAACGTCAAAATTGACATTTTCAAAGGATTCCGTTTCCGGCTCTGGTCGGGAACGGATGAAGTGTTTGTGTTCGTCCAAAATTTTGATATTTATCTTTAATTATCTAGTTTTTTCAAAGTCATCAGTGGATTTTAATGATATAATTCAAGTTTTCATTTAATTTACGTGTTATATATATTTTACGCAAGTGTCTGGGAGTCATAAGGGCTAAGTTCCCAAATCCCATTACCCTTCCCCTTACCCTAGGGGTCATAGAATAGAATAGAATAGACATTTTCAAAGAGAATTTTGATCTGGAAATGTAAAAAATGACACATTAAAGATGAAAAGTGACGTTTAAACGTCAAGATTGATAATTTGAAAGAGAATTTTAATTTTTAAACATCCAAGGTGACATTTTAGAAATGGATTTAGACATTAAAACGTCAAAATTAACATTTTCAAAAAGAATTTTGATCTATAAGTGTCAAAAATGACAGATTAAAGATGAAAAGTGACGTTTAAACGTCAAAAATGACATTTTAAAAATGCATTTAGACATTTAAACGTCAAAATTGACATTTTCAAAAAGAATTTTGATCTGTAAGTGTCAAAAATGATATATTGAAGACAAAAAGTGACGTTTAAACGTCAAAAGTGACATTTTAAAAATGCATTTAGACATTTAAACGTCAAAATGGGCATTTTCAAGGAGAATTTTGATCTGTAAATGTAAAAAATGACACATTAAAGATGAAAAGTGACGTTTAAACGTCAAAATTGACATTTCCAAGGAAAATTCTGATTTTTAAACGTTAAAACTATGATTTTAAAACTATCATTTACAAAGTTTATTTACAATTTTACTATATTAACAAGTTTCGAGCAAATTTTGACATTTTTCTCCGAACCCTAGAACAATTTTGACCGGTTTGAACCAATTTTAAAGGCGTTTTATGAATTTTCATCAAAGATTGATGTTTTTGAACTGTTGTCAATGAGTGTTGAGAGAATTTTGACATTTTCATACAAACTGTGCTCATATTTTAACTGTTCCGGACAAATTTTAAAGTAATTTTATGAATTTTTATTAAAGCTTGACTTTTTAAATTATTATGAATAAGTTTTTTTTGAAAAATTTAAATTTTTTGTTAAAAAGTTCTTAAAGCCGATTAAAAATCCTTTAATTTGATACCAAACACGACTATATTCGGATAAAAAATGAAAAGGTTAGGTTAGTTTAAAGATTTTCAAGATGGCCGACTTCCAGTTGTCATTACAACAACAAGTTTCGATAACATCTTTATTTTTGATCGTAGATATGTCGCGTTTGTACTTAAATTAAAGGAAATTTAATTTCCTATCGATTTGTAATAAAATTTAAAGATGGCCGACTTCCGGTTTTTTAAGAAAATAAAAAATTTCAATAATTTTCGATCTATTAAAGTTAGATAGGTCGCGTTTGTACTCAAATTAAAAGAAATTTAATTTCCTATCGATTTTTAATAATTTATACTTTAGGCTGTGTTTTACATTTTAATAAAAATTTTATTTTTTTGAAAATGTTTTTTTTTTTGAAAAATTTAAATTTTTTATTAAAAAATTCTTAAAGCTGATTAAAAATCCTTTAATTTGATACCAAACACGACTATATTCGGATGAGAAATGAAAAAGTTAGGTTAGTTTAAAGATTTTCAAGATGGCCGACTTCCAGTTGTCATTACAACAAGTTTCGATAACATCTTTATTTTTGATCGTAGATATGTCGCGTTTGTACTTAAATTAAAGGAAATTTAATTTCCTATCGATTTGTAATAAAATTTAAAAATGGCCGACTTCCGGTTTTTTAAGAAAATAAAAAATTTCAATAATTTTCGATCTATTAAAGTTAGATAGGTCGTGTTTGTACTCAAATTAAAGGAAATTTAATTTCCTATCGATTTTTAACAAAAATTTCATTTTAAAATCATTTTTGACATTTTTTGAAATTTTTAACTTTTTTTTTGAAATTTTTAACTTTTTTTTGAAATTTTTAATTTTTTTTTGAAGTTTTTAATTTTTTTTTAATTCAGTTTAAATCAAAGAATTAGCAAATAATTGATTAAACGTTCCGGTTATAGAGTATTAAGTAATCCTTTGAAGCCGATTGCTTGCAAGAAATAGAAATTTCTAAGTTATGCGATGAAAAATTATTTTAAATGAATTTAACATCAGCTTTAAAGGATTTCTATAGATAGAAATTAATGTGTAGTGTATGTAGAGAATATAACAAAAAAAAAATAATCGATGTGTAGCCCTTCAGGAAGCTCTGTGTGGACCACAAGTAGAAAATTGTTGTTGACTTTTGTCACTGTTGTCGTGATCTTGAGACTGGTGTATTTTAGGAAACGTAGGATGCAGCTTTGCATCGAAGGTATTTTTCGTTTCATCGAATTAAATTAATTAATTGATTAAAATTCCTTAGGAATAAACGTGATAAAGTCTTTATGGGGTGATAAAGTCGTCTTGGGGCTTGTATGTTCCATTTTTTTTTACTCCTGCATGTTGTATTCATTCCGCTTTATTTAAAAAAATCAGTCAATATCACATTCTTTTTAATTGGTGAATAATATAATAAATAATTGATTAATAATAAAACAGTCTCAACGTCACTACTTTCATCTTTCATTGCTTTTTGTATTGATTAATTAATCGAATAAATTTAGAGTTAATTTTTTATATTTAAGCTTTTTTGGAGTACTCTAAAAAAAATTAGTAAGAAGTAGTATTAATTTATTTTTGTTTGATTAGGTATCAATACGAAGTGGACCGTATTAAGGAAGCTGTTCGACAGAAAAATTTGGCGAGGCGCGGCCCCGTAGCGCAAATCGCGAAGCCCATTCGGGCCGGACAACAGCACCACACCGTACTGACCAGCGGAGGAATTCGCGTCGGAGGCGGAAACGTACCCGCGCAAAGGATCATTACGGATGACGCCCAGAAACGTAAATCGATCGTTTCCGGAGGGAACAGAGGTTAGATGACTTCAATTTTCTATTCGGATTTTTAAATGAAATTATTTATCAATCTTTCATTATTATACTAATTTTTATTCTATGAAAGTTTATTGTTGAAGGTAATTTTAAGTTAAAAGAAATTTAAAAGGTTGATTTTTGTTAAAAATGAAAAATTTAGATATGGCTTTTAAGCTGGGTTTTCACATCTTGGAAAATTCATTGGTGAGAAGCTAACTGTATAACATTTTTGTCGCTTTTATTCTTTAATTAATCAATAAAAGGAGAACTCGTCTCCAAATCCCATAAACAAAACCTAAAGGAGAATCGATGAAAGGTGTTACAGTCTGGAAATTAGAAATTTTCAAATTTGAACATTGAAATTTTATTTTACACGGTGAATCTCATCCCTTAAAAGACTAGAATTTAAAAAATTTAAGTGCAATTAAGTGTTTAAATAATTTCCGAAGTGAGTTTTCTCTTTCTTTCTTAGTCTTTTATTAAGCTAGAGTTTCTTTTTTAATTTATTTTCGAATTTGAACATTGAAATTTTATTTCATAGGATGAATCTTATCTCTTAAAAGATTAGAAACTGTAAAATTGTAAAGAATTCCCAAAGTGGTATCTTTACGTAAACTAGGAAATTAAAAACAATTAAAATTAATTTGATTGTAAATTTCCAATTAATTGATAGCTTCTCACCAATTAAAATCACCAAATTTCTCTTTTACTTCCTTTGATTTTTCATTTTAGATGAGAGTTGAACGCAGCCACTCGAAAAGGTGCTCCAATCACTCCATTAGTAAGCCGCGTTATTTATACAATAAGAGGAAAACAATTTACAATTAAAAGAAAACATAATTAATTGCATATAAACCGATTTCAAACGAAAAAAAAAAGTAAAATAAACAACAATAGACGAGTAATACCAAAAATATACCGTTATTACGTCAGTGTATTTGTAAATGAAGGTTTTTTCGGAAACGCCTCGTTATTAAAAAGTCCGTTTATTTCATTCCCAATTTGAGAATGAAATTTGAAAACTTGCCATTTTTAAAAACATAAAAAAACATCTTCAAATTGGCGGTTTTTTTTAAAACGGGGCGAACGTAAAACTATGCTTTTACTCGCTTATAAAAAAACAATTTTTTTTTAATAATTGTGTCGGAAATAGGATTTAAGGTGCACTAAAAATAAAGTAAAAGTAAACTTATATTTAAAAAAAAATCAATAAATAAAGTAAAATATAAATAAAATTACACGTATACACGACTCAAAAAAAGGAGTTTTTCATCTTTGAAAAAAAAAAAGCTTTTTGGCTTAAAAAAAATTAATAAGATAAAAGTTAATACATATGAATATACAAAGAAATAGAGACACCACAACGATTTACATATTTATTAAAGAAATAAAAATAAAAAATAATGTAAAAGAGGTAAAAAGTGTTTACTTACGCTTTAAGTGTCTCTTATTAATAAAACTAAATGAATGAATTATGGTAAAGATTACTTACGAGAGTAAAAAAAATGTGGTTATTTAATTGTTCGGTGTCTGTGGTGTTTTTATCTTTTTCATTACAGAATTTTTTGTCTTGGGGTATTATTATTATTATTAATTTTAATTGAATTTATTAAATTAATTAAAAATTAAATTATTTTTTAATTATATTTAAAAAATAAAATTAAAAAATATTAAAAAAAAAATAAATTGAATAGAAAATTGGTTCTAAATAATATAATTTTTAAGAGACGTGTTTTTTATTCAAAATAACGATTCGAATTTAAATTCTAAAGTCATTAAATGGTGTTTACTTTTTTTTCTTTTAATAAATTAATTAATTATTTATCAATGAGTGAATGAAAATCACTAAGATTTTAACTAAAGCACTTATTTTCTAATTTCTTTTTTTTTAATTTCTTAAATTTTTAAGTTTTAGTGAATTTTCCTTTTATTATTATTAATTTTTTTTTCTTTTTTTTTTTAGTAAATAGTAAAAACCTACCAGTTTAAAATACTTTTTTTTTGTTCATTTAATTTTTTACTTTATTTTAAATAAATTTAAATTTAATTTTTTTTTCTTTATTATTTTTTGGAAGATCATCAAAGGGCTGGCTTATAAAGTAAGCTTTACGCAGCTTTCGATGCTAATTCCAATCATTAATTCTCCGAGAAAGGCTACAATTTTAGTTGTAGAAGTAAAAAGGGGAAAATTTCTATTTTATTTTAAATTTTATTAACTTGTGTGATATGTTTTTTTTAAAGGAGAGAAAAAAATAAATTTAGTATTATCTTTATACAATTTCATGCTGTGCTTTAGTGTTTAATTTTTAATTCTTTAATAAGAGGATTGTGTACAAAAATTTTTTCTTCAAAAAGATTAATTAATAAATAAAAACTTTAAATTTTAATATCTCAAAAAAAAATTATTAAATAATACAATTTTAAATGTATATTTATTTAATTTTTTTCTTCTAACATTAATAATAACGAAGTACGAGCTACCACCACAACAAAATGTGTTCAGGGAACTGTTGTTGTTGAAAAGTTAATAATTAAAGAAAAATTTGAAATTTAATTTAAGGTTAATCCTCAATAATATAATGAAAATTAAAAACAAACAGCAATATATCGTTACATCAATGCTTCAAAAATATCTACAGATGAAATCGAGTATCGTCTAAATAATAAACATTCTTTATAAGGCGAATATTTGCCATTTGACGAACATTCATTACATTTCGTTATAAGAAAATCTTCACTTCGATTCTGTATTAAAATTCTTCCAAAATTACTTAAAAACTGCATAAATTGGTCTCTTCTTCTCGAATTCATTGAGAAGAAGAGACCAATTCATCCGCTTCATCCCAATTCATCCGTTATAATAATTAATTTAAAAAATAGTTATAGAGGATTAATTAAAAAAATTACTTAGCAAAAATTGAAACTTAGAATAAAGATAAATCGTTTGGACGTTTAAAAAAAAACAAAATTAAACCAATGGTATCCCCGTAGAGTTAAGCTGGTGAAAGTTCGAAATGTTTCTTAAATTTTCTTTTCTTTTATCATTTTTATGTTTTTAAAATTTTATATTTTCATACATTTAAATAATAAAAAATTTATGTGCACAAATCCTCTTTTTCACATTTGAAACTTTCATTTCTTATTTTAATTTAAAACAACTAAAAATAAATAAAAATTTTAATTAAATAAAACTTACAAAAAAAAACATTTAAAACAAAACGAAAGAATTTACAAACATATGAGTCGTTTTGCACAGTTTTATGCTTATAAAATCGGATTTTTTTTTTCTAAATAAAAAAGATGCGTCTAAAACTTGCATTTATTTAACTTAAACATTTATTAAACTTTTTCAAAAAGTAAAATAAAAAAATTTAAACGTTTTTTTTTTATTACCACTTTCTTTTGTATATGTATACTGTGTATTTTCTCTTTCTCCATTTTTAAGTATCTCTTAACCCTTAATTTCCAGTTATTTTCGTTTTCTTTGTATAGTATTAAGGTCTTTCCTGTCGATATAAAAAACCGCAAACATGGCATAATATATTAGTCGTAATGTCTGATAGAGAACGCTTAACTACTACAATTGATGCAATTTATTTATTTATCTGATGAGAATTTTATTCTAATAAACTAAATTATGCAAACATTGTGAACTTTTTTTTTATTTTATTTTACCATTCATTTATTTATTTATTTTTGAAATTTTTAACATTTAATATTTTATTCTTATGTGAATTTATAAAGCTCTTAATTTTATGTCATCTATCTGAAAAATAAAAATTAAATAAATAAATTAGAAAGTACCAATTGATTTTTATTTACCCCGACATTTAACGGTGTTCCTAAAATATACACACAAGCATCGGCCACATCTTCGGGATTTAAAGTTGATCCTTTGGTTAATAATTTTCTTGTGTCGGCTATATCAAGTAAATTATGATTTAATTCTGTGTTAACTACATCGGGAGATATCATCTAAAAGAAGAAAGTGAAAAATTTTTATTGTTAAAATTACTATTTTTGTTGCAAATGTTTAAAATGTTTAAAATCTAAGAAGAAATCTCAATACAGATGTTATTTAGACTTAAAAAGTTAACAAAGTGTTTAAACCATAAGTGTATGTGTCATCGGAATACATTTTAAAGACATAATTTGTTTTCCGATATCACTTCACCTTTATTAAAAATATTCAAAATTGTATTTTTAAGATAAAATCTCAATATGGATGTTATTTAGACTTAAAAAAGCTAAAAAAACATTAAAACAGGAAGGTTTTGAATGAATTCGGATAGATTTTTACAGTGTATGTGTCATTGGAATAAAACTAAAGACACAATTTCTTTTCCGATACCACTTCATCATATTTAAATGTATTCCAGATTGTACTTTTAAGAAGAAATCTCATTACAAATGTTTAGATTTAAAAAGTTAAGAAAGTGTTTAAACCGTAAGTGTATGTGTCATCGGAATACATTTTAAAGACATAATTTCTTTTCCGATATCACTTCATCTTTATTAAAAATATTCAAAATTGTATTTTTAAGATGAAATCTCAATATGGATGTTATTTAGACTTAAAAAAACTAAAAAGCCATTAAAATAGGTAGGTTTTGAATGAATTAGGAAAGATTTTTACAGTGTATGTGTCATCGGAATACATTTTAAAGACATAATTTCTTTTCCGATATCACTTCAACATTGTTAAAAATATTCAAAATTGTATTTTTAAGATGAAATCTCAATATGGATGTTATTTAGACTTAAAAAAGCTAAAGAAACATTAAAACAAAAAGGTTTTGAATGAATTCGGAAAGATTTTTACAGTGTATGTGTCATCGGAATAAAACTAAAGACACAATTCCTTTTCCGATATCACTTCATCATATTTAAATGTATTCCAGATTGTACTTCTAAGAAGAAATCTAAATACAGATGTTATTTAGACTTAAAAAATTAACAAAGTGTTTAAACTGTAAGTGTATGTGTCATCTGAATACATTTTAAAGACATAATTTCTTTTCCGATATTACTTCATCTTTATTAAAAATATTCAAAATTGTATTTTTGAGATGAAATCTCAATATGGATATTATTTAGACTTAAAAAGGCTAAAAAAATATTAAAACAGGAAGGTTTTGAATGAATTCGGAAAGATTTTTACAGTGTATGTGTCATCAGAATAAAACTAAAGACACAATTTCTTTTCCGATATCACTTCATCTTTATTAAAAATATTAAAAATTGTATTTTTAAGATGAAATCTCAATATGGATGTTATTTAGACTTAAAAAAGCTAAAAAAAACATTAAAATATTAAGGTTTTGAATGAAATCAGAAAGATTTTTACAGTGTATGTGTCATCGGAATAAAACTAAAGACATAATTCCTTTTCCGATATCACTTCATCTTTATTAAAAATATTTAAAATTGTATTTTTAAGATGAAATCTCAATATGGATGTTATTTAAATTTAAAAAAGCTAGGAAATCATTAAAACAGTTAAGATATAAACCAACTCTACATTTAGTCAAGATATGAACCAAAACTATACTTAGTTAAGATATAAACCAATTTCACATTTAGTGGAGATATAAACCAACTCTACATTTAGTGAAGATATGAATCAAAACTATACTTAGTTAAGACATAAACCAAATTCACAGTTAGTGGAGATATAAACCAAATTTATATTTATTTAAGATATAAAAAACGTCAAAACTAAAATTTTCCTTTAAAAATATAAAATTAAAATAAACTCTTCTAATAAATACCTACAGATATTTTAATTTTAGTTCCCAAGTGTTTCAACTCGCGTCGAACTTGCTCACTTAAAGCCGTAATCGCAAATTTCGTGCAAGAATAAAAATTATAACTCGGAAATGGAATGTTTGGTATTTCGTGTCCACAATAGCAATTAACGTTTATAATATGTCCGTCTATATTATTTTTCTGCATTGATTTTACGGCCTCGTTTATGCAAGTTGACAGAGCGATTACGTTTATTTCCATCATTTCTTTCCACATTTGCGTTGAACCATCTTTATACATGTAAAAAAAAAAAATATGATAATACATAAAATATTTAATGAATAGAGAATTAAGTAAATAATTTTTTACCGGTTAAAGTAGTTGGTAATAAAACTCCGGCTGCATTTACAAGAATACTAACACCATCTAAATTATCGTTAATATATTCAAAAATTTCAATTAATTTTTTCTCATCTCTAAGATCACATTGAAACGGATACAATTTTCCCAAACAATCAGAATGTCGTTTTTCGATCTCTTCTAAAAAGTTTAACTTTCTTCCGATTCCAACAACCTAAAAAAAAAATCAACAGTAAATAAGATATCAAATATTTCAATTTAATGAAAGATAATCGTACATTAATCTTCATTTTCAATAACATTTTACAAACGGTAGCCCCAATTCCTGCGCTGGCTCCTGTAACAACAGCTGTGGATCCTATCCAACGGTTCATAGTGCGAAAATCAAAAACTTTCTCACCAAAACTTTCTATATCACACATATTGTCTTAAAATTGTCAATAAATTCCTGTTTTAAATCAATAAAGATATTTTTCAATTGAAATGAAATAATATTGAATTAAATTCGGTTTATATACTGTTATAAAAGCATTTATTAATTCAGTTTGAAAAGATTTATACAAACTAGAAAGTGTTGAAAACAGTTATTAAACTAAAACATCTGGAAGACGTCTCAAACTTTAATATTTAAATATTTAAGCTGGGAAATTGTACACATTTCCTTCAAGTACTTTTAATCTAATAACTCATTCATATCGAAGTGATTTATCTTAATTGATTAAAAAAAAATATTAAAATAGCAAAAATTGAAGATAATTCCATCAAAAACTCACTAAATTTGTAAAAATTCCACCAAAAATTTACAAAATTCGTGGAAATTCCACCAAACTTACCAAAATTTTTATCAATTCCACCAAAATTTTAATCGAATTTTTAAAAAATTACTAAAAATAGCTAAAATTGAAAATAATTCCATCCGAAAATCGCTAAATTTGTAAAAATTTCACCAAAAAGTTACTAAATTCGTGAAAACTCCACCAAAACTAAAAAAAAATTTATTAATTCCACCAAAACTTTAATCGAATTAAAAAAAAAATACTAAAAATAGCTAAAATTGAAAATAATTCCATCAAAAAATCACTAAATTTCTAAAAATTCCACCAAAAACTTATAAAAATCGTGGAAATTCCACCAAAGTTAAGAAATTTTTTATCAATTCTACCAAAATTTTAATCGAATTTTAAAAAAATTATTAAAAATAGCTAAAATTGAAAATAATTCCATCAAAAAATCACTAAATTTGTAAAAATTCCACCAAAGTTAGAAAAAATTTTATCAATTCCACCAAAATTCTAATGCATTTAAAAAAAAATTACTAAAATAGCTAAAATTGAAGATAATTCTAGCAAGAATTCGCTAAATTTGTAAAAATTACACTATAAATTTACTAAATTTATAAAAATTACACAAAAAATTTACTAAATTTGTAAAAATTCCACCAAAGTTACCAACATTGTTGACAATTTCACCAAAATCTACTTAGATTTTCTTTTTAATTATTAGAAATAGCTAAAATTTATCATAATTCCATCAAAAACATTAAATTTATAAAAATTCCACCAAAGTTAGGAAAATATTTATAAATTCCATCAAAATTTTAATGGATTTTAAAAAAATTTACTAAAAATAGCTAAAATTGAAGATAATTCTATCAAAAACGTATTTGATTTTTTTAAATTCCACCAAAGTTTGCAGAATTTTTAACAATTCCACCAACATTTTAATGGATTTTTATAAAAACTCCTAAAAATAGTTACAATTGAAAATAATTCCACCAAGAACTTAATACATTTCTAAAAATTTCACCAAAAATTTGGTAAATTTGTAAAAATTCCACCAAAGTTAAAAAAATTTTTAACAATTCCAGCAAAATGTTATTGAATTTTTAAAATATTTACTAAAAAAAGCTACAATTGAAAATAATTTCACCAAAAATGTATTAAATTCTTAAAAATTCCACCAAAAACTTATTAAATTTGTAAAAATTCCATCAAAGTTAGCAGAATTTTTATCAATTCCACTAACATTTTAATGGATTTTTGAAAAAAATCACTACAAATAACTAAAATTGTAAATAGTTCCACCAAAAATGTATTAGGTTCTTAAAAATTCCACCAAAGTTAGTAACATTTTTAACAATTTCTAATTTTAAAAATTTTTTTTTTAATTTTTAACGTTTCAAACCATTATTTAACACTAATTCTTCTTCTAACTCCCTAAAACATCTGGAATAACTCTCAAACGTTTCCTTAAATAATTCACTCACATTAATATTTCAACTCAACAAACCCACAAAGAACATTTATCGCACTACTACATCGTTTAGTTTCACCCTTAATAATTGCTTTATCACAAACGTTTAAGAAAATTACTCTTAATTTTTTCAATGTCTCCTAAACTAAAATTACAATGTAGAACATTTGGAAAATTTCTCACAGTTTGATGATGTTTATTAATTTATTATAAGTTGACTAACAATAAGAATCTTGGGGAGTTTGAGAATCGTTTATTCTACCTTCATTTGTGATTGCGCTTTGGTTTATTTTCGTCGATTTGGAAATTTTGAAGTCGAAATGGAACGTTGGATTGGAAAAACTGCTGTTGTAACAGGAGCTAGTTCCGGAATTGGAGCTGCTATAAGTGAAAAATTTGTTAAATTAGGGATAAATGTATGTAATACCTTTATTATTATGTTATACATTATTTCATATTAAAGTTTTATTTATTATTGAAATAAATAAATTAAAAAATCTAATTTAAAGGTTGTTGGTATCGCTAGAAGAATACATTTATTAGAAAAACTTGAGGAAAAAGTTGCACAATTTGAAGAAAACCAAACGGCTAAATTTTATCCATATCAATGTGACGTATCCATTGAAGAAAATATAAATAAAGCTTTTTCTTGGATTGAAGAGAACTTGGGTGGTATTTCAATAATGGTTAATAACGCTGGAGTATACGTACCAACAACAATTATAAGTAATTTAATTCAATTTACAAATTTGACAATAAAATTGTCAAGTTTTAGAAAATTATTAATAAATAAAAAAATGCTAATAATTTGACAATTTTTAGAAGAATTTTAATTATTTTAGACGATTCTTAAAGCATTTTGAGGAATTTTAATAGAATTTTATGAAAATTTAAAAATTTTCTAAAAATTAAACAAATTCCAAATAAATTTTAGCAAAATGTTAATAATTTTAGAAAGATGTTTGAGAATTTAAGACAGTTTTTAAAAGAATTATAATTGTTTTAGACGACTTTTAGAAAAGTTCAAGAAATTTTTTGAGAATTTAAGAAATTTAAGGTTTTTCAAAAAATTAAACTATTCTTAAACAACTTTTTGAAAAATATCAACAATTTTTATCATCTTTTAGAAGAAATAGAACTATTTCGAACAATTCCTCTAAAATTTCAAGGAATTTTTAGTAAATTTTAGCAATTTTAATAGATTTTTAAAAAAATGAACTTATTTTAAATAATTTTGTGAAAAATATTAACAATTTTAGACAATTTCTTGAAGAATTTTAACTATTTTAGACGATTTTTAAAAAAATTCAGGGAATTTTTAAAGAATTTAAGGAATTTTAATAATTTTCCTAAAAATTAAACTATTTTTAAACAGTTTTCTGAAAAATAACGAAAATTATTGTCAATTTTAGACCATTTTTTGAAGAATTTTAACTGTTTTAAACGATTTTTTAAAAAAATTCGAGGATTTTTTAGAAAATTTAAATAATTTTAATAATTTCTCAAAAAATTAAACTATTTTTGAACAACTTTTTGAAAAATATCAACAATTTTAGACAACTTTTAGAAGAAATTGAAGCATTTTAGGTAATTCTTATGGCGAATTCGATTGGGTGCACTGGTGCGCACCAGTGCATAACAGCGTGTTCTATTGGTTGTTTCGTTGTATTCTATTACACTTTATTATTGTAGTTTATAAGACATTTTAAACATCATCAAGCCTTGAACACACTTACAAGTGATGTTATGATTACGTTTGATTTCATCGCTTTCTGTTGAATTTGCCCTTTTTTGCACTAAGCTAGTGTGACATATGTCACATTTTGCACTCAACGAGTGCGCACCAGTGCACACTAGTTTTGCCAATCGAATTCGCCATTAGAAAAGTTCAAGAAATTTGTAGTAAATTTTAGGAATTTCAAGAGAATTTTTAACGGTTTTTCAACAATTTCTTGAAAAATATTAACAATTTTAGAGAGATTTCGAACAAATTTAGCCATATTAGACGTTTTTTTGCAAGTTTCAAAAAAATAAACTAGTTAATAATTAAAAGGTCAAATTTGACAGCTCAAACCTCAAACTTACAGCTTAAACATTAAATTTGACAGCAGAAATATTAAATTAACAAGAAAAACGCCAAATTTAACAGCTAAAACGCCGAACTGACAGCTTAAACGTCAAATTAATAATTAAAAGATCAAATTTGACAGCTCAAACGTCAAACTGGCAGTTTAAACGTGAAATTTGTCAGTAGAAATATCAGGTTAACAATTAAAACGTCAAATTTGACAGTAAAAATGTCAAGTTAACAATTAAAAGATCAAATTTAACAGCTAAAATGCCAAACTGACAGTTTAAACGTCAAATTTAACAGTTAAAACGCCAAACTGACAGTTTAAACGTCAAATTTGACAGTAGAAATGTCTAGTTAACAATTAAAACGTCAAATTTGACAATAGAAATGTCAAGTTAACAGTTAAAAGATTAAATTTGACAGCTAAAACGTCAGACTCGCAGTTTAAACATTAAATTTGACAGTAGAAATGTCAAATTAACAATAAAAAACGTCAAATTTAACAACTAAAACACCAAACTGACAGTTTAAACGTCAAATTTGACAGTAGAAATGTCAAGTTAACAATTAAAACGTCAAATTTAACAGTTAAAACGCCAAACTGACAGTTTAAACGTCAGATTTGACAGTAGAAATGTCAAGTTAACAGTTAAAAGATTAAATTTGACAGCTCAAACGTCAGACTCACAGTTTAAACATTAAATTTGACAGTAGAAATGTCAATTTAACAATAAAAATCGTCAAATTTAACAGCTAAAACACCAAACTCACAGTTTAAACGTCAAATTTGACAGTAGAAATGTCAAGTTAACAATTAAAATGTCAAATTTGACAATAAAAATGTCAAGTTAACAATTAAAAGATCAAATTTGACAACTCAAACGTCAGACTGACAGCTTAAACGTCAAATTTGACAGATAAAACGCCAAACTGACAGTTAAAAAAATAGTAAAAATATTGAACTTGTTGGTTTGATTATAACTTTAATATAATTTGTAAAATATTTCTACCAAGCGTTCATAAATTTCAATTTGAATTTAGCGCGCTATTTTAGTGATTTTTGATATTAAACGTTGCTAACTTCGGAATGTTTACATTGTAGCTTTGACAGCAATTTTATTTTCCACATTCAAGAAATGCATTAATTTTATAAATCTTTTGATGACTTTAGATATTTTTAGATGGATTGCTAAAAATGTTGCAAAAAATTAACCTCTAGAACGCCAAATTCAAAAGCCTTCCAATCATTTATGCTCAGTGTTTTAAAAATTGTCATTATATTTTACAGAATTTTATTAATGAAACATTTTTAGATGGTGATTCTAATTCTTGGCGAAAAACGACCGACTTAAACCTTCTTTCAGCATGCATTTGTACGAAACACGCCATAAAATCAATGAAAACTTACCAAATAGACGGTCAAATAATAAACATTGGAAGTATTGCCGGTTATTACATTCCTTACGTTGATCCACCGGTTTTAAACGTTTATGCTTCATCTAAACACGGTCTACGAGCCGCCACTGAGACTTTAAGACGGGAATTAAGATACTATAAATCAAATATACGAACAACGGTAAGTATCAAATTTAAAAAAATAATAATGCAGTGAAATCTCCTTTGGGCGGACACCAACAGGACGCACCAAAGTGTCCGTTCAAGAAGAGTGTTCGCTTAAGATAAAGGCGAAGTAATTATATGAGAGTCGAATGGTTCCACGGAAACTGTCCGTCTAAGAGGGGTGTCTGTTCAAGAGGGGTCTCCGCAAAGGGGAATTTCACTGTATATGGAAAAAATGTTTTATTGGTTTTTTTTTCAATAGTATATCGCACCGGGATTTGTCGCAACCGAATTTTTAGCCGTCGATGATTCTTCTAACGGTGAGGAAATGGTAAACGAAAGTATACCAATGTTAAAATCAGAAGACATAGCTGATATTTGCGCTTTTGTACTTTCAACGCAACCACATTGTCATGTAAACTCTTTAAAATAAGTTATATTAGTTTATAATTTATTCCCATGGTTATTTTTAGCTACCGGAAATTATAGTAAGAGCCATCGGAGAAGAAATATAGATATAATGGCAATAAGAAGAAACAATTACAAAGAATTTTGTATAATTTCTATTTCTCATTTGTTAATTTTACGAAAATAAATCATCTTCAGTAGAATTTTATTTGATTTTTAATCGCTTTTTTAAAATTTTTGATAGTTAACTAACCTAACTTCTTAGAAAATTCGATCAAATTTTAAAAAATCATCCAGACTTTATTTATAGGAATTAAGAAATAATTTCTATGTTAAATTGAACTTAAAAGATTCTATTTTGATTTAAATAAGTCAAATTTGTTCTAATTTTTACCAAGAAAATTAAAAAAATTTTCAAAGTTGGTAAAAAATTTTTTAGGTTAAAAAATTAACCATTTTTTTAAAAATTCATCAAAAATTCATTTTTAAACATTTTGATTTAATTTTTTTTCTATATGAAACTTAAAACATTCTAATTTCAATTAAAAAAGACCGTTTTATTCCATGTGTTGTCAAAAAAATTAAAAAAATTTTCAAAGTTGGAAAAAAATGTTGACACTTTTTAACTTAAATAAAAAAAATCGATGAATTTTAAAAATCCATTAAAAATTCATTTTTAAAGATTTTGATTTGATTTTTTTTTTATATGAAACTTAAAACATTCTAATTTCAATTAAAAAAGACCGTTTTATTCCAAGTGTTGTCAAAAAAATTAAAAAAATTTTCAAAGTTGGTAAAAATTTTTTTAGATTAGAAAATTAATAATTTTTTTAAAAATTCATCAAAAATTCATTTTTAAACATTTTGATTTGATTTTTTTTCTAAATGAAACTTAAAATTTTCTAACTTCAATTTAAAAAGACCGTTTTATTCCAAGTGTTGTAAAAAAAATTAAAAAAATTTTCAAAGTTGGTAAAAATTTTTTTAGATTAGAAAATTAATAATTTTTTTAAAAATTCATCAAAAATTCATTTTTAAACATTTTGATTTGATTTTTTTTCTAAATGAAACTTAAAACATTCTAATTTCAATTAAAAAAGACCGTTTTATTCCAAGTGTTGTCAAAAAAATTAAAAAAATTTTCAAAGTTGGTAAAAAACTTTTTAGGTTAGAAAATTAATCATTTTTTAAAAATTTCATCAAAAATTCATTTTTAAACATTTTGATTTGATTATTTTATAAATGAAACTTAAAATTTTCTAATTTCAATTAAAAAAGACCGTTTTATTCCAAGTGTTGTCAAAAAAATTAAAAAAATTTTCAAAGTTGATAAAAATTTTTTTAGGTTAGAAAATTAATCATTTTTTAAAAAATTCATCAAAAATTCATTTTTAAACATTTTGATTTGATTTTTTTTCTAAATGAAACTTAAAATTTTCTCATTTCAAATAAAAAAGACCGTTTTATTCCAAGTGTTGTCAAAAAAATTAAAAAAATTTTCAAAGTTGGTAAAAAATTTTTTAGGATAGAAAATTAATCATTTTTTAAAAATTCATCAAAAATTCTTTTTTAAAGATTTTGATTTGATTTTTTTTCTAAATGAAACTTAAAATTTTCTAATTTCAATTAAAAAAGACCGTTTTATTCCAAGTGTTGTCAAAAAAATTAAAAAAATTTTCAAAGTTGGTAAAAATTTCTTTAGGTTAGAAAATTAATAATTTTTTAAAAAATTCATCAAAAATTCATTTTTAAACATTTTGATTTGATTTTTTTTCTAAATGAAACTTGAAATTTTCTCATTTCAATTAAAAAAGACCGTTTTATTCCAAGTGTTGTCAAAAAAAATTAAAAAAATGTTCAAAGTTGGTAAAAATTTTTTTAGATTAGAAAATTAATAATTTTTTTAAAAATTCATCAAAAATTCATTTTTAAACATTTTGATTTGATTTTTTTTCTAAATGAAACTTAAAACATTCTAATTTCAATTAAAAAAGACCGTTTTATTCCAAGTGTTGTCAAAAAAATTAAAAAAATTTTCAAAGTTGTTAAAAAAATTTTGACATTTCTAACCTAACTTCAGTAAATCGATCAACTTTAAAAAATCGTCCAGAGTTTATTTATAGGAATTAAGAAATGATTTTTAGATTAAATTAAACCTAAAATATTCTATTTTTAATTAAAAAAGTCAATTTTGTTCTAATTTTTACCAAAAAAATTAAAAAAATTCCCTTACTAGTACTTAAAAAAAAAATTTTAACTGATAATAAATAATTGTAACTAATGACTCAATGTACATACTTATCCACATTTCTTTACTTAAAAAAATTAAATTAATTAACTACTCACTAAAATAACAAACAAAACTAACTAACTAAATAACTTTATATCCATTAGTGATTTAAACACGGCTCAAAAATGAAGTTTTTAAACTATCCCTTTTTATTATTAACTTTATTATGGATTTCATGTCGATTTTGTGTCTCGTATAAAATTTTAGCAGTCTTCCAAACACCGTCTTATAGTCATTTTATAGCCGGAGGAGCGATTGCCAAAGAACTTGCTTTAAAAGGTCACCAAGTTACCGTTCTAAGTAGTTATCCCCAAACGAATTCAATTAAAAACTATAAAGATATCGAATTAGTTGGATTGAAAGAATGGATGAACGGTAAGTTTAAAAAATTTTAAAATTTCAACTTAAAATCTAACCTTTAATATTTATTTTTTAGATTTTGCTAGTAAATTAAATTTGATTGACTTCGAGAATGAAAATATATTTGTAAGAACAAATCTTCCTTATACAATTGAATATGAAATGTCTAAATTAATCTACGAAAACAAACAAGTAAAAAAACTAATGAAATCTAAAGAAAAATTCGATGTAGTTATCATCGAACAATTTATCGGTGAACCTTTATATGGTTTATGTTATATTTTCAAAGCACCTTGTATATCGTATTCACCGATTGGATCCAATTCACGAACGAATCGAATTGTAGGAAACATCGGTTTAGCTTCTTACGTTCCGGATGTTGCCGGTTATTATTCACCTAAAATGACCTTCTTTGAACGTTTACACAACTTATACACTTTAATTTTTCAAGAACTTTTCTACCATTTATACGCTTTACCAAAATTAGATACACTTTTACACCAATATATTCCAAATTCACCTCCGTTATCTCAATTAGTTTATAACACATCTTTAGTTTTATTAAATTCACATCCAGCTTTATCCGGAGCTTTACTTTTAACACCAAATATGATCGAAATTGGTGGAATTCACATTCAAAGTTTTAAAGATGAAAAACTCCCTCAAGACGTCCAAGAATTTTTAGACAAACATAACGAAGGAGTGATTTATTTCGCTTTCGGTTCAAGTTTTAAATCTAAAAACATACCAAAAGAAATTCTCGAAGAAATTTTTAAAACTTTAAGAAAATATAAAAAACCCATTTTGTGGAAATACGAGGAAGAATTACCCAAAGGTTTAGAACACGTTAAAACCTTAAAGTGGTTTCCTCAAACGGCCGTGTTGGCTCACAAAAACATAAAAGCCTTTATAACACATTGCGGGAGATTAAGCACTTTAGAATCTCTCTATTATGGCGTTCCGATGATTGGTATACCATTCTTTGGCGATCAAACCTACAATGCAGCCCAAATGAGTTATCTAGGCTACGCTTTACAACTTAAATTTAAAACTTTAACAGCCGAGAAGTTGTATAAAGCTTTAATTGAAATTACAACCAATTCAACGTGAGTATATCTAAAAAAATATTTTTTTAAATCAAACTCATGATTTTTAAGGTATTATAAAGAAGCTCAACTTCGATCGAAAGCAATGCAAAGAGAAAATCAAATAGAAAAGAGTATAAACTGGATAGAACATGTAATCGAGTTTAAAGGTGCTAGTTATCTTAAACACGCCGGACTTAATTTATCTTGGTATCAATTTTGGATGATTGATATAGCATTATTTTTAATAATTTTAATCGTTATGAACGCATTTATAGGTTATGTAATCTTACAATGTTGTTTTAAAAAATCAACTTATAAATCTCATATCAAATACAAAATAAATTAGAAAAATATTTTATATAACATATAAATAAACTTTACTTGAAGGAAAAAAAGTTATTAATAATAATATTATTAAATTAGATTAAATTCCAAATATAAATTTATATGGCGCCATCTCTTAGAAAACTGTCAAATTTAAAACTCAACTTAACGACACTAAAATCATTTTAATTAATCTGTAAATTTATAAAATATCAAATAATTTCTTTAAATTGAATCAATAAAAATGTACTTTTAAAATTATTTTCATCAAATTATTAAAAAAAAACTATTAATTTAATTCCAAATAGAAATACATATAACACCATCTGTTAGAAAATCGTCAAACTTAATCTTAACTAACTCAACCAAACACTAAAATCGCTTTAATTAATTTGTAAATTTATAAAATACCGAAAAATTTCTTTAAATTGAAACAATAAAAATGTACTTTTAAAATTATTTTCATTAAATTATTAAAAAAATAAAAAAAAACTATTAATTTAAAAAATAAATTCATATTACGCCATCTCTTAGAAAACCTTCAAACTTAAAAGTAATTAATTCGACTTAATAACACTAAAATTGCTTTAATTAATTTGTAAATTTATAAAATACCGAATGATTTCTTTAATTGAAGCAATAAAAATGTACTTTCAAAATTATTTTCATTAAATTATTAAAAAAATATATTAAATTACAAAAATAAATTCATATATCTTGCGCCATCTCTTGGAAAACCATCAAACTTAAAGGTAACTAATTCAACTTCAACACTAAAATCGATTTAATTAATTTGTAAATTTATAAAATACCGAAAATTTTCTTTAAATTGAAACAATAAAAATGTATTTTTAAAATTATTTTCATTAAATTATTTAGAAAAAAACTATTAATTTAAAAAATAAATTCATATGACGCCATCTCTTAGAAAACCGTCAAATTTAAAAATAACTAATTTAATTTAACATCACTAAAATCGCTTTAATTAATTTGTAAATTTATAAAATACCGAAAATTTTCTTTAAATTGAAACAATAAAAATGTACTTTTGAAATTATTTTCATTAAATTATTTAAAAAAAAGCTATTAACTTAATTCCAAATATAAATTCATATAACACCATCTCTTAGAAAATCGTCAAACTTAATCTTAACTAACTTAACCAAACACTAAAATCGCTTTAATTAATTTGTAAATTTATAAAATACCGAAATATTTCTTTAAATTGAAACAATAAAAATGTATTTTTAAAATTATTTTCATTAAATTATTTAGAAAAAAAAACTATTAATTTAAAAAATAAATTCATATGACGCCATCTCTTAGAAAACCGTCAAATTTAAAAATAACTAATTTAATTTAACATCAATTAAAATTTATAAAAATTTATAAAATACCGATTGATTTCTCTAAATTGAAACAATAAAAATGTACTTTTAAAATTATTTTCATTAAATAATTAAAAAACTATTAAATTATTTAGAAAAAAAACTATTAATTTAAAAAATAAATTCATATGACGCCATCTCTTAGAAAACCGTCAAATTTAAAAATAACTAATTTAATTTAACATCACTAAAATCGCTTTAATTAATTTGTAAATTTATAAAATAGCGAATGATTTCTCTAAATTAAAACAATAAAAAAGTACTTTTAAAATTATTTTCATTAAATTATTAAAAAAAAAAAACTTAATTTAAAAAATAAATATAGCACCATCTGTTAGAAAATCGTCAAACTTAATCTTAACTAACTCAACCAAACAATAAAATCGCTTTAATTAATTTGTAAATTTATAAAATACCGAAAAATCTCTTTAAATTGAAACAATAAAAATGTACTTTTAAAATTATTTTCATTAAATTATTAAAAAAAAATAAAAAAAAACTATTAATTTAAAAAATAAATTCATATTGCGCCATCTCTTAGAAAACCGTCAAATTTAAAAGTAACTAATTTAATTTAACACTGAAATCGCTTTAATTAATTCGTAAATTTATAAAATACCGAATAATTTCTTTAAATTGAAAGAATAAAAATGTACTTTTAAAATTATTTTCATTAAATTATTAAAAAAATAAAAAAAGCTATTAATTTAAAAAATAAATTCATATGACGCCATCTCTTAGAAAATCGCCAAACTTAAAAGTAACTAATTCAACCTAACAACACTAAAATCGCTTTAATTAATTTATAAATTTATAAAACACCGAAAAATTTCTAATTTAAACAACAAAAATGTACTTTTAGAAGTATTTTAATTAAAATTATCCTATAAATGAAATAAAAATATAATAGAAAATGAAAATAGTAAAATTTATTTTTTCAAGGTTGGTAATGCTGGAAAAATTCCATCCATAATCCGTAAATAAACATAAAATATTAATTTAATTTAATTGAGAGTATAAATAGAAGAAATAATCGAATAAATTGATTAAGTTGAGGAAATAATCAACTTGTAGTGGTAGAATGGACGGATTTTCTTCAAAAAAAGCAAAAACCGAAGGTAGGTGATAAAAAATCATTTTTGAGGTTATGTTTGAAATGACGCTTTGTAAAAAAATTTAAGGTTAATAATCAAAATACTAAAGAAATTTTAATTAGAATTTACAATTTATTTTTATTAAGTAATTATACGTATATTTATTAATAATTTAGTTTTTTTTATTTAAAAATTTCCATTTTTATTTAGCCCTAACTTCACTTCAATAACAACCGTTAAACGTCAAATGTCACAAACGTCAAAAGTGTCAAAAACGCGCGTGTTTTGAGGTTATATACAAAAGTGTTTAAAGTGATTAGTGTTTAATAAAAATAAAATGTTGCGAAGACAAGCTCGTTTACGTCGGGAATACCTTTATAGAAAAACCGTCGAAGATAAACAAAAAAGCATACAAGATAAAAAAAACCGCATTAAAAAAAGTTTAGAAGAAAATGTAATGATACACGGAGACCTTCAAAAAAAAGCCCTTCACTATCAAAAGAAACTCGAATGGGAAGATCAAGGACCGGAAACGGCTGTAAAACTCGGGGGAGAAAGCGGTGGAGCTTTCGCTAATTCCCAAGATGATGAATACCGTTACGCTGGAGTCGAAGACCCAAAAATAGTTATTACAACCTCCCGAGATCCAAGTTCTCGATTAAAACAATTCGTAAAAGAAGTTCGATTAATTTTTCCAAACGCTCAAAGAATGAATCGGGGTAATTACGAAATGAAACAGCTAATTAGTGCTTGTAGAGCTAACGACGTTACCGATTTTATCGTTGTACACGAACATCGAGGTGTTCCGGATGGATTAATCATTTGTCATTTACCGTACGGACCAACGGCTTATTTTAATTTATCCGATGTTGTTATGAGACACGATATACCAGATATCGGAACTATGTCCGAACAATATCCGCATTTAATATTCCATAATTTTAAGACTACTTTGGGAGAGAGAGTTATGTCTATTTTAAAGTATTTATTCCCCGTTCCAAAAGAAGACTCGAAGAGAGTGATTACGTTTGCTAATCACGATGATTATATTAGTTTTAGACATCATACGTATAAAAAGAAGGACAATCAGGTAGGTTTTTGGGTTGGTTTTATTAATTTTTTTTATTTTTTTGATTTAATTGATTTATATTTTTAACTTTAGATTGAATTAGATGAAGTTGGACCAAGATTTCAATTAAAATTGTATCAAATTAAGTTAGGTACGTTGGATAATGCCGATTCTGCGGATACGGAATGGGTTTTAAGACCGTTTATGAATACTACGGTGAAGAGGAGGTTTTTAAGTGATGCCGACGGTTGGGACCAAGAATAAGAAGGATTTTCTTGGGATTTTTTACATCAATGTTAATTATAATTTAAAAAAATAAATAAATAATTAAATAAAATTGATGAAGTAAATTTGAGTTTTACTTAAAAATTTTTTCAAAATCAACGAAAAGAAATATTGGGAATTTTCTTGTAAATTTATAAACTACAATGTTTAATTTATTAATTTCCTAAAAATCATTAAAATTCATTTTGTAGTTTTTAAGAAAAAAAAAAAAAATTTTAACCTAACCTACAATTTTGAAAAATTGAAATTTTTTAATCAAAGTTAAAATTTTTTTAAAAATCAACGAAAAGAAATATTGGGAATTTTTTCATAAATTTATAAACTACAATGTTTAATTTATTAATTTCCTAAAAATCATTAAAATTTATTTTGTAGTTTTTAAGAAAAAAAAATTTTTAACTTAACCTAAAATTTTGAAAAATTGAAATTTTTTAATCAAAGTTAAAATTTTTTTAAAAATCAACGAAAAGAAATATTGGGAATTTTTTCATAAATTTATAAACTACAATGTTTAATTTGTTAATTTCCTAAAAATCATTAAAATTTATTTTGTAGTTTTTAAGAAAAAAAAAAAAATTTTTAACTTAACCTAAAATTTTGAAAAATTGAAATTTTTTACTCAAAGTTAAATTTTTTTTAAAAATCAACGAAAAGAAATATTGGAAATTTTCTTGTAAATTTATAAACTACAATGTTTAATTTATTAATTTCCTAAAAATCATTAAAATTTATTTTGTAGTTTTTAAGAAAAAAAATTTTTTAACTTAACCTAAAATTTTGACCAAAATCGAAATTTTTTATTCAAAGTTAAAAATTTTTTAAAAATCAACGAAAAGAAATATTGGAAATTTTCTTGTAAATTTATAAACTACAATGTTTAATTTATTAATTTCCTAAAAATCATTAAAATTTATTTTGTAGTTTTTAAGAAAAAAAAATTTTTAACTTAACCTAAAATTTTGAAAAATTGAAATTTTTTAATCAAAGTTAAAAATTTTTTAAAAATCAACGAAAAGAAATATTGGGAATTTTCTCGTAAATTTATAAACTACAATGTTTAATTTATTAATTTCCTAAAAATCATTAAAATTTATTTTGTAGTTTTTAAGAAAAAAAAATTTTTAACTTAACCTAAAATTTTGAAAAATCGAAATTTTTTAATCAAAGTTAAAATTTTTTTAAAAATCAACGAAAAGAAATATTGGGAATTTTCTTGTAAATTTATAAACTACAATGTTTAATTTATTAATTTCCTAAAAATCATTAAATTTTTTTTTGTAGTTTTTAAGAAAAAAAATTTTTTAACTTAACCTAAAATTTTGAAAAATCGAAATTTTTTAGTCAAAGTTAAAATTTTTTTAAAAATCAACGAAGAGAAATATTGGGAATTTTCTTGTAAATTTATAAACTACAATGTTTAATTTATTAATTTCCTAAAAATCATTAAATTTTTTTTTGTAGTTTTTAAGAAAAAAAATTTTTTAACTTAACCTAAAATTTTGAAAAATCGAAATTTTTTAGTCAAAGTTAAAATTTTTTTAAAAATCAACGAAGAGAAATATTGGGAATTTTCTTGTAAATTTATAAACTACAATGTTTAATTTATTAATTTTATAAAAATCATTAAAATTTATTTTGTAGTTTTTAAGAAAAAAAAATTTTTAACTTAACCTAAAATTTTGACCAAAATTGAAATTTTTTAGTCAAAGTTAAAAATTTTTTAAAAATCAACGAAAAGAAATATTGGGAATTTTCTTGTAAATTTATAAACTAGAATGTTTAATTTATTAATTTTATAAAAATCATTAAAATTTATTTTGTAGTTTTTAAGAAAAAAAAAAATTTTTTTAACTTAACCTAAAATTTTGACCAAAATCGAAATTTTTTAGTCAAAGTTAAAAATTTTTTAAAAATCAACGAAAAGAAATATCGGGAATTTTCTTGTAAATTTATAAACTACAATGTTTAATTTATTAATTTTATAAAAATCATTAAAATTCATTTTGTAGTTTTTAAGAAAAAAAAAAAAAAAAATTTAACTTAACCTAAAATTTTGACCAAAACCGAAATTTTTTAGTCAAATTTTCATTACGAACTTTTATAAATTTTTATAAAACCCAATTATAGGTTGTTATATGTCATTAGTATAAAGTTTTCAATACATTTTATCTTTTTATCAAGTTCTAAACCTAACCTACATTAAATAAATTAGCTGTCAAATTTAAATGTTTGTATTATCCTTCCGAAACACAAATTTTCATTACGAACCTTTATAAATCTTTATAAAACCCAATTATAGGTTGTTATATGTCCTTAATATAAAGTTTTTATAACATTTCATCATTGTATCAAGTTCTAAATCTAACCTATATTAAATAAATTGGTTGATAAGTTTGAACATTTCAAGTACCTTCCGAAGCACAAATTTTCATTATGAACCTTTATAAATCTTTATAAAATTCAATTATAGGTTGTTACTTGTCATTAATATAAAGTTTTCAATACATTTTATCTTTCTATCAAGTTTCAAACCTAACCTACATTAAATAAATTAGCTGTCAAATTTATATGTTTCTATTATCCTTCCGAAACACAAATTTTCATTACGAACCTTTATAAATCTTTATAAAACCCAATTATAGGTACTTAAATATCATTAATATAAAGTTTTTATAACATTTCATCATTGTATCAAGTTCTAAATCTAACCTATATTAAATAAATTGGTTGATAAGTTTGAACATTTCAAGTACCTTCCAAAACACAAATTTTCATTACGAACCTTTATAAATCTTTATAAAATCCAATTATAGGTTGTTACTTGTCATTAATATAAAGTTTTCAATGCATTTTATCTTTCTATCAAGTTTCAAACCTAACCTACATTAAATAAATTAGCTGTCAAATTTAAATGTTTCTATTATCCTTCCGAAACACAAATTTTCATTACGAACCTTTATAAATCTTTATAAAACCCAATTATAGATTGTTATATGTCATTAATATAAAGTTTTTATAATATTTCATCATTTTATTAAGTTCTAAAAAGATTTTTTTAACTTACCCTAAAATTTTAGTCAAAAATTAAATATTTAAGACTAAATTAAGACCTTCTAATTTGAATTTTTATTAAATAATTTTAGATTTGGAAGTCACCGGAGTTTCAAGAAGCGGAAGAGTCCGCAAAAAGTCCTCCAAATTAATGGACTTTGAATCTCCGGATGAAATCGACAAATCCTTCAAACGGCAAGCTTCCACTCAACGTAAACAAGAAACTTATGATTTTCAACCCAGGCAAAAAGAAAAACCTTTTATTTCACCAAAAGAAGAGGTAAATTACAAAAAAACCCATCTAATAAACTCATAAATGTTTAAATTTAGGAACAAGAAGTATCGATGGAATACGAAGATACTTACATGCAAGATTCCGGTTCGGAATTTGATGCTTCTCAATTTGAAGGTCGAACGGAATCCAGCGAAGATTCACCTGACTCCGATAGTGATTATGAAAACGAAGAAGCAACAGGTTTTCGTCGATTAGATGAAGGCCCCGGTCAAAGTTTGTATTCCGACAAAAAAAAGAAAAAGCGACTCGTTATAAGAGACGGTAAAATTGTAGGTCGAAGCACTAAAGGACAAAAAGGTAAAAAGGAGTGTTATGAGAATGGTTGGTGGCTTTGCTTCGAGAATTCTAACCTAAAATTCTGCTTTTCTAACCGAAAAACACCAAAATACAAAAAAAAAGAAAAAAAATAACAATAAAAATAAGAAATCAATTTAAAATCAATAAAAAAAAAACTAACATTTAACTTTTAAAAGAACATAAACAGGTATTTTTTTAATATATATAATAATTATAGCTTCTATACTAATATGCATGTTAATCGTAGTCTTTTAAATTAATTTTTTTCATTTTCGAATGAGTAGAATTAATATCTGATTAATTTTAATAAAATTTATTGATAAAAATCTTATTAAAGTCGCTAAATTTCGTCTAAAATACAATAAAAGTCGCTAAAATTTGTTTAAAATACTATAAAAATACAAATAAAAACTCATCTGTCAAAAATTTTAACAAATCAAAACATTTATGAAGATAGTTAGAATGGTGAAACAGATTTACCAACCTAAATAAATGTAGGTAACTAAAAATAACTTTACAAATTAAAAAAATTAAATTAATGTTTTAATTATATTAAATACTAAAAATCGTTTTTTTTTTTCTTTAATAATAAATCATAATTACATTTTAAAAAAGGTAATTACAATAAATTAGATGAAATTAAAAAATTATATCTCAACCTTAAAAACGAAAATCACCAACTTAAAAATCAAAATTATTAATTATTTTTATTTAAACAAATTAATTTAATATTTTTAGTCAAATTTAAATTAATTTATTAAAATTAATTTCATTATAACCTATAAAAATCATGAAAGACAAATGTCAAAGTGGTATTTAAACTAACCTCAAAAAAATAAAAATTTTAATTTAGACGAAACTATTAGTGACTTTAATAAAATTATTTCGTTTATGTTTTACATGTAAATTTGTGTGTAATTTGCGTTTTATTTTATTTAATTAACAATTTTATTTTATTTAACATAACAATTTGATTGATTCCTTAAAAAATTTATTTTATAATTATTGTAGTAGATTTTTAAATTATTCTATTTTATGTTATTTACTTTTTAAATTGAGTTAAATGTTACAGGTAAATCAGAGCAATTACAATCGGGGGCGAAAGGTAAACCCAGTACAAAAAAAACTTGTCAAAAATCACCGACCGTCCCTCTAGCATCTTTTCAGCTCGGTTTACCAACGGTTGGTCACTCGACAACATCTCCTCCGAGTCCCAAAGGTAAAGATTCGGCGGGAAAAGCGATCGGAATAAAACCCATCGACGTAGCGGCCCATTTAAAGCTTCTCGGAGAGAATTTAACCTTAATCGGAGTTCGACTCATGGAACATGATGTATTTACTAATACGTTATTATTTTATTAATCATATTGTAAATATTTTTGGTTTTTTAGGGACAAATTGCCGTTTCTGGAAGTTTATCCGTTTTACTTGACTCATTGGTTTGTTGTCTTGGACCTTTGTTGTGTTTAACCCAACTTATTCCGGAGTTACAAGAAGGTTGTATTACTCCGGAAGAACATCTTACTAACTTGGATCATGTTGCTTATATTATGCCAGGATGTTAGATTTTTTAAATTATTTTCTCTTTAATTAGATGATTTTTTATATTAGATTAGATTAATTGAGAAATAATGTGTAAAAATATTGAAAAAATAAATTTACTTACAAAAATCGATCAACTTTAAAAATTCGCCAAAAATTCATTTTTAAAGATTTCGATTTGATTTTTTTTCTAAAAGAAACTTAAAGAATTCTAGTTTTAAATCAAAAATACCGTTTTATTCTAAACGTTATCAAAAGAATTAAAAAAATTTTCAAAGTAGAGTAAAAATTTTTTTAGGTTAGAAAATTAACCATTTTTTAAAAATTCACCAAAAATTCATTTTTAAAGATTTCGATTTGATTTTTTTTCTAAATGAAATTTAAAACATTCTAGTTTTAATTAAAAAAGACCGTCTTGTTCTAAATATTGTCAAAAAAATTAAAAAAATTTTCAAAGTTGATAAAAAATTTTTGACACTTCTAACCTAACTTAAAAAATCGATCAACTTTAAAAATTCATCAAAAATTCATTTTTAAAGATTTTGATTTGATTTTTTTTCTAAATGAAACTTAAAACATTCCAATTTTAATTAAAAAAGATCGTTTTATTCCAAGTGTTGTCAAAAAAATTAAAAAAAATTTTAAAGTTGGTAAAAAATTTTTGACACTTCTAACCTAACTTTAAAAAAATCGATCAATTTTAAAGATTCGCCAAAAATTCATTTTTAAAGATTTTGATTTGATTCTTTTTCTAAATGAAACCTAAAACATTCAAATTTTAATTAAAAAAGACTGTTTTCTTCCAAGTTTTGTCAAAAAAATTAAAAAAATTTTCAAAGTTGGTAAAAATTTTTTTAGGTTAGAAAATTAACCATTTTTTAACAAATTCACCAAAAATTCATTTTTAAAGATTTTGATTTGATATTTTTTCTAGATGAAACTTAAAACATTCTAATTTTAATTAAAAAAGACCGTTTTGTTCTAGATGTTATCAAAAAAATTAAAAAAATTTTCAAAGTTGGTAAAAAATTTTTTAGGTTAGAAAATTAACCATTTTTTAAAAAATTCACCAAAAATTCATTTTTAAAGATCTTGATTTGATTTTTTTTCTAAATGAAACTTAAAACATTCTAGTTTTAATTAAAAAAGACCGTTTTGTTCTAGATGTTATCAAAAAAATTAAAAAAATTTTCAAAGTTGGTAAAAAATTTTTTAGGTTAGAAAATTAACCATTTTTTAAAAAATTCACCAAAAATTCATTTTTAAAGATCTTGATTTGATTTTTTTTCTAAATGAAACTTAAAACATTCTAGTTTTAATTAAAAAAGACCGTTTTGTTCCAAGTGCTGCCAAAAAAATTAAAAAAATTTTCAAAGTTGGTAAAAATTTTTTTAGGTTAGAAAATTAACCATTTTTTTAAAAATTCACCAAAAATTCATTTTAAAGATTTTGATTTGAAATCTTTTCTAAATGAAACTTAAAACATTCTAATTTTAATTAAAAAAGACCGCTTTATTCTAAATGTTATCAAAAAAATTAAAAAAATTTTCAAAGTTGGAGAAAAATTTTTGACATTTCTAACCTAACTTAAAAAAATCGATCATTTTTAAAAATTCGCCAAAAATTCATTTTTATAGATTTTGATTTGATTTTTTTTCTAAATGAAACTTGAAACATTCTAGTTTTAATTAAAAAAGACCGTTTTGTCCTAAATATTATCAAAAAATTTTAAAAAAATTTCAAAGTTGGTGAAAAATTTTTGACATTTCTAACCTAACTTAAAAAAATCGATCAATTTTAAAAATTCGCCAAAAATTCATTTTTAAAGATTTCGATTTGATTTTTTTTCTAAATGAAACTTAAAACATTCTAATTTTAATTAAAAAAGACTTTTTTCTTCCAAGTATTGTCAAAAAAATTAAAAAAATTTTCAAAATTGATAAAAATTTTTTTAGGTTAGAAAATTAACTATTTTTTAAAAAATTCGCTAAAAATTCATTTTTAAAGATTTCGATTTGATTTTTTTTCTAAATGAAACTTAAAACATTCTAATTTTAATTAAAAAAAGACCGTTTTACCCCATTTATTTGTACAAATACACAAGACAAGAATATAACAAGGACTGTAAAAATAAATTAAACATAAATTACGATAAGAAAATTTTTGTAAACAAAAAATAAAATGAATTAAACGTTTTCTATTTTTACAAAAATGTTCTTAATTCTTAATTTTATTAAAGACTTTTTAATTTTTAACTGGGGCACATTTGAGGTGGCAAAGTACAAGCTGCCTTTCCCGACGGCTTCATCCCGGGTGGATGATTAAAACAATGTGCTCGACAAGGAGCATCGTAACAGCACGGTCCACCTTCCGGTTTCCAATGGTGACAACCGGGTCTATTGCAACATTCCGGCGGTGGTAAAAGATTACTTACGGGTTTTGCCTGTTTCGCTCCCGGAGGACACGGTAATACCTTAGCTCGCCACACTCCAATCGGATTACAACACGGCGGAGGACATAATTTCATTTGACAGGGTTTAAAACCCGTCGGACAACCGTGATTGTAATGAGAAGTTGGCCCCTTATTGATTTTCGTGTAGTCCTCGCATGGTTTTTTCCCGGTTGAACCGCAATTACACGGATCGGGATGAGGTGAACCTTTCGGTTCGACTAATGCTTCTTGACGGTAATCAATATTGTAGTTGTTGTAGAAGTTATCGTAACGACTTGATGGATTTTGACGTTCTTTTGCAGCCATTTGCTAAAAATTAAAAAAATAAATAAATAAAATTAAAAAAAAATAAATAAAATTTAAAAAAAAATAAATAAAAGTTAAAAAAAAAATAATAAAATTAAAAAAAATAGATTAAAAAAATTAAAATAAGAACACCAAAAAATTTTGTAAAAAAAAATCTATTATTTAAAAATCATACATCCAAAAAACTTAAAAAATTATTACAAAGAATCGATAATCTTCCTCAATTCAATCAAAATCTATAAAACATATTCTAATTTTATTTCTAAACATACGTATAAGATATAAACAAACCTCTGGTGTTGGACCACGTCCGGGAAGACATGGCATTTGTAAAGGTTTCACCGGACATGGATAAGTAGGTAGAGGACCTTCCGGAGGACACGTAAAGCAAACTTGAGCGAAGGGAAACTCGCAACAAGGACCGCATCCTTTCGGTTTTGGTGGTGGACAACATGGCCCGGGTCTCGGAGGACAACCACTATAATAATAATAAATTAAACACTTGTAATTTATAAAATACTAAAAAGACAAGAAAACAACATAGAAAAAATAAATTTACCAATCGTCAATTTCTTGTACGAGTGTTTTTAACTGATTGAGAAGACTAGCTTTGTTCGGCATTGTATCCCCAGTTTTTATAAACAATAATTTACTCAAAAGTGGAATTTAGAAAGATCGAAAATTGAAAATTTTGAGTTAAACGTGAATTTTGAGACTTTTGAAGTTGTTTAGAATTTTGTTTTGGAAGTAAACTTCCAAGGTAACCCAAATAATGTCATTTAAAAGGATCATTTCTTCTATGAAGAAGGTTTTAGTTGATAATATCATTCCGTTTTGTTAGATTTTTGTTAGATTTGACCCAAATTACCGAATTATAAACTTTTTAAGTTTGTTTGAGAGATCCGCATTTTGAGGTTATGTATACACAAACTATATACTACCAGGAATTTTGTATTAATTGTATTAATTTGTTAATTTTACCATTTTTATTTAAAGAGATGGTTGTTAATAATCAATTTAATTGAAAAATATTGTAAAATTTAATGCAATAATAAAATTGACAGTTGTATATTTTAGAATCTAGGGGAATTTAGAACGAAAAAACCTAAGAAGTAAAAGTTACTAAATATTTTTTTTATTTGACATTTATTTATTTAATTTATTTATTTTAATTATTATTACTTTTTAAAATTTCATAAATATATTAAAAATAATATTTGAATTTCATCATTTTTTCTTTTTAAATGAAATTTTTAATAAATATTTTAACCTAAAATTATTACCAACTTAGAAAATTTTAAAACCAATTTTCACGTTTAAAAAGTCATTAATTTTTAAATAAAAATGATTTCAATAAACCTAAATTTAAAAGAAAATCAAATCTAAATAAAAATTTCATTTAAATAAAAACTAGATTTAATTAAAAACGAGTTTAAATCAAACCGATTTAACAAATTACTAAAAACAACATTTAAATGTAATTTTAAAATCCAAAACACAACCCTAATTTACATACTATTTTGGTTCTTTCGTTAAAAATAGCATGGTTATGTGACCCATGTAAATTTAAAACTGCCGAAAACTTTTAGTTAAGATTTACGATAACGCTCGAAGAAAACAACCTTACTAAAATAAGAGCCATCAAAAGAATAAAACTGACCTTAGCGACCGCCTATATGACCTTACTCGGAACTCTCTTCAGATTTATTTCTTTATTTTCCTTCTTGTTTATAACTTTCTGAGCCGGAGGTTTCGAGACATGTTTAAACTGGTTTTCTCAATGTAATAAACTGGGGAATCCCTGTTCAACGAGTTCATATCCTCTTCATGAAGGAGAAATTATTCACCTTAAAAAATAAGTAAAGAAAAATCAGGATGTAGAATTTTTAAAATTTTTTTAAAATTTTTTTGACAACACTTGGAATAAAACGGTCTTTTTAAATTAAAATTAGAAAGTTTTTGGTTTCATTTAGAAAAAAAATCAAATCAAAATGGTTAAAAATGAATTTTTGATGAATTTTTTAAAAAATGTTAATTTTCTAACCTAAAAAAATTTTTATCAACTTTGAAAATTTTTTTAATTTTTTTGACCACACTTGGAATAAAACGACTTTTATTAATTGAAATTAGAATGTTTTAAGTTTCATTTAGAGAAAAAATCAAATCAAAATGGTTAAAAATGAATTTTTGATGAATTTTTTAAAAAATGATTAAATTTTTAATCTAAAAAAATTTTTACCAACTTTGAAATTTTTTTAAATTTTTTTGACCACACTTGGAAAAAAACGACCTTTATTAATTAAAATTAGAATGTTTTAAGTTTCATTTAGAAAAGAAATCAAATCAAAATAGTTAAAAACGAATTTTTTATGAATTTTTTAAAAAATTATTTTCTAACTTAAAAAATTTTTATCAACTTTGAAAATTTTTTTAATAACATTTGGAATAAAACAGTCTTTTTTAATTAAAATTAGAATGTTTTAAGTTTCATTTAGAAAAAAAATCAAATTAAAATGGTTAAAAATGAATTTTTGATGAACTTTTTAAAAATTAGTTAATTTTTTAACCTAAAAAAATTTTTACTAACTTTGAAAATTTTTTTAATTTTTTTGACAACACTTGGAATAAAACAGCCTTTTTTAATTAAAATTAGAATGATTTAAGTTTCATTTAGAAAAAAAATCAAATCAAAATGGTTAAAAATGAATTATTGATGAATTTTTTAAAAATTAGTTAATTTTCTAACGTAAAAAAATTTTTATCAACTTTGAAAATTTTTTTTAATTTTTTTGACAACACATGGAATAAAACGGTCTTTTTTAATTAAAACTAGAATCTTTTAAGTTTCATTTAGAAAAAAATCAAATCAAAATGGTTAAAAATGAATTATTGATGAATTTTTTAAAAATTAGTTAATTTTCTAACCTAAAAAAATTTTTATCAACTTTGAAAATTTTTTTTAATTTTTTGACAACACTTGGAATAAAACGACCTTTATTAATTAAAATTAGAATGTTTTAAGTTTCATTTAGAAAAAAAAATCAAATCAAAATCTTTAAAAATGAATCTTTGATGAATTTTTTAAAAAAATATTTTCTAACTTAAAAAATTTTTATCAACTTTGAAAATTTTTTAATTTTTTTGGCTACACTTGGAATAAAACGACCTTTTTTAATTAAAATTAGAATATTTTTAATTTCATTTAGAAAAAAATTAAATCAAAATCGTTAAAAATGAATTTTTCATGAATTTTTTAAAAAAATGGTTAATTTTCTAATCTATAAAAATTTTTATCAACTTTGAAAATTTTTTTGACAATATTTAGGACAAAACGGTCTTTTTTAATTAAAACTAGAATGCTTTAAGTTTCATTTAGAAAAAAAATCAAATCGAAATCTTTAAAAATAAATTTTTGGCCAATTTTTAAAGTTGATCGATTTTTTTAAGTTAGGTTAAGAAGGGTTAAAAATTTTTTACCAACTTTGAAATTTTTTTAAATTTTCTTGATAAAATTTAGGATAAATCGGCCTTTTTTAATTAAAACTAGAATGTTTTAAGTTTCATTCAGAAAGGATTTCAAATAGAAATCTTTAAAAACGAATTTTTGATGAATTTTTTAAAAAAATATTTTCTAACTTAAAAATTTTTTATCAACTTTGAATTTTTTTTAAATATTTTTAACAACATTTAGAATAAAACGGTCTTTTTTAATTAAAATTAGAATGTTTTGGGTTTCATTTAGAAAAAAAATCAAATCAAAATGGTTAAAAATGAATTTTTCATGAATTTTTTAAAAAATGGTTCATTTTCTAACCTAAAAAAAATTTTTATCAACTTTGAAATTTTTTTTAATTTTTTTAACAACACTTGGAATAAACGGTCTTTTTTAATTAAAATTAGAATGTTTTAAGTTTCATTTAGAAAAAAAATCAAATCAAAATGGTTAAAAACGAGTTTTTGATGAATTTCTAAAAAATGGTTAATTTTCTAACCTAAAAAAATTTTTAACAACTTTGAAATTTTTTTTAATTTTTTTGACAACTCTTGGAATAAAACGGTTTTTTTTAATTAAAACTAGAATGTTTTAAGTTTCATTCAGAAAAAAATTAAATCAAAATCGTTAAAAATGAATTTTTCATGAATTTTTTAAGAAATGGTTAATTTTCTAACCTATAAAAATTTTTATCAACTTTGAAAATTTTTTTAATTTTTTTGACAATATTTAGGACAAAACGGTCTTTTTTAATTAAAACTGGAATGTTTTAAGTTTCATTTAGAAAAAAATCAAATCGAAATCTTTAAAAATAAATTTTTGGCCAATCTTTAAAGTTGATCGATTTTTTTAAATTAGGTTAAGAAGGGTTAAAAATTTTTTACCAACTTTGAAATTTTTTTAAATTTTTTTGATAAAATTTAGGATAAATCGGCCTTTTTTAATTAAAACTAGAATGTTTTAAGTTTCATTTAGAAAGGATTTCAAATCGAAATCTTTAAAAACGAATTTTTGATGAATTTTTTAAAGAAATATTTTCTAACTTAAAAATTTTTTATCAACTTTGAAAATATTTTTAATATTTTTTACAACATTTAGAATAAAACGGTCTTTTTTAATTAAAATTAGAATGTTTTAAGTTTCATTTAGAAAAAAAATCAAATCAAAATCTTTAAAAATGAATTTTTCATGAATTTTTTTAAAAAATGGTTCATTTTCTAACCTAAAAAAATTTTTACTAACTTTAAAAATTTTTTTAATTTTTTTGACAATACTTGGAATAAAACGGCCTGTTTTAATTAAAATTAGAATGTTTTAAGTTTCATTTAGAAAAAAAATTAAATCAAAATGGTTAAAAACGAATTTTTGATTAATTTTTTAAAAAATTATTTTCTAACAAAAAAATTTTTATCAACTTTGAAAATTTTTTTATATTTTTTGACAACACTTGGAATAAAACGACCTTTTTTAATTAAAATTAGAATGATTTAAGTTTCATTTAGAAAAAAAATCAAATCAAAATGGTTAAAAACGATTTTTTTATGAATTTTTTTAAAAATGTTAATTTTTTAACCTAAAAAAATTTTTACCAACTTTGAAAATTTTTTTAATATTTTTAACAACATTTGGAATAAAACGGTCTTTTTTATATAAAACTAGAATGTTTTAAGTTTCATTTAGAAAAAAAATCAAATCAAAATGGTTAAAAATGAATTATTGATGAATTTTTTAAAAATTAGTTAATTTTCTAACGTAAAAAAATTTTTATCAACTTTGAAAATTTTTTTTAATTTTTTTGACAACACATGGAATAAAACGGTCTTTTTTAATTAAAACTAGAATCTTTTAAGTTTCATTTAGAAAAAAATCAAATCAAAATGGTTAAAAATGAATTATTGATGAATTTTTTAAAAATTAGTTAATTTTCTAACCTAAAAAAATTTTTATCAACTTTGAAAATTTTTTTTAATTTTTTGACAACACTTGGAATAAAACGACCTTTATTAATTAAAATTAGAATGTTTTAAGTTTCATCTAGAAAAAAAATTACACTCATAAACATAAGAAATAAATTAGTTAAATTCTTGTTTGTTGAAAAATTTCTTTCTCACTCAAGGTTAACACTAAAAAATCGGTGAGGATGAGTAACTTTTGGTCGAGATTAAAATCTCTATTGATGATGATGATTCGGCGAAAACGGGTAGGTATTCGGTTGTACTCTACTAAATCGTGACTTGGCAAATTTTCGACTTCTCTATGAATGAATTCAAAGACAAAAATTTACAGTTTTCTTAGTTTTTTTTGCACCAATTCTTAGAAACATTTTTATAAATTAAAAATTTAAAGAAAAATAATTTCGATTTCCTTTTTTTTTTAATTTTGTTCAACAACGTTTGGGCATGAGAAGTTGAGTTAACTCGTCACCGGTCAATAAAGTGTTAAGAGTTCAAGGATTGCATCTTTGACAAATATACTCCTTAGCAACAATTAAATGATGCGGTAAATATAGTTTATTTACAAAGAAAGTTTTCTAGTTTGAATAAAAATAGGCACACAAATTGCTTTTATTTTCTTGTTTGTCATTGCACACATGGTGATGTAAAAGATTTGTTTTGCTATTTCAAAATGTTAACTAAAGTTGTTATGAATGTATTTTTAAATCTCCTGTTTGTTATAAATTACATTCACTAACAAAAGTATTTACATTCTCTAACAAACAATATTTAAAATAAAAAAACTTAAGAATTAGAGTTTATTGTGCAACGATTTAAACAAAAATAACAAATTGTCTCGTGTATTCAAATTAATTCTTCTTTAGAAAAATGGTAAAAATAAATTATGAAACATTGTGAAACAAAAATAAAAAAAAAATTAACTGAGTCATTTTTTTAACGAATTAATTTGAATACGTTAAAAGCTATAAGTCTTCTAATTTATGTTTTAAGTGAATTGTTTTGAATTAATCTTTTATGGGCCGAATTTTTGTTCTAAATTCAAAAAAAGTTACAGTTTGCACAGCATTTACTTTGTTATATCAGATAGATGAATCTGGCGACGGTCATAAATATTGATATTGATTGTATGGTAATGTTATAAAATTAAGATTTTTGGACAATTACATGAATGAAGAATAATATTTTTAATCAACCCAACTTAATTCACTATTTTTACATCACTTTCCAAAGAAAAAAAAATTAGACTTAGGTTTATCTTTTAAAATTTCGTAATTAGAAAAGAAAAACACATATCATTTCTAAAGAATCATAATTTCAAGAAGCATTTTCATCGCATATACTCACTTTCTATATTTTACTAAATTAGTTTGCTTTTTTAATTATTCTCTTAAACCGGTTACTCACTACATTCAATGCTACAAGTTTTTCGCGAAGTGTAAGTTGAAGGATGAGTAAAGTAATTGAGAAATTAGTGCTTCCGTTTTTCGAAATTTGCGAAAACCTATGTTACTGTAGTCACATAAAGTAGCTCTTGTAGCAATGACATCACTTTCCATGCTGTTTCCTTCATAATTTTCTGTGTAAAAGCAAAAGTTCAGGTACAAACTATACATCAAGGGGAACTTTTTATTGAGAAGTTGAAGGAGAGATTACACCAGAATCCTGACATAGATTAAGGCAACATTACACATCTCTGTTGCATATACAAAAAGTAGCGAGGAAACCAAACTCTGAAGCAAAAAATATCAGAGAAGGATTTGTGGAATATTTAATGAATGAAGGCAAAGTTACATGGCAGGAAAAATATTAACCGTCAAAGTTATCCTCGATTGAAGCCTATTTCCTCACCGAACTCCAATTTTAGCAAAAGAAAACCAATGTGGTTTATATACAATATCACAGGAATCAGCATCACTTCTTCCGGTGGCCCTCAATTTAGCCTTGCAATTACGGAATGTAGCCATATACAAGTCTTTTTTTTTAATTTATCTATGGTGATCTCCGGAGAAAACTCATTTTGTAGTCGTTTCCACGCATCGCATATTTCGTTCCAGTTTTTATATAATTTATAAGATGCATTCCAAATTACTCTTTCATTTTGGTAAATCTCCAAAAACTTTAAAGTGAACTCGTTATTCCACTCCATTATTCCACAATCACTTTTAAGACTTGGGGAAGTACAAGTACTAGTACAAGTAGTATTTATGCAAGTCTTCATACACACAACTTACTACTTGCCAAGTACTTTGCAATTACTTGGCAAATATCGCATAGTGAGTAGCCGGCTTTAATATACATTGCTATATTATTAAACAATCAAACCAATATTACTTTTTAAGTTAATGACGTTTAAAACGTCAACTTGAAGTTTTAAAACGTCAACTTGACGTTTGAATCCAACGATCTGGCAGCGTCGCTCGCTACGCTCTCTCTGGATGGAGCATGAGCCGGTTTGTTTTGTAATACACATAAACAGTAAACAAAGCGCCCTCCTATCCTCATGTTTGTAAACAGATGAGTGTTTATGGTTATGATCTCAGTTTTCAAACATAGCCTATGAAGTCTTTTTTTTAATTTGCTTTTTCAAATATCGAAAATCCTTGATTTCACGATTAAAAGTTTTTTATTTCATTACGTTTCTAAGTCCCAAGTTATCAAATTAATGTTTGTAAATAAAGCTATGGTGTTTGTAAACACAAAATCAGCAAGATGGCGGCATTCATCCTTGTTACAAAACAAACCGGCAGAATACAATAGCAATGCTCCATCCAGAGAGAGCGTAGCGAGCGACGTTGCCAGATCGTTGTTTGAATCTAACAGTTAACCCAACTTTTTTTGAGAATTTTGATCAACTTTAAAAAATCGTGGAGACTTTATTTTTTAAAATTAAGAAATGGAATTTGTATGAATTGAAAGTTAAAATATTGTTAATTTAATTAAAAAAGAGAGATTTTTTTCTAAGTGTTATCAAAAAAATTAAAAAAATTCCCAAACTTGGTGAAATTTTTTGACAGTTTATAATCGAACTTTTTTAGAAAGTTGAGTCAACTTTAAAAAATCATTTCAAATTTATTTTTAAGAACTAAGAAGTGATTTTTTAGAAAATGAAAGTTAAAATATTATAGATTTAATTAAAAAAGAGAGATTTTTTTCAAGTGTTATCAAAAAAATTAAAAACATTCCCAAACTTGGTGAAATTTTTTGACAGTTTATAATCGAACTTTTTTAGAAAGTTGAGTCAACTTTAAAAAATCGTTTAAAATTTATTTTTAAAAACTAAAAAATGATTTTTTAGAAAATGAAAGTTAAAATATTATAGATTTAATTAAAAAAGACAGATTTTTTCCAAGTGTTATCAAAAAAATTGAAAAAATTCCCAAACTTGGTGAAATTTTTTGACAGTTTATAATCGAACTTTTTTAGAAAATTAAGTCAACTTTAAAAAATCGTCTAAAATTTATTTTTAAGAACTAAGAAGTGATTTTTTTAAAAATGAAAGTTAAAATATTATAGATTTAATTAAAAAAGACAGATTTTTTCCAAGTGTTATCAAAAAAATTAAAAAAATTCCCAAACTTGGTGAATTTTTTTGACAGTTTATAATCGAACTTTTTTAGAAAATTGAGTCAACTTTAAAAAATCGTCTAAAATTTATTTTTAAGACCTAAGAAGTGATTTTTTAGAAAATGAAAGTTAAAATATTATAGATATAATTAAAAAAGAGAGACTTTTTCTAAGTGTTATCAAAAAAATTGAAAAAATTCCCAAACTTGGTGAAATTTTTTGACAGTTTATAATCGAACTTTTTTAGAAAATTGAGTCAACTTACAGATGTCTTAAAGTTACAACGACAAATTATTAAAACGTGTTTCTTTGGTTATTTTATATACCTCTTATCCAATTTCTTATAATTGGAGATTAGTAAAAAGTCCTTTTTACTAATATCGCCTTTTCTTAATAACTTTGTCAATTTTTGGAGGTTATGCTTCAAAATTTCACCCCAATTTTAGCTTTTAACTACATGTCGATAATTTTAAAATGTTAGTACCACCATAACATAAAAAAACCATGTTGTAGAAGTGATAAAATGTAGAAATTATTATCATATAATTAAAACCCAAGATTCATATGAAATTTTAAAGCATAACATCTAAAAAATAACAGAGTTATCAAGAAAAGTTATAAATACAAAGAAATTTAACATTGAATGTTTCTAAAACTATAAAAAATCAACTAAGATATGAAAATTATTTCCAAACAATTTATATAACTGATGTCTATCCACAAAAAAAAATCTAATAACTATTTTTAACTACCATCAATTTCTTTTGAAATAAACAGATTTTTCGAATTCTGTTATTAAATCAAATTCATTCGTAATGTTGCATTTATCTCACACAATCAAGTATAATTAAATTTTAATTATTTAACACTAAGCTGATAAACAAATAAAAAAATTAAACGGCAATTGAAGAAAAAAGTTATTAAAACGAACAACTTTAAGCTTTAATAAACATTGATTTTGATACAAAAATAAGTAATTTATGTATTATTTTTTTGCCATATTAAAATTATATTTTATTTTTTTTTATAAAACAAATAAATTTTGAATTTATAATCTAATAACAACCTTTAACAATGATCTAAATACAGTTGCTATATATTCAAGATTTAGAAATGATTGAAATAAAAATGTTTTATATTCAAGATATAAATATTTCAAAACAGATCTATTTAACGGAACTTTGTGAATGTTTTGTATTATAAATTCCGTTTGTAACAATTTTCTACGTCAAAATGGGAGAATTTACATTTATTCAGATCATTTCTCATAAAGTAAAAGGTTTGTTAAACTATACCTTAAGGTATAGTTTATTCGATAGTTTAAAAAGTTGTGACAATAAAAGTTACAACAGAATAGTAACGTTCTATTCTTTTGAGACTTTATAATTTTATAAATTTTTGGTGGAATTTTTAAAAATTAAATAATTTTTGGTGTAATTGTAAATTTTCAAAACTTTGGTGGAATTTTAAAAAATCCATAAAAATAAACTTTGGTGGAATTTACCACATTTTTTTTTTTAACTTTGGTGGAATTATTTGAAATTTTAATACAATTTTTTGGTAAATTTGATAAAAATTAAGATAATCTAATTTATAAAATGTACAAAAATAAAAAAAAAAATAATAACATTTTTAACCAATGACTTTAAAAATTACTATTGGTAAATAATTTTAGGCAATTTTATACGAAATTTGGTAAAATTTTAGATGAAATTCAACGATTTTTAAAAAATTTAGTTAAAATTTCACAATTTTAAGTCAAATTAAGTTATTTTTTTTTAAGAAATTTTTAACAAAATTCAACGATTTTATAAAATTTTAGATGAAATTAAACGAGAATCAATAATTTTAGACAATTTTATACAAAATTTGATGAAATTTTAGACAAAATTCGACGATTTTAGAAAATTTTAGATGAAATTTAAAAATTTTGAGTCAAATTAAGTTATTTTTTAATGAAATTTTAGACAAAATTCGACGAATTTAGAAAATTCTAGATGAAATTTAAAAATTTTAAGTCAAATTAAGTTATTTTTTAATGAAATTTTGGACGAAATTCAACGATTTTATAAAATTTTAGATGAAATTAAACGAAAATCAATAATTTTAGACAATTTTATACAAAATTTGATGAAATTTTAGACAAAATTCGACGAATTTAGAAAATTCTAGATGAAATTTAAAAATTTTAAGTCAAATTAAGTTATTTTTTAATTTTGGACAAAATTCAACGATTTTACAAAATTTTAGATGAAATTAAACGAGAATCAATAATTTTAGACAATTTTATACAAAATTTGATGAAATTTTAGACAAAATTCGACGATTTTAGAAAATTTTAGATGAAATTTAAAAATTTTAAGTCAAATTAAGTTATTTTTAATGAAATTTTGGACAAAATTCAACGATATTACAAAATTTTAGATGAAATTAAACGAAAATCAATATTTTTTTGATAATTTTATACGAAATTTGGCGAAATTTTTGAAAAAATTCGATGATACTAGAAAATTTTAAACAAAATTTCACAATTTTAAACTAAAGTAAGTTATTTTTTTTATGAAATTTGAAAAAATTGTATAAAATTAAGTAAAATTCAATAATTTTAGACAATTTTATACAAAATGTAATGAAATTTTAAACGAAATTTGATGATTTTAGAAAATTTTAGATGAAATTTCGTAATTTCAAGCTAAATTAAGTTACTTTTTTAATGAAAATTGAAAATTGTAGATAAAATTAAACGAAATTCAATAATTTTAGACAATTTTATACAAAATTTAATGAAATTTTAAACGAAATTTGATGATTTTAGAAAATTTTAGATGAAATTTCGCAATTTCAAGCTAAATTAAGTTACTTTTTAAATGAAAATTGAAAATTTTAGATGAAACTAAACGAAATTTTCTTCTTTTAGGTAATTTTATACGAAATTTGATGAAATTCAATGACTTTCGAAAATTTTAAATGAAATTTCACTATTTTAAGCTAAATTAAGTCATTTTGTTAATGAAATTTGAAAAATTGAAATGAAATTAAACGAAATTCAATAATTTTAAACAATTTTATACAAAATTGGGTGAAATTTTAAACGAAATTTGGATTTTTTTTTAAATTTTAGACGAAATTTCACAATTTTAAGTTAAGGTATGTTATTTTTTAATGAAATTTGAAAAATTTAGATGAAATTAAACGAAATTCAACAATTTTAGACAATTTTATTCGAAATTGGATGAAATTTTAAACGAAATTCGATGATTTTTTAAAATTTTAGACGAAATTTCACAATTTTAAGTTAAAATGTTATTTTTTTTTAATGAAATTCGAAAAATTTAGATGAAATTCAACAAAATTCAATAATTTTAGACAATTTTATACGAAATTTAGTGAAATTTTAAACGGAATTCGACAATTTTTAAAAACTTTAGACGAAATTTCACAATTTTAAGTTAAAGTGTGTTATTTTTTTTTAATGAAATTTGAAAAACTTAGATGAAATTAAACGAAATTCAATAATTTTAGACAATTTTATATGAAATTGAGTGAAATTTTAAACGAAATTCGACAATTTTTAAAAATTTTAGACGAAATTTCACAACTTTAAGTTAAACTATGTTATTTTTTTAATGAAATTTGAAAAATTTAAATGAAATTCAACAAAATTCAATATTTTTAGACAATTTTATACGAAATTGAGTGAAATTTTAAACGAAATTCGACAATTTTTAAAAATTTTAGACGAAATTTCACAATTTTAAGTTAAAGTATGTTATTTTTTAAATGAAATTTCAAAATCTTAGATGAAATTAAACGAAATTCAATAATTTTAGACAATTTTATATGAAAGTGAGTGAAATTTTAAACAAAATTCGACAATTTTTAAAAATTTTAGACGAAATTTCATAATTTTAAGTTAAAGTATGTTATTTTTTAATGAAATTTGAAAAACTTAGATGAAATTAAACGAAATTCAATAATTTTAGACAATTTTATATGAAATTGAGTAAAATTTTAAACGAAATTCGACAATTTTTAAAAATTTTAGACGAAATTTCACAATTTTAAGTTAAAGTATGTTATTTTTTAATGAAATTTGAAAAATTTAGATGAAATTAAACGAAATTCAATAATTTTAGACAATTTTATATGAAATTGAGTGAAATTTTAAACGAAATTCGACAATTTTTAAAAATTTTAGACGAAATTTCACAATTTTAAGTTAAACTATGTTATTTTTTTAATGAAATTTGAAAAATTTAGATGAAATTCAACAAAATTCAATAATTTTAGATAATTTTATACGAAATTGGATGAAATTTTAAACGAAATTCAATGATTTTTTAAAATTTTAGACAAAATTTATTATTTTAAGCTAAATTAAGTAGCTTTTTTAGTGAATTTTGAAAATTTTAGATGGAATTAAACGAAATTCAGCAATTTTAGATAATTTTATACGAAATTGGATGAAATTTTAAACGAAATTCGATGATTTTTTAAAATTTTAGACAAAATTTCATTATTTTAAGCTAAATTAAGTAGCTTTCTTAGTGAATTTTGAATATTTTAGATGAGATTAAACGAAATTCAATAAGTTTAGACAATTTTATACGATATTTTAGATCAAATTGGACGATTTAAAGAAAATTGTCCAAAAATTCACAATTTTAAGATAAATCAAGTTATTTCTTTAATGAAATTCGAAAATTTTAGATGAAATTTAGCGAAATTCAATAATTTTAGACAATTTTATACGAAATTTAGTGAAATTTTAAACGAAATTTGACAATTTTAAAAAATATTGGATGAAATTTTACAATTTTAAATCAAATTAAGTGATTTTCTAATAAAATTTGAAAATTTTAAATGAAATTAAACGAAATTCAACAAATTTAGGCAATTTTAAATAAAAGTTTGCGAAATTTTAGACAAAATTCCACAATTTTAGATAAAATTTCAGAATTTTAAGCTAAATTAAGTCATTTTTTAATGAAATTTGACGATTTTAGAAGAAATTAGATGAAATTCAACAATTTTAGACAATTTTATACGAAATTGAGTGAAGTTTTAAACGAAATTTGACAATTTAAAAAAATTTTGGATGAAATTTTACAATTTTAAATGAAATTAAACGAAATTCAACAAATTTAGGCAATTTTAAATAAAATTTTGCGAAATTTTAGACAAAATTCCACAATTTTAGATAAAATTTCAGAATTTTAAGTTAAATTAGGTCATTTCTTAATAAAATTTGACGATTTTAGAAGAAATTAGATGAAATTCAACAATTTTAGACAATTTTATACGAAACTGGGTGAAGTTTTAAACGAAATTTGACAATTTTATAAAATTTTGGATAAAATTTTATAATTTTAAATGAAATTAAACGAAATTCAACAAATTTAGGCAATTTTAAATAAAATTTTGCGAAATTTTAGACAAAATTCCACAATTTTAGATAAAATTTCAGAATTTTAAGTTAAATTAGGTCATTTCTTAATAAAATTTGACGATTTTAGAAGAAATTAGATGAAATTCAACAATTTTAGACAATTTTATACGAAACTGGGTGAAGTTTTAAACGAAATTTGACAATTTTATAAAATTTTGGATAAAATTTTATAATTTTAAATGAAATTAAACGAAATTCAACAAATTTAGGCAATTTTAAATAAAATTTTGCGAAATTTTAGACAAAATTTCACAATTTTAGGTAAAATTTCAAAATTTTAAGCTAAATTTGGTCATTTTTTAATGAAATTTGACGATTTTAAAAGAAATTAGATGAAATTCAACAATTTTAAACAATTTTATACAAAATTGGGTGAAGTTTTAAACGAAATTTGACAATTTTAAAAAATTTTGGATGAAATTTTACAATTTTAAATCAAATTAAACGAAATCTAACAAATTTAGGCAATTTTAAATAAAATTTTGCGAAATTTTAGACAAAATTCCACAATTTTAGATAAAATTTCAGAATTTTAAGTTAAATTAGGTCATTTTTTAATAAAATTTGACGATTTTAGAAGAAATTAGATGAAATTCAACAATTTTAGATAATTTTATACGAAATTGGGTGAAGTTTTAAACGAAATTTGACAATTTTAAAAAATTTTGAATGAAATTTTACAATTTTAAATCAAATTAAACGAAATTCAACAAATTTAGGCAATTTTAAATAAAATTTTGCGAAATTTTAGACAAAATTCCACAATTTTAGATAAAATTTCAGAATTTTAAGCTAAATTAGGTCATTTTTTAATGAAATTTGACGATTTTAGAAGAAATTAGATGAAATTGAACAATTTTAGACAATTTTAAACGAAATTCGACAATTTTTTATAATTTTAGACGAAATTTCACAACTTTAAGTTAAACTATGTTATTTTTTTAATGAAATTTGAAAAATTTAGATGAAATTCAACAAAATTCAATAATTTCAGACAATTTTATACGAAATTTAATGAAATTTTAAACGAAATTTGACAACTTTAAAAAATTTTTGATGAAATTTTACAATTTTAAATCAAATTAAGTGATTTTCTAAGAAAATTTGAAAATTTTAAATCAAATTAAACGAAATTCAACAAATTTAGGCAATTTTAAATGAAATTTTAAGAAATTTTAGACAAAATTCCACAATTTTAGCTAAAATTTCAGAATTTTAAGCTAAATTAGGTCATTTTTTAACGAAATTTGACGATTTTAGAAGAAATTAGATGAAATTGAACAATTTTAGACAATTTTAAACGAAATTAAGTGAAATTTTAGAAGAAATTCGATTTTTAAAAATTTTTAACAAAATTTCATAATTTTAAGCTAAATTAAATTAAATTAAAAAATAATTACATTATTTTTTAATGAAAATTTTGGATAAAATTTTTGATAAACGAAATTTTGGATAAAATTCGACAATTTTAGACGAAATTTCAGTTTTAAGCTAAATTGATTCTTGAATTTTAATTAAAAATATACAAGTAATAAATAATAATAATACATTTAAACTTTTTCTTTTAAAAATAAACAAAGATTAAACTAAAAAATCCAAAAAAAAAAAAATTATAAAATCTAACAAAAAGAAAATTAACATTTATAACCAATTATTTTAATAATCACTATTAATCACCAATAATTTCGCACTAAACAGTTTGCTTATTTGATTGAAGTAATAAATTTTTCTAAGATAATCGCCTCAAACACACATAATTGACTCGACACAACACCCAGACATTTTTTTTTATTTAGAAAGAAAAGAAATCCAATCAACCGAACAAATAAGTGACGCAAATGGCCAATTTTTATTTCATTTGGGGAAGTTCCGGCGAGACTTTTATTATAAGTGTTTTCGCGGAAAATTTACTTTTTGAGAAGTCAAAAAGCTTGATCCTTGAACCGATCGCAAAGGTGCGTTTAACAGGTAGCAAAGCAAACGTTATTATCTCCGGCTTAAAAACTATTATTCGGAGCGCGCGCGACTCTGGTGGGGTTGCATATAAAGGTTATCGAGTAACTCGAAGAAATCGGCAGTTGCAAAGACAAACCGTCGTCGTTCGATTTTGCCGATACAACAAAGAAAAGTTTCTACCTTTTACTCAATCTTCAAGTTAACTATAGTTTACAATTTTTTTTTTTAATTAAAAATTAAAAAAATTTTCTAGAAACTTTAGTTTTAAGAAAAAAAAAATTTTTTTTTAATAATTTGTGATCGTTTTTAAATTGTGTTATCTTTTTAGAATCTGGTTGTATTTAGGTAAGTTTTTTTTTTGTTATTTTTATTTTTATTTATTATTTTATTTATTTAATTTTCTTTTCACAATCATTAATTTAAAATTCAATTCTATAATTAAGAAAAAAATTAAGATTTTTTAATCCACTTTTGTTATTCAAACGATTAAAAAAATTCTTTATTAAAATTGAATTTTCTTATGAAATAATCATTAGGTCACTAAACATGACCCATTATTCTAAATAAACATTACCAATAAACCGTAAGTATGCTGCGTAAGTGGTAATTTTCGTTTAAAGCGAATAGCTAAACGCTTGCTAAGTAATTCGCACCTTTTAAAATTAGCTGAGCAAGTATTTTTCATTTTGTATTTTTAATTGTTATACTTTGATTTGCAACATTACTTTACTTGTCAATTTGAAAAATTAAATTAGAGCGTGTTAAAAGCACTAATCAATCTTCCTCTAGCTTTAACAATAAGTAAAAGTGATAATGAAATTGTATTTAAATATAAAATCAATTTTTAAATTTATGTGTTATCATTTTTAATACTTATTAGTAGTAAAATTTAAAGTTTTTAGAGCAATTTTCTTTAAAAAATTACTTATCTTAACTTTGAAATTGAATATTCTTTTTCTAAAAATATCGATTTTATTTTTTTTATTAATTTTCAGAAAAATTTCACTCATATTTTCTCTTACATCGACTCAATTCAACGATCTATATTAAAAACACCCTGTATATAAGTAATAAATATTAAAAAAAAACTCTAAACATTTTTTAAAAATGATATAGTTTGTAAATATGCAAAAATATAGGGTATTTAATTTAAAATACCAAAGTTGATATCTACTTCCGGTAAAACCGGAAATGAAATAATCTCAAAAATATTTTATATAATTTAAAAATATAGCTTTTAATCTACCTACAAATTATCAAAAAAATATCACTTATACTTTTTTCTAAATTGACACATTTTGTCGATCTATATTAGAAACACCCTGTATATAATTAATAAATGTAAAAAAAAACTCTAAATATTTTTCTAAAATCATGTTGTTTGTAAATATGCAAAAATATAGAGTATTTAATTTAAAATACCAAAGTTGATACCTATTTCCGATAAAACCGGAAATGAAATAATCTCAAAAATATTTTATATAAATTTAAAATATCGTTTTTAATCCATCTACAAAATTTTAGAAAGATATCACCAATAATTTTCCCTAAATTAATACATTTCATCGATTTATATTAGAAACACCCTGTATATAATTACTAAATATTAAAAAAAATTATAAAAAACATATTTTTAAAATAATGTAGTTGGTAAATATACAAAATTATAGAATATTTAGTTTAAAATAATAAAATTAATACAAATTTCCGGTAAAACCGGAAGTGTTAAAATTTTAAAAATATTTTACATAAATTGAAAATATTGTTTTTAATACATCTACAAAATTTTAGAAAGATATCACCAATAGTTTTCCCTAAATTAATACAATTCATCAATCTATATTAGAAACCCCCTGTATATAATTTATGAATATTGAAAAAAATCTAAGAAACTTATTTCTAAAAAGATCTAATTTATAAATATCCAAAAACATAAAATGTTTCGTTTAAAATAACAAAATTGAAGTCTACTTCCGGTAAAACCGGAAGTGTCACAATCTTGAAAATATTTTAAATCGATTAAAAACATTATCTTTAATCTATCTACAAAATTTAAAAAAGATAGCATTTGTATTTTCCCTTATATCGATGAAATTCATTAATTTATATTAGAAACACCCTGTATATAATTAATATTTATTGAAAAAACTCTAAGAAAGGTATTTCTAAGATAACATAATTTGTAAATATGCAAAAATATAGATTATTTAGTTTAAAATAATAAAGTTAGAGTCTACTTCCGGTAAAACCGGAAATGTTATAATCTTAAAAATATTTTAAATTAATTGAATATATAATCTTTAATCCATTTACAAATTTTCAAAAAGATATCACTTATATTTTTCCTTAAATCGACTTAATTCATATTTTTTTTTAAAAACACCCTGTATATAATTAATATATATTTAAAAAAACTACAAAAAATATAGTTCTAATATGACGTAGTTTATAAATATGCAAAAATATAAGATGTTTCGTTTAAAATAACAAAATTAAAGTCTACTTCCGGAAAAACCGGAAGTGTTACAGTCTTGAAAATATTTTATGTTAATTAAATATACCATCTTTAACCCATCGGCAAATTTGTAGAAAGATATCATGTTTAGTTTTTATTATCGACACAATTCATCGACCTTTATTAGAAACACCCTGTATATAATTAATAAACTAGGTTCGTGTAAATTCCACCAAAGTAAGCAAAATTTTCAACAATTTTAGCAAAAACTTACAGGATTTTTAAAAAATTTTACGAAAAATAGCTAAAATTGAAAATAATTCTATCAAAAACGTATTTGGTTTTTTAAAATTCCACCAAAGTTTGCAGAATTTTTAACAATTCCGCCAACATTTTAATGGATTTTTATAAAAACTCCTAAAAATAGTTAAAATTGAAAATAATTCCACCGAGAACTTAATAAATTTCAAAAAAATTCACCAAAAATTTAGTAAATTTGTAAAAATTCCACCAAAGTTAACTAAATTTTTAACAATTTTACCAAAATGTTATTGAATTTTTAAAATATTTACTAAAAATAGCTACAATTGAAAAAAAATCCACCAAAAATGTATTCAATTCTTTAAAATTCCATCAAAAATGTATTAAATTCTTTAAAATTCCACCAAAAATGTATTAAATTCTTTAAAATTCCACCAAAAATGTATTAAATTCTTTAAAATTCCACCAAAACTTACTAAATTCATAAAAATTCCATCAAAAAATGTATTAGATACTTTAAAATCCCACTAAAACTTACTAAAATCATAAAAATTTCAGTAAAAATTGATCAAATTCTTAAAAATTCCACCAAAGTTAGTAAGATTTTTAAAAATTCCGCCAAAAATTTATTAAATTATTTAAGATTTTATCAAAAATTTACTAAATTAATAGAAAAACAAAAAATTTTTCACTAATTTCACTAAAACTACATTGAATTCCTAACAATTCCACCAAAGTTACCAACATTTTTGATAATTCCACCAAAATTTTAATGGATTTTTAAAAAAATTTACTAAATTTACTAAAAATGATTAAAAATTAATAAAAATTTCATTCAAAATGGTTAGATTTTTAAAAAATCCACCAAAACTTATTAAATTCGTAAAAATTTCAATAAAAATTGATCAGATTCCTAAATATTCCACCCAAGTTTCCTAAATTCTTAATAATTCCACCAAAAACATAGATTTCTTTACCAAAAATGACTACAATTGAGAAAAATTACAACAAACATGTACTAAATTAGTAAAAACTCACTAAATTTCGAGAAATTCCACCACAGTTAACAAAATTTTTAATAATTTCATCAAAAACTTATTGAATTTGAAAAATAAATAAAAAAAATTACTAAATTCATAAAAATTCCAACAAAAATTCACAAAATTTCCAAAAATTCCACCAAAGTTACCAAAATTTTTAATAATTCCACCAAAAACTTACTGATTTTTTTTTAACATTTTACCAAAAATGACTAAAATTGAAAGAAATCCACCAAAATCTGGTTAAATTCGTAAAAATTTCACCAAAAACTTATTAAATTCTTAAAAATTCCACCAAAGTACCCTAAATTTTTAATAATTCCACCAAAAACACTAAATTTTTACTAAAAATAATCACAATTGAGATAAATTACAGCAAAAATTTATTAAATTCGTAAAAATTCCATCAAAAACTTATTAAATTTCTAAAAATTCCACCAAAACGTCTAACATTTTTAATAATTCCACCAAAAACTCATTGAATTTTTTAAATATTTTACTAAAAATATCTAAAATTGAAATAATCCACTAAAAATTGATTAAATTCGTGAAAATACCAATAAAAAATTATTAAATTCCTAAAAATTCCACCAAGGTTAGTAACATTTTTAACAATTCCACCAAAAATTTACTAAATTTATTGAAAAACAAAAAGAAATCCACTTATTTCATTAAAACTTCATTAAATTTCTAACAATTCCACCAAAATTACCAACATTTTTGATAATTTCACCAAAATTTTAATGAATTCTAAAAAGAAATGTGCTAAAAATGACTAAAATTGAGAAAAACCTACCAAAAATTCACCAAATTCGTAAGAATTTCAATAAAAAAAATTACAAAATTCCTAAAAATTCCACCAAATTTTCCAAAATTTTTAATAATTCCACCAAAAACATTGAATTTTTTTAAAATTTTACTAGAAGTTGCTAAAATTGAGAAAAAAACCATCAAAAACTTAGTAAATTCCTAAAAATTCCACCAAAATGTCCAAAATTTTTAATAATTCCACCAAAAACTGATTTTTTTTTAACATTTTACTAAAAATAACTAAAAATGAAAAAATTCACCAAAAATTTACTAAATTCGTAAAAAAATTAATAAATATTTACTAAATTCCTAAAAATTCCAACAACATTCAAATGTCAAACTTGACAGTACTCAATTATCTTTGACGTTTTAAACGTCAACTTAGGCAAAAAAAATCATGTTATTTGATGATCAAATTTGACGGTATTCGATTATTTTTGACGTTTTAAACGTCATCTTAGGAAAAATTTGACGTTTAAATGAAATTTCTGACGTTTTAAATGTCAAACATGACAGTACTCAACTATTTTTGACGTTTTAAACGTTCAACTTAGAAAAAATATGTTATTTGATGATGAAATTTGACAGATTAACATTATTTTTTTTATTGAAACGTCAAATTTGACGTTTTAGGTTTAACTTTGAAATTTTAAGAGGTAAATTGACGTTTAAAGGAAATTTTTGACGTTTTAAACGTCAAACTTGACAGTACTAGATTATTTTTGACGTTTTAAACGTCAACTTAGGAAAAATTTGACGTTTAAAAGAAATTTCTGACGTTTCAAATGTCAAACATGACAGTGCTCAATTATTTTGGATGTTTTAAACGTTCAACTTAGAAAAAATATGTTACTTGAGGATGAAATTTGACAGTTTAAAATTATTTTTTTTTTTGAAACGTCAAATTTGACGTTTTAGGTTTAACTTTGAAATTCTAAGAGGTAAATTGACGTTTAAAGGAAATTTTTGACGTTTTAAACGTCAAACTTGACAGTACTAGATTATTTTTGACGTTTTAAACGTCAACTTAGGAAAAATTTGACGTTTAAAAGAAATTTCTGACGTTTCAAATGTCAAACATGACAGTGCTCAACTATTTTGGATGTTTTAAACGTTCAACTTAGAAAAAATATGTTACTTGAGGATGAAATTTGACAGTTTAACATTATTTTTTTTTTTGAAACGTCAAATTTGACGGTTTGGGTTTAACTTTGAAATTTCAAGAAGTAAATTTGACGTTTAAAGGAAATTTCTGACGTTTCAAATGTCAAACATAACAGTACTCAAATATTTTTAACGTTTTAAACGTTCAACTTAGAAAAAAATGTTATTTGATGATGAAATTTGACAGATTAACATTATTTCTTTTATTGAAACGTCAAATTTGACGTTTTAGGTTTAAATTTGAAATTTTAAGTGGTAAATTGACGTTTAAAGGAAATTTCTGACGTTTTAAACGTCAAACTTGACGAAACTCGATTATTTTTGACGTTTTAAACGTCAACTTGGGAAGAAAATTAAGTTATTTAACCATCAAATTTGACAGTTCGAAATTATTTTCTTATTAAAACGTCAAATTTTACATTTTCAATTTACTTTTAAAATTTCAAAAGGTAAATTTGACGTTTAAAGAAAATTTTTGACGTTTTAAACGTCAAACTTGACGGAACTCGATTATTTTTGACGTTTAAAGAAAATTTCTGACGTCTCAAATGTCAAACATGACAGTCAATTAATTACTCAATTAATTTTGACGTTTTAAACTTCAAATTAGTAAAAAATAGGTTATTTTATAATCAGATTTGACACTTAAATAATTTTTAAAAGACTCTAGCACGTTTAAACATTCATAAATAAAATAAACTTACATAAGTTAATACATTGTTTACACTTGATGATCCCGACTAATCACATAGTTAATTACACGGTTCCCTATTGCCGTTGTTGCATCTTTCCAAAGAGGAAAAAATGTATTTTCACTCTTCTCACCGAAGTAATAGAGGAAGTATTACATAAATTGTTGTTAGACTCGGTCGATGAAAGAACGAGCCGAGTTTATTGTGCGAATTCATTCTAGCGATCTTTACCGTCTACGCTTTATTGAAAAGACGTTTCCTTCAAACGCACTTTTCCTCCAAATCTATATTTAAAACGAAAAACAAAATTCTATAAGCGATAACATAATCAAATTAGTCATCGAGATTTATTTTTAAAATTAAACGTTTAAGCTACGTCAATCGACGCGTGCGGTAGACTACAGGTGATATTAATTAGCATTGCTTAGATGATTGGGTGTAGTATTTTAATTCGTGACCTCTAGACACCTCAACGATGTGTTAACCTAATTTTATTGAATAATAAATCGATTAACACGATTTTTTTAACAACTACATTCATAATAACTAAATTAAATTTACCTTATTTTGATGATTTATAACCGATTTTAGATGTTTCTTGATTTATTTTAGCCATTCTTAATGAAAATTTGATGAATTATTTTGTAAACATCTTTAGTTTGAAGCATCTGTCAAATTTGACAGTGAAATTAGTGCTACCAACAGACTAAAAATTAAAATTACTAAATGTCAAGAAATTAATTTTTAATTAATTTAAATTTTCAAATTAATTATCAAAAATTATAAAAAAGTTCGATTTTGTATAATTTATTAAAATAGTTTTAATAAATTAACTTAATTTTCCTTTTTTAAAAGTAAAAAAAAACTTAACATAAAAAATAAATTTATTATATTTGCGACATCTATTAACATTAAGTCAAATTAAAAATAAAGTGGGATTTTTAAATGTTATTTTTAAAATTAAAAAAAAAACTAATAAAATTTGTATATTTTTTTAAATAATACTACTTAACCTCGCTTTGGTAACTTTTTTAATTATCAAGCTATTATTCTAAAAAGTATTATAACACAAACAACATATAATTAAACCAATTACTTAAACAAAAACAAGTATTTATATATTTTTTTCGTTATTTATCACTTTAAAAAGTAATATTAAAAAAAACTCAAACGACACTTAACTTATTTAAACGTAAACTTACTTAAACTTACTTAAACATTTTAAAAATTTTTAAAATTGTTTAATAAAACCAACAAATACGATAAAATTGGAATAAATCAACGCGCTAAAACGCGTCGTAAAAGGTCGTTCAAATATTTTTCTTTCCTCCATTAATACTACCCACTCACTAATAGAGAAGTAATTGACCGAAACGTCGAATCGTGTCAAGTTTCATTGACCCATCTTCTTAAGTAAAGTCAAGGAGGTAAAGATAAAACTATAAGAAAATGATCACTTTAAAAAAGATTACAAGGAGATTGTCACTTAAGTACAAATCGAATGAATTTGCATTAAAAGCGGTGCATCGATTGAGTGTTGTAGCGGGTTCCATTTGGAATTTGAGGTCAACGATCACAAATAACGCGAATTTTTGGTTGGTTTTTAAAGAAAATCAAGGTTTACGACCGACCTAAAGATGCTAATGAAGGAACGGAAATGTAAAAATGTCGACTTTCTTACGAATTCGATTGGATTGTCAAGTACAGATGAGTCAGGACTTTTTTAAATGAGTTCTTTGAATGTTTAAGGATGATAAATAAATAAGTCAATAAATAAATTTGTCTTAAATCGGTTGGAATTTTATTGAAAGTTAAAAATTTTTTACCAACTTTAAGAATTTTTTTAATTTTTTTGATAATAATTAGAAAAAATCAGACTTTTTTAATTTAAAATGGAATCTTTTATCTTTCATTTAAACTAAAAATCATTTCTTAATCTTCATAAATAAAGTCTGTACGATTTTTTAAAGTTGACCGGATTTTTTAAAAAGTTAGGTTAGTTAACTGTCAAAAATTTTTACCAATTTTAAGAATTTTTTTAATTTTTTTGATAATAATTAGAATAAATCAGTCTTTTTTAATTGAAAATAGAATCTTTTAAGTTTAATTTAATGTAAAAATCTTTTCTTAATCTCTAAAAATAAACTCTGTGCGATTTTTTAAAATTGGTCAAATTTTTAAAAAAGTTAGGTTAAACTGTCAAAAAATTTTTTTCAACTTTGGGAATTTTTTTAATTTTTTTGGTAAGACTTAGAAAAAATCCGTCTTTTTTAATTAAATTTACAATATTTTAACTTTCATTTTCAAAAAAATTATTTCTTAGTTTTAAAAAATAAATTTTTGAGGATTTTTTAAAAGTTGATTTGATTTTCTTTAATTAGGTTATAAACGGTCAAAAATTTTTTATCAACTTTGGGAATTTTTTTAATTTTTTTTGGTAAAACTTAGAAAAAATCCGTCTTTTTTATTTAAACTTACAATATTTTAACTTTATTTTCAAAAAAATTATTTCTTAGTTTTAAAAAATAAATTTTTGAGGATTTTTTAAAAGTTGATTTGATTTTCTTTAATTAGGTTATAAATCGTCAAAAATTTTTACCAACTTTGGGAATTTTTTTAATTTTTTTGGTAAGATTTAGAAAAAATCCGTCTTTTTTATTCGAATTTGCAATATTTCAACTTTTATTTTCCAAAAAATTATTTCTTAGTTTTTAAAAATAAATTTTTGAGAATTTTTTAAAAGTTGATTTGATTTTCTTTAATTAGGTTATAAACTGTCAAAAATTTTTACCAACTTTGGGAATTTTTTTAATTTTTTTGGTAATAATTAGAAAAAATCCGTCTTTTTTATTTAAATTTACAATATTTTAACTTTCATTTCCCAAAAAATTACTTCTTAGTTTTTAAAAATAAATTTTTGACGATTTTTTAAAAGTTGATTTGATTTTCTTTAATTAGGTTATAAACTGTCAAAAAAATTTTATCAATTTTGGGAATTTTTTTAATTTTTTTGGTAAGACTTAGAAAAAATCCGTCTTTTTTATTCAAATTTACAATATTTTAACTCTCATTTTCCAAAAAATTATTTCTTAGTTTTAAAAAATAAATTTTTGACGATTTTTTAAAAGTTGATTTGATTTTCTTTAATTAGGTTATAAATTGTCAAAAATTTTTTACCAACTTTGGGAATTTTTTTAATTTTTTTGGTAAGACTTAGAAAAAATCCGTCTTTTTTATTTAAATTTACAATATTTTAACTTTCATTTTTCAAAAAATTGTTTTTTAGTTTTAAAAAATAAATTTTTGAGGATTTTTTAAAAGTTGATTTGATTTTCTTTAATTAGGTTATAAACTGTCAAAAATTTTTTACCAACTTTGGGAATTTTTTTAATTTTTTTGGTAATAATTAGAAAAAATCCGTATTTTTTAATTTAATTTACAATATTTTAACTTTCATTTTCCAAAAAATTATTTCGTAGTTTTAAAAAATAAATTTTTGACGATTTTTTAAAAGTTGAGTTGATTTTATAAAAAAATTAGGTTATAAACCGTCAAAAATTTATTACCAACTTTGGGAATTTTTTTAATTTTTTTGATAACAATTAGAAAAAATCAGACTTTTTTAATTGAAAATAGAATCTTTTATCTTTTATTTAAACTAAAAATCATTTCTTAATCTTTAAAAATAAACTCTGTACGATTTTTTAAAGATGATCATGTTTTTTAAAAAGTTAGGTTAGTTATCTGTCAAAAATTGTTTAAAATTGACCTAAAATTCAAACAATTTCAAGAAATTATTTTCTAACCAGTAAATAAATAAGTAAATAAATACTTAAATAAATGAATTGTTTATGATAAAAAAAATAAGTATTGATGGTATCTAAACAGAAATATGTATTCGAGGATGAGTTCAAAAAAAAAGTTAATGGGTTTAGTGTGTTTAACTAATGATTATTACAATAACGCAATAGGAAAAACCTGGTTCTTTGCGCAACATCTTCAAAGTTAATTAGTACAGAAAACCTGCATTATCACGACGACTTATTTGATGACGAGTTATTTAAATTATTTAAACCACAAGTAATTGTTTGGGATTTTTTCTTCTTTCATATACACATTTATTCTTAAAACATTTTATGATCTAATCACATTTTAGAATTAAAAATTTACACAACCTAAAAGATTTATTGGCAAATGCTTTGTTAACTTTTTTTATTTTTACTTTGGTGACCTTTAATAACTTCTCAACTTTCCAAAAATCGACTTTTTAAGCAACCGAATTTTTCGTAACCGCATTCCATATTTTTATTTTATCTCTGATTGAAAAATTAAAAGATATATTGTAAATATAAAGATTAGTTTCTATTTTTTAAACTAAAATCTTGTGAAAATAACGATTTAACACGTTTATACATTTAAAATACATTTAATTATTTAAATTTTAGACATAAATATAAAAAAATTAGGTTATTTTAATGAGAACTGTCAAATTTGACGTTTAAGCAACAGAACCGGACTCAGCTTTTTTTGTTCATTATAAATATTTTTAAATTCTAACTTTTTTCCTAAAAAATAGATCAAAATCGTTTAAATCTTGTTATAAATGATTTAAAAACGTATCAATTTTCTTAAAATTAATTCAATATGAATAAAAAAAAACATTATAAAAAGAAATTATGTATTTTTTCCTTAAACATTTTAAAGAAATTTCTCTTTTTGAAACGGTTCCACTTCATAAAGAGTTTATAAACAAGATTAAATGGAATCAAGGTTAGTAGGGAACACTATCGCTTCGTTTATATCGATTATATAATATTATGCAAAGGCAGCTTTCGCTGCATCACCGCCGAAGCGAATCTGCATATTTACCACGTTCACTAACCCAACAATCATTGATTTACGCACATTTCTCCATCAAGTTTTTTTATTTATGCGCTTAATTTTTACGTAATTTTCTTTCTACTTCGCCAATTTTAATCCATACGGATGTTCTTATAGAGAATATATTCGTTAAAGTTCATTAAAGAATCATCCTGTAGCTTTGAGGAATGTCGTATGTAGATTACGATTGGAAAAGTTGTTTAAGTTATTCGAGTTGAAGAGGGATTTTAGTAGAGAAAGGAAGCGAAATAGACGTTCACCTTGCGGTAAACGTTTTCAAGTTGTATTTGAATCAGTTTGACAACGATGAATATATTTTGATAAATACGCAGCAAAATTACAAATTTAGGTTAAAATTTTTATCAACATTAAGAATTTTTTTAATTTTTTTGACAACACTTAGCACAAAACGGTCTTTTTTGATTAAAAGTAGAATGTTTTAAGTTTCATTTAAAACAAGAATCAAATCAAAATCTTTAAAAATGAATTTTTGGTGAATTTTTAAACTTGATCGATTTTTTTAAAAGTTAGGTTAGAACTATAAAAAATTTTTACCAACTTTGAAAATTTATTTAATTTTTTTGATAAAATTTAGAACAAATAGGTCTTTTTTGATTAAAACTAGTATGTTTTAAGTTTCATTTAAAAAAAAGAATAAAATCAAAATCTTTAAAAATGAATTTTTGGTGAATTTTTAAAATTGATCGATTTTCTAAAATTAGATTCAAAGTATCTAAAATTTTTACCAACTTTGAAAATTTTTTTTATTTTTTTGGTAATATTTAGATGAAAACAGTCTTTTTAAATTAAAACTAGAATGTTTTAAGTTTCATTTAAAAAAAAGAATCAAATCAAAATCTTTAAAAATGAATTTTTGGTGAATTTTTAAAGTTGTTCGATTTTTTTAAAAGTTAAGTTAGAACTGTACAAAATTTTTACCAACTTTGAAAATTTTTTAAATTTTTTTGACAACATTTAGAATAAATCAGTCCTTTTTGATTAAAATTAGAATGTTTTAAGTTTCATTTAAAATAAAAACTAGATCAAAATTTTTAAAATTCAATTTTTTACGAATTTTTAAAAAATCTTCAATTTTCTAACCTAAAAATGTTTTTACCAAGTTTGAAAATTTTTTTAATTTTTTTGACAATATTTAGAATGAAACGGCCTTTTTTAATTAAAACTAGAATGTTTTTAGTTTCATTTAAAACAAAAATTAAATCAAAATCTTTAAAATTCAATTTCCTACGAATTTTTAAAAAATTATTGATTTTCCAACCTAAAAATTTTTTTGTTAACTTTGAAAGTTTTTTTGGTAAAATTTAGAGTAAAACGGTCTTTTTTAGAATGCTTTAAGTTTTATTTAGAAAAGGAATCAAATCAAAATCTTTAAAAATGAATTTTTGGCGAATTTTCAAAATTGATCGATTTTTAAAACTTAGATTACAACTGTAAAGAAAATTTTATTAACTTTGAAAATTTTTTTAATTTTTTTTACAATAATTAGAACAAATCGGTCTTTTTAGATTAAAGCTATAATGTTTTAAGTTTCATTTAGAAAAAGAATCAAATCAAAATCTTTAAAATTGAATTTTTGGTGAATTTTTAAACTTGATCGATTTTTAAAAGTTAGGTTAGAACTATAAAAAAATTTTTACCAACATTGAAAATTTTTTTAATTTTTTTGACAACATTTAGAACAAATAGGTCTTTTTTGACTAAAATTAAAATGTTTTAAGTTTCATTTAGAAAAAGAATCAAGTCAAAATCTTTAAAAATGAATTTTTGGTGAATTTTTAAAGTTGTTCGATTTTTTTAAAAGTTAGGTTAGAACTGTAAAAAAATTTTACCAACTTTGAAAATTTTTTTAATTTTTTTGACAACATTTAGAACAAATCGGTCTTTTTAGATTAAAACTATAATGTTTTAAGTTTCATTTAGAAAAAGAATCAAATCAAAATCCTTAAAAATGAATTTTTGATGAATTTTTAAACTTGATCGTTTTTTAAAAATTAGGTTAGAACTGTAAAAAAATTTTTACCTATTTTGAAAATTTTTTTAATTTTTTTGACAATATTTAAAACAAATCGATCTTTTTTGATTAAAACTAGAATGTTTTAAGTTTCATTTAGAAAAAGAATCAAATCAAAATCTTTAAAAATGAATTTTTGGTGAATTTTTAAAGTTGATCGATTTTTAAAATTTAGATTAAGTGTCAAGAAATTTTTATCAACTTTGAAAATTTTTTAAATTTTTTTGATAACATTTAGAGCAAATCGGTCTTTTTTGATTAAAATTAGAATGTTTTAGGTTTCATTTAGAAAAAGAATCAAATCAAAATCTTTAAAAATGAATTTTTGGTGAATTCTTAAAGTTGATCGATTTTTTTAAAAATTAGGTTAAAAGTGTTAAAAAATTTTTACCAACTTTAAAAATTCATTTAATTTTTTTGACAACATTTAGAACAAATCGGTCTTTTTTGATTAAAACTAGAATGTTTTAAGTTTCATTTAGAAAAAGAATCAAATCAAAATCTTTAAAAATGAATTTTTGGCAAATTTTTAAATTTGATCGATTTTCTTAAATTAGGTTAGAACTGTAAAAAAATGTTTACCTACTTTGAAATTTTTTTTAAATTTTTTGACAACATTTAGAACAAATCGGTCTTTTTAGATTAAAACTATAATGTTTTAAGTTTCATTTAGAAGAAGAATCAAATCAAAATCCTTAAAAATGAATTTTTGATGAATTTTTAAAGGTGATCGATTTTTAAAAATTAGGTTAGAACTGTAAAAAAATTTTTACCTATTTTGAAAATTTTTTTAATTTTTTTGACAACATTTAAAACAAATCGGTCTTTTTTGATTAAAACTAGAATGTTTTAAGTTTCATTTAGAAAAAGAATCAAATCAAAATCTTTAAAAATGAATTTTTGGTGAATTTTTAAACTTGATCGTTTTTTAAAAGTTAGGTTAGAACTGTAAAAAAATTTTTACCTACTTTGAAAATTTTTTTAATTTTTTTGAAAACATTTAGAACAAATCAGTCTTTTTTGATTAAAATTAGAATGTTTTAAGTTTCATTTAGAAAAAGAATCAAATCGAAATCTTTAAAAATGAATTTTTGGAGAATTTTTAAACTTGTTCGATTTTTTTAAAAGTTAGGTTAAAAATATCAAAAATTTTTACTAACTTTAAAATTTTTTTTATTTTTTTTTTAAACATTTAGAATAAAACGGTCTTGTTTATACAAAACTAGAATGTTTTAAGTTTCATATGAAGTAAAAATCATTTCTTAATTTCTATAAATAAAGTCGTTATGATTTTTTAAATTGGGCAAATTTTTTAAAAGTTAGGTTAGGTAAGTGTCAAAAATTTTTACCAACTTTAAGAATTTTTTTAATTTTTTTGATAACAATTAGAACAAATCTGCCTTTTTTAATTCAAAATAGAATCTTTTAGGTTTAATTTAAAGTAAAAATCTTTTTTTAATCTCTAAAAATAAAGTCTGTAGGAATTTTTAAAATTGATCGAATTTTTTTAAAATTAGGTTAGTTAACTGTCAAAAATTTTTGTCAACTTTAAGAATTTTTTTCATTTTTTTGGTAAAATTTAGAACAAATTTGCCTTTTTTAATTCAAAATAGAATCTTTTAGGTTTAATTTAAAGTAAAAATCTTTTCTTAATCTCTAAAAATAAAGTCTGTACGAATTTTTAAAATTGATCGAATTTTTTTAAAATTAGGTTAGTTAACTGTCAAAAATTTTTGTCAACTTTAAGAATTTTTTTCATTTTTTTGGTAAAATTTAGAACAAATTTGCCTTTTTTAATTCAAAATAGAATCTTTTAAGTTTAATTTAAATTAAAAATCATTTCTTAATCTTTATAAATAAAGTCTGGGTGATTTTTTAAAGTTGAAATTATCCTTGAAAATTCATTCGATCATTTTCACAAAGAAAAAAAATTTTTTTTTCGCAATTCGTTTAAAATAATTTCATAACATACCTACAAATACTGACAATAGTACATATTTGCCCAACTCATCGACAAGTTCTCACTAAACGATTTTAAAACAAGCGAGCTTTTAGCGAAAACTAAACTCAAAAAACCGACGTAATTTTGAGGGTCAAATATAACAAAAGTCTTTGACTTGTACGATTGAAATATGGTTGTGGGTTTGCATAAGAGAAATTTCGGCTCGTCGCTTAACACAACCAATTTCAAAGTCTCATAAAAAGGTTACAGATATAGACCGCTCGGTATGCCGGTTGAATTAATTCGATTGGTTTGATGAAACCTTGGCTCTTCATTTCTGCTTCGTAAGCAACGCGTACGAACGGTGTGTAGATGAGAGGCGGCTTTGCATTCAGATGGTCGATTAATTCGATATTGTTGTGTGTTGGACACATTTGCGTGTGTTTCCGCGTTTTCCCTGCAATCCCACTACTATACTATTGGATTTGTTGTGACCGACGCGCTTCGTATTAGATGGTTTGTGTGAGGTCCTCATTAGAATTTTATTGGAAAAACGACCTCCGATAGACACACTATAATGTATACATAGCTATTTAGAATCGATTTGTTTCCAGTTTTATTACTTCATCGACCTAACGTGTCAAAAAGATTTCAAATAAACAAGAATCGTTAAAGATTTTCATTTAAGGGGATTCACCACTGAAAATAGTGAAAAATCATTAAATTAAAAAAAAATTTTTTTGTCTTATTTTGTCATTTGGAGCCTACTGAATAAGAGGACTGCAGTTTTCCGAAAGTTTTAATTTCGACAAATTTTCAGACAAAAATTGATATATCTTGAGAACCAATTTAGATAGAGAGTTCATATTTTCACCACATATTCAGTAGATCTTTTACTAAATATTTAGGTAGAATTGGATTTTTAGGTGCATATGCTGCTTAGAAACATCATTATATATAAATATATGTATGTTTTTTGAAAAAAAGTAAAAAATTGTCTATGATTTTTTGAAAACCACTAAAGCTACCTAAATAAATCTACCTAAATATTTAAAATAGATCATTAGCTTCAAAATAAGACCAGGATCAGTGCAATATGTTGAAAAGTTTTTTAGATATATCACTTTGAAATATGGTCTGAAAAACGTGGAAAAAAAATTAATTTTTATTAGCTGTAGCCTGTACGTGACAACTTTTTGGCCATTTCATATTTTTGTATTTTTTATAACCTGCTACACATTAGAAAAAAATAGTTAGGCCATTTTTATTGTGTATTTAAAAAAAAAGTATTTTTTCAGTGGTGAATCCCCTTAAATAAGTCGAAATAAAAAATTTTTTAATCTCCAAACATAAATCTCTACGAATTTTAAAAATTGAACACATTTTAAATTTAGATTAGCTAACTGTCAAAATGTGTGAAATTTCCAAAAATTTTTACCAAATTTAAGAATTTTTTTAATTTTTTGGACAACAATTAGAAAAAATCAGACTTTTTTAATTGAAAATAGAATCTTTTAAGTTTAATTTGATATAAAAATCTTTTCTTAATCTTTAAAAATAAACCCTGTATGATTTTTTAAAATTGGTCAGATTTGTAAAAAAGTTAGGTTATTTAACTGTCAAAAATTTTTACCAAATTTAAGAATTTTTTTAATTTTTTTGGTAACAATTAGAAAAAATCAGACTTTTTTAATTGAAAATAGAATTTTTTCAGTTTAATTTGATATAAAAATCTTTCCTTAATCTTTAAAAATAAATCCTGTACGATTTTTTAAAGTTGGTCTGTTTTTTTAAAAATTAGGTTATTTAACTGTTAAAAATTTTTACCAAATTTAAGAATTTTTTTAAATTTTTTTGGTAAAAATTAGAAAAAATCAGACTTTTTTAATTGAAAATAAAATCTTTTAAGTTTAATTTTATATAAAAATCTTTTCTTAATTTTTAAAAATAAACCCTGTATGATTTTTTAAAATTGGTCAGATTTGTAAAAAAGTTAGGTTATTTAACTGTCAAAAATTTTTACCAAATTTAAGAATTTTTTTAATTTTTTTGGTAACAATTAGAAAAAATCAGACTTTTTTAATTGAAAATAGAATTTTTTCAGTTTAATTTGATATAAAAATCTTTCCTTAATCTTTAAAAATAAATCCTGTACGATTTTTTAAAGTTGGTCTGTTTTTTTAAAAATTAGGTTATTTAACTGTTAAAAATTTTTACCAAATTTAAGAATTTTTTTAAATTTTTTTGGTAAAAATTAGAAAAAATCAGACTTTTTTAATTGAAAATAAAATCTTTTAAGTTTAATTTTATATAAAAATCTTTTCTTAATTTTTAAAAATAAACCCTGTATGATTTTTTAAAATTGGTCAGATTTGTAAAAAAGTTGGGTTATTTAATTGTCAAAAATTTTTACCAAATTTAAGATTTTTTTTAATTTTTTTGATAAAAATTAGAAAAAATCAGACTTTTTTAATTGAAAATAGAATCTTTTAAGTTTAATTTAACATAAAAATCTTTCCTTAATCTTTAAAAATAAATCCTGTACGATTTTTTAAAGTTGGTCTGTTTTTTTTTAAATAGGTTATTTAACTGTCAAAAATTTTTACCAAATTTAAGAATTTTTTTAATTTTTTTGGTAAAAATTAGAAAAAATCAGACTTTTTTAATTGAAAATAGAATCTTTTAAGTTTAATTTGACATAAAAATCTTTCCTTAATCTTTAAAAATAAATCCTGTACGATTTTTTAAAGTTGGTGAGATTTTTTAAAAATTAGGTTATTTAACTGTCAAAAATTTTTATCAAATTTAAGAATTTTTTTAATTTTTTTGGTAGAAATTAGAAAAAATCAGACTTTTTTAATTGAAAATAGGATCTTTTAAGTTTAATTTAACATAAAAATCTTTCCTTAATCTTTAAAAATAAATCCTGTACGATTTTTTAAAGTTGGTCTGTTTTTTAAAAAATTAGGTTATTTAACTGTCAAAAATTTTTACCAAATTTAAGAATTTTTTTAATTTTTTTGATAAAAATTAGAAAAAAATCAGCCTATTTTAAATGAAAATAGAATCTTTTAAGTTTAATTTGACATAAAAATCTTTCCTTAATCTTTAAAAATAAACCCTGTACGATTTTTTAAAGTTGGTGAGATTTTTAAAAAATTAGGTTATTTAACTGTCAAAAATTTTTACCAATTTTAAGAATTTTTTTAATTTTTTTGATAAAAATTAGAAAAAATCAGACTTTTTTAATTGAAAATAGAATCTTTTAAGTTTAATTTAACATAAAAATTTTTCCTTAATCTTTAAAAATAAACCCTGTATGATTTTTTAAAGGTGGTCAGATTTTTAAAAAATTAGGTTATTTAACTGTCAAAAATTTTTACCAATTTTAAGAATTTTTTAAATTTTTTTGGTAAAAATTAGAAAAAATCTGATTGTTTTAATTGAAAATAGAATCTTTTAAGTTTAATTTGATATAAAAATCTTTTCTTAATCTTTAAAAATAAACCCTGTATGATTTTTTAAAATTGGTCAGATTTTTTAAAAAATAGGTTATTTAACTGTCAAAAATTTTTACCAAATTTAAGAATTTTTTAAATTTTTTTGTTAAAAATTAGAAAAAATCAGACTTTTTTAATTGAAAATAGAATCTTTTAAGTTTAATTTGATATAAAAATCTTTTCTTAATCTTTAAAAATAAACCCTGTATGATTTTTTAAAATTGGTCAGATTTGTAAAAAAGTTAGGTTATTTAACTGTCAAAAATTTTTACCAAATTTAAGAATTTTTTAAATTTTTTTGGTAAAAATTAGAAAAAATTTGATTGTTTTAATTGAAAATAGAATCTTTTAAGTTTAATTTAACATAAAAATCTTTCCTTAATCTTTAAAAATAAATCCTGTACGATTTTTTAAAGTTGGTTTGTTTTTTAAGAAAATAGGTTATTTAACTGTCAAAAATTTTTACCAAATTTAAGAATTTTTTTAATTTTTTTGGTAACAATTAGAAAAAATCAGACTTTTTTAATTGAAAATAGAATCTTTTAAATTTAATTTAAGATGAAAATCTTTTCTTAATTTCTAAAAATAAACCCTGTATGATTTTTTAAAGTTGTCCGAATTTTTTAAAAAATTAGGTTAGTTAACTGTCAAGAATTTTTCACCAATTTTAAGAATTTTTTAAATTTTTTTGATAACAATTAGAACAAATCAGATTGTTTTAATACAAAATAGAATATTTTAAGTTTAATTTAAAGTAAAAATCATTTCTTAATCTTTATAAATAAAGTCTGGGTGATTTTTTAAAGTTTACCAATTTTTTTAAAAAAAGTTAGGTTAATTTAGTCTCAAATACTTAAATTATAAATTCCGGAAAAATATAAAAGAAAAACAATCCACTTATTTACGTAAATATGTGACTCTCAAATTCCAAACTGTTTGGAAAACTACGATTTTGATTATTGTGTGTTAATTCAAACAGTGTTTATATGGAATGCAAGGTTTACAAAATTTGCACTTAATGAACGAAGAATTTTTAATGGAAAATAACTAGGAAAAATAGGTGTTTACGTCAATAAGGTCTTTGTTATTGATTTGGAGGAAAACAAAAATTTTTATTTTAAGAGGACGATAATGGTAATGTTACGTCCCTGATTTTGTAAACTATATGAGACTATTAAAAGAGGGTATCGAACTCCAAATCGTTATAAAGTCAGGTACAATACCAAAGAAATTTTATTTACCTGTTCCATCATACTGTTGGAACAGGTTGACAACATTTTATGATCATATCTTCACCCAATATGACTTTTATGTTGCTATAAATGGTTTTAAACCACCTCCAGTAAATTTGAACACATCTTAAAAACATTTTTATGAGAAATTCTCACTAAATATTAAAGTGACCAAACACAATAATTACATAGAATATTAATATTGTGTACAACACATAAATAAAATTATAAATATGTTTACAGATAGTTATCTCCGTACGACTTAAGAATATCCAATGAACACAAAACTATATCAAATACTACCTTTTAATATTTACCAAGTTATTTCGACCTTAAATCGTAAACAACGTCGTCAGTCGTCATAAATATTATTCCTTTTTGAAGAGAATTAAACGATACAGTAAGAAAAAAACTAAAACATCCGCGAATAAATTTACAAGAAAAACAGAAAAAACTACCGTTTGCATTTATACATGTTTACCATATTTACCACAAGTTGTATCATCGTCTGGAAGGTTTTTTCATTTAATTGAATGTGTTTTACCCAATGGTTTTTAATTTGCTATGTATGTATTCACATTATTTAAAATTAAAAATAAACTTTAATGATTCATTAAAAACTCGTCTCGTTGTTACTCCATTATACGATTTATTCAATTTTAAAATGGTACAAAATCTGAATATTTTATTTAATTCTAAGCTAAATAATCACTTTGATTCTAATTTCCATCAAAAAAATTTAAAAAAACCTCAAAGATAATTAAAATTTCTAACATAACCTAACTGTCAAATTTAATACATTTTTTAAAAATCGTACAAATTTTATTTGTAAGAATAAAGAAAAGATTTTTTACAAAATGATAGTTTAAAATCTAAAATTTTCGATAAGATAATCACTTTGGTTCGAACTCTCACCAAAAAAATTAAAAAAATTCTCAAAGATCACTAAAATTTCTAATAACTGTCAAATTTGATGTTTTTTAAAAAATCGTACAGATCTTATTTTTGAAAATAAAGAAAAGATTTTTTACAAAATGATAGATTAAGATCTATAATTTCCGATAAAATAATCACTTTGGTTCGAATTTTTATCAAAAAAATTAAAAAAATTCTCAAAGTTAACTAAAATTTTTAATAACTGTCAAATTTAATGTTTTTTAAAAAATCATACAGATCTTATTTTTAAAAATAAAGAAAAGATTTTTTAGAAAATGATAGATTAAGATCTATAATTTTTAATAAAATAATCACTTTGGTTCGAATTTTTACCAAAAAAATTAAAAAAATTCTCAAAGATCACTAAAATTTCTGACATAACCTAAATATCAAATTTGATATTTTTTAAAAAAATCGTACAGATCTTATTTGAAAAAATAAAGAAAAGATTTTTTAGAAAATGATAGATTAAAATCTATAATTTTCGATAAAATAATTACTTTGGTTCGAACAACCATCAAAAAAATTAAAAAAATTCTCAAAGACAATTAAAATTTTTAACTTAACCTAACTGTCAAATTTGATACTTTTTTAAAAAATCGTACAGATCTTATTTGAAAAAATAAAGAAAAGATTTTTTAGAAAATGATAGATTAAAATCTATAATTTTCGATAAAATAATTGCTTTGGTTCGAAGTACCATAAAAAAAATTAAAAAAATTCTCAAAGATCACTAAAATTTCTAACATAACCTAAATATCAAATTTGATATTTTTTAAAAAAATCGTACAGATCTTATTTGAAAAAATAAAAAAAAGATTTTTTACAAAATAATAGATTAAAATCTATAATTTTCGATAAAATAATCACTTTGGTTCGAACTCTCACCAAAAAAATTAAAAAAATTCTCAAAGATAACGAAAATATTTAACCTAAAAATTTAGATTGAAAATGTCTTTGTTGTGTATCTGAAGCAAATAAATTTCGAAATCGATTTTCACACCGATTGAAAGTAAATGGCGAAAGAAAATTCCGAAAACGAACCGATTAAGGAAAATTGATTACAAGTTGTTGCCATTTTTGGTTGATTAACGACCTCGGTTTGAAAGCAACAACTCCACAATGGATTTTTTCTTCTTATCTACTTATGTTAGTCGGTCGTTTTGTACCCTCTTCCTTATTCCTTTTTGTCATCGTTTACCCAATCGTTTGCGGTAAGATAAAAACCACAGATAGGTTATAAATCACGTTTTTAATTGTGGTATGTAGATTGTTATATAAATGTGTTTGAAACCATAACTTTTGAAAGTTGCCTAGAATTTATATTAAACTTGCTAATTTTTGAATTTCACATTCTATACTTTATTTTTATGTTAATAATTTAAATAAGAAAAACTACTCGAGTAAAAAAATTAAATTTAAAAATTCTAAGTGTGAAAATCAAATAAGAAAATAGAAAATTAGGTTTGTTCAACTTTGTTCTGGTTATAACTGAAAATTAAATTTTTAAAAAATCGTGAAAAATTTATTTATGAAATCTAAGAAAAAATAATCCATCTAAAGACAGTTTAAAATATCTACTTTTTATTAAAAAAGATTGTTTTGTTCTATTTATTACCAAAAAAATTTAAAAAATTTTTAAAGACATCTAAACTTTTTTGACCAAACATAACTTTCAAAAATTTTCACCAAATTTAAAAAATTCCACAGAATTTATTTATAAAAACTAAGAAAAGATTTTTATACCACAAACGGATTAAAATGTGTATTTTTAAATAATAGATAAAAATCTAGATGTTAAATAATAAAAATTTTGAGTTTTAGAACATTTTTTTAACCTCTACAAAATTTGACATTTCTAACCTAGACGAAAAATTTTGAAACTTTAAAAATTCATTACGACTTTATTTATGAAAACTAAGAAAAGATTTTTAAACCATAGACGGATTAAAATATCTATTTTTAAATAATAGATAAAAATCTAGATGTTAAATAATAAAAATTTTGAGTTTTAGAATATTTTTTAACCTCGAAAAAATTTGACATTTCTAACCTAGACGAAAAATTTTGAAACTTTAAAAATTCATTATGACTTTATTTATGAAAACTAAGAAAAGATTTTTATACCACGGACGGGTCAAAATGTCTATTTTTAAGTAATAGATAAATATCTAGATGTTAGTAATAAAAATTTTGAGTTTTAGAATATTTTTTTACCCTCTACAAAATTTGACATTTCTAACCTAGACGAAAAATTTTGAAACTTTAAAAATTCATTACGACTTTATTTATGAAAACTAAGAAAAGATTTTTATACAACAAACGGATTAAAATGTCTATTTTTAAATAATAGATAAAAATCTAGATGATAGATAATAAAATAATTTATCTTATAATTTATCCAATAATTTCCATCAACATTAAAAAATTTCACTGAATTTATTTATAAACACTAAGAAAAAATTTTTCGTTTGAAGATAGCTTAAAGTATCTACTTTTCATTAAAAAAGATCGTTTTGTTCTATTTATAACCAAAAAAATTAAAAAAAAATTTTAAAGACATCTAAACTTTTTTGACCGAACATAACCTTCAAAAACTTTCACCAACTTTAAAAAATTCTACAGAATTTATTTATGAAAACTAAGAAAAGATTTTTATGTCTAAAGATAGTTTAAAGTATCTACTTTTTATTAAAAAAGATCGGTTTATTCTAATTATCAAAAAAATTAAAAAAAATTTTTAAAGACAGTTAAAATTTTTGACCTAACCTTCAAAAATTTTCATCAATTTTAAAAAAATCCCACAGAGTTTATTTATAAAAATTATAAAAAGATTTTTTTCATCTAAAGATAAATTAAAGTATCTACTTTTTATTAGAAAAGACCGTTTTATTCTAATTGTTATCGAAAAAATTAAAGAAAATTTTTAAAGGCACCTAAGTTTTTTGACCGACTCCAACCTTAAAAAATTTTTCATTAACTTTAAAAAATCCCACAGAATTTATTTATAAAAGCTAAGAAAAGATTTTTATGTCTAAAGATAATTTCAAGTATTTACTTTTTATTAAAAAGTCAGATTTGTTCTAATTATTATTAAAAAAATTTTTAAAAACATTTAAAATTTTTGACCAAAGCTAACCTTAAAAAAATTTAATCAACTTTAAAAAATTCCACAGAATTTATTTATAGAAATTTTAAAAAGATTTTTTCATTTAAAAATAAATTAAGGTATCTAATTTTTACTAAAAAAACCGTTTTATTCTATTTATTACCAAAAAAATTAAAAAAAAAAATTTTAAGACACCCAACATTTTTGAGCGAACCTAACCTCCAAAAATTTTCATCAACTGTAAAAAGTCCCACCGAATTTATTTATAAAAACTAAGGAAAGATTTTTCATCTAAAGATACTTTAAAGTATCTACTTTTTCATCAAATAATTAGTTTTGTTCTAATTACTATCAAAAAAATTAAAAAAAATTTTAGACACTTAAAATTTTTGATCTAACCTCCAAATACTTTCACCAACTTTAAAAAATTCCACAGAATTTATTTATAAAAATTATAAAAAGATTTTTTCATCTAAAGATAGTTTAAAGTATCTAATTTTTATTAAAAAAGTCCGTTTTGTTCTATTTATTACCAAAAAAATTAAAAAAAAAAAATTTAAGACACCCAACATTTTTGACCGAACCTCCAAAAATTTTCATGAACTTTAAAAAATCCCACCGAATTTATTTATAAAAACTAAGGAAAGATTTTTCATCTAAAAATACTTTAAAGTATCTACTTTTTCATCAAATAATTAGTTTTGTTCTAATTACTATCAAAAAAATTAAAAAAAATTTTAAAGACACTTAAAATTTTTGATCTAACCTCCAAATATTTTCACCAACTTTAAAAAATTCCACAGAATTTATTTATAAAAATTATAAAAAGATTTTTTCATCTAAAGATAGTTTAAAGTATCTAATTTTTATTAAAAAAGACCGTTTTGTTCTATTTATTACCAAAAAAATTAAAAAAAAAATTTAAAGACATCTAAGTTTTTGATCGAATCTAACCTCCAAAAATTTTCATGAACTTTAAAAAATCCCACCAAATTTATTTATAAAAACTAAGGAAAGATTTTTCATCTAAAAATACTTTAAAGTATCTACTTTTTCATAAAATAATTGGTTTTGTTCTAAGTATTATCAAAAAAATTAAAAAAATTTTTAAAGACACTCAACATTTTTGACTGAACCTAACTTTCAAAAATTTTCATGAACTTTAAAGAATTCCACCGACTTTATTTATAAAAACTAAGGAAAGATTTTTCATCTAAAGATACTTTAAAGTATCTACTTTTTCATAAAATAATTAGTTTTGTTCTAATTATTACCAAAAAAATTAAAAAAATTTTTAAAGACATTCAACATTTTTGACCGAACCTAACCTCCAAAAATTTTCATGAACTTTAAAAAATCCCACCGAATTTATTTATAAAAACTAAGAAAAGATTTTTCATCCAAAGATACTTTAAAATATCCACTTCTTCATCAAACAGTTAGTTTTGTTCTAATTATTACCAAAAAAATTAAAAAAAATTTTAAACACACTTAAAATTTCTACCCAAAATTTAAATATTTTTAGACTTTATAAAAATTACTTAATAATCATCAAAAAAAAGTCTATAAAAACGATTTTTATTAATGTAACCGTGTTCGATTAACAATCGCGTAGCACTTTCCATTTTCAATATGACACACTTCGAGCAAACGCTAAATGTTGCCTTCTCGTTACATAACAAACGGAGCCCAAGAAATTTACCATTAAACCCACCGTCATACGGCACCGCTAAACCGCGTATTTTTGCATAGCTCGAGAGACCGTAAACCAACGTGTGTAATCCGGGTCAGAAAAGTTTCTCGCTATTTCTCACTGTTCGTGGAAAAGCTAATAAAAAATCGAAAGAATGGCGTAGAAAGAAAGCTAAACTTAACCCATATCAAGACAGGAAAGAGTAGTTAGTAGATAGATGCTAGTTTCAGATGTGAAGAGAATTATTATATTGGAAACTTAAAAAGGAATGAAGAGGATATCTCAAATTACGATAATCCTCAATGAAATTGTTCAATATGTAGGTTAGATTATTAGTATGTTCCTTATTAAGGTTGATTTTATGACAAATTGTAGCTATTTTAAGACTATTAGAAAGAAAATTTAATAAATAAATTGGATGGATGAACTAGAATGTGATTAAAATAAAACCAAAAAGATGGATTAATTGCAAATACGTTGATCAATATTCGACAAGGTTTGCAAAATTAGTGGACCACGGCGAACCAGTTTTCAAATACCTACGACTTTAATATAAAAAAATGAGTTTAAGCAACATTAAATTATATAATTATGAAACAACTGCTTTAATTGATCTTAAATTAAAAAAAAAAAAATTTTGACAATCATGTTTTTTTTAACTAACCTATCTTAAAAATTTTACCTAACTTTAAAAAATCCTTCCAACTTTATTTATAGGAATAAAAGAAAAATTCCTTCGTTAAATTACATCTAAAATATTTTATTTTAATCTAAAAAAGACAGATTATTTCCAACTAATATCAAAAAAATTAAAGAAATTTTTTTCGACATCCATGATTTTTAACCTAAAAATTTTCGAAAATTTTAGTCAATTTTAAAAAATCCTCCAAACTTTATTTATAGGAATAAAAGAATAGTTCCTTCGTTAAATTAAATCTAAAACATTCTATTTTAATCTAAAACAGACGGATTATTTGTAACTAATACCAAAAAAATTAAAAAAAATTTTTTTGACAACCATAATTTTTAACTTAACCTAACTTTCGAAAATTTGGGTCAATTTAAAAAAATCCTCCAAACTTTATTTATAGGAATAAAAGAATAATTCCTTCGTTAAATTAAATCTAAAACGTTCTATTTTAATCTAAAAAAGACGGATTATTTCTAAATAATACCAAAAAAATTAAAAAAAATTTTTTTGATAACCATGATTTTTAACTTAACCTAACTTTCGAAAATTTGGGTCAATTTTAAAAAATCCTCCAAACTTCATTTATAGGAATAAGGGAATAATTCCTTCGGTAAATTAAATCTAAAACATTCTATTTTAATCTTCAAAAGACAGATTATTTCTAACTAATAACAAAAAAATGAAAAAATTTTTTTTTGATAATCATGATTTTTAACTTAACCTAACTTTCGAAAATTTGGGTCAATTTTAAAAAATCCTCCAAATTTTATTTATAGGAATAAAAGAATAATTCCTTCGCTAAATTAAATCTAAAGCATTCTATTTTAATTTAAAAAAGACGGATTATTTCTAAATAATACCAAAAAAATTAAAAAAAAATTTTTTGATAACCATGATTTTTAACCTAACCTAATTTTCGAAAATTTGCGTCAATTTTAAAAAATCCTCCAAATTTTATTTATAGAAATAAAAGAATAATTCCTTCGTTAAATTAAATCTAAAACATTCTATTTTAATTTTTAAAAGACAGATTATTTCTAACTAATATCAAAAAAATTTTTTTCGACAACCATGATTTTTAACTTAACCTAACTTATCAGAAATTTCGATCAACTTTAAAAAATCCTCCAAAGTTTATTTATAACAATAAAGATCTGATTTTTGCAAAAAATTAAATCTAAAATATTCTACTTTTATTTAAAAAAGATGGATTATTTGTAGTTGGTCTCAAAAAAGTTAAAAAAATTTTTTAAAGAAGATCATGTTTTTTTAACATAACCTAATTTTTCGGAAATTTATACCAGCTTTAAAAAATCCTCCAGACTTTATTTATAGAAATAAAACAATAATTCTTTCGCTAAATTAAATCTAAAACATTCTATTTTAATCTAAAAAAGACGGATTATTTCTAAGTAATACCAAAAAAATTAAAAAGTTTTTTTCGACAACCATGTTTTTTATCCTAACCTAACTTATTAAAAATTTGATCTAACTTTAAAAAATTCTCCAAACTTTATTTATAGGAATAAAACAATAATTCTTTCGTTAAATTAAATCTAAAATATTCTATTTTAATTCAAAAAAGACGGATTATTTCTAAGTAATACCAAAAAAATTAAAAAAATTTATTTCGACAACCATGTTTTTTATCCTAACCTAACTTATTAAAAATTTGATCTAACTTTAAAAAATCTTCCAAACTTTATTTATAGGAATAAAACAATAATTCTTTCGCTAAATTAAATCTAAAACATTCTATTTTAATTCAAAAAAGACGGATTATTTCTAACTAATACCAAAAAAATTAAAAAAATTTTTTTCGACAACCATGATTTTTAACCTAAAAATTTTCTAAAATTTGAGTCAATTTTAAAAAAATCCACCAAAGTTTATTTATAAGAATAAAGATCTGATTCTTGCAACAAATTAAATCTAAAATATTCTATTTTCATTTAAAAAAGATAGATTATTTGTAGTTGGTCTCAAAAAAATTAAAAAAATTTTTAAAGAAGATCATGTTTTTTTAACATAACCTAATTTTTCGGAAATTTATACCAACTTTAAAAAATCCTCCAGACTTAATTTATAGGAATAAAATAATAACTCTTTCGCTAAATTAAATCTAAAACATTCTATTTTAATTTTAAAAAAACAGATTATTTCTAACTAATATCAAAAAAATTAAAAAAATATTTTTCGACAACCATGATTTTTAACTTAACCTAACTTATCAGAAATTTCGATCAACTTTAAAAAATCTTCCAAAGTTTATTTATAAGAATAAAGATCTGATTCTTGCAACAAATTAAATCTAAAATATTCTACTTTCATTAAAAAAAAATAGATTATTTGTAGTTGGTCTCAAAAAAATTAAAAAAATTTTTAAAGAAGATCATGTTTTTTTAACATAACCTAATTTTTCGGAAATTTATACCAACTTTAAAAAATCCTCCAGATATTATTTATAGGAATAAAAGAATAATTCCTTCGATAAATTAAATCTAAAACATTCTATTTTAATCTGAAATAGGCAAATTATTTGTAATTTGTCTCAAAAAAATAAAAAAAAATTTTTTCGACATCCATGATTTTTAACCTAAAAATTTTCAAAAATTTGAATCAACTTTAAAAAATCCTACAAATTTTATTTATAAGAATAAAGATCCGATTCTTGCAACAAATTGAATCTAAAATATTCTACTTTTATTTAAAAAAGATAGATTATTCGTAGTTGGTCTCAAAAAAATTAAAAAAAAATTTAAAGATCATGTTTTTTTAACATAACCTAATTTTTCGGAAATTTATACCAACTTTAAAAAATCCTCCAGACTTTATTTATAGGAATAAAAGGATAATTCCTTTGTTAAATTAAATCTAAAATATTCTATTTTAATCTAAAATAGGCGGATTATTTGTAATTGGTCTCAAAAATATAGAAAAAAAATTTTTTTCAACAACCATAATTTTTAACTTAACCTAACTTATCAAAAATTTCGATCAACTTTGAAAAAATCCTCCAAAGTTTATTTATAAGAATAAAGATCTCATTCTTGAATTAAATTAAATCTAAAATATTCTACTTTCATTTAAAAAAGATAGATTGTTTGTAGTTGGTCTCAAAAAAATTAAAAAAATTTTTAAAGAAGATTATGTTTTTTTAACATAACCTAATTTTTCGGAAATTTATCCCAACTTTAAAAAATCCTCCAGACTTTATTTATAGGAATAAAAGGATAATTCCTTTGTTAAATTAAATCTAAAACATTCTATTTTAATCTAAAAAAGACGGACTATTTCTAAATAATACTAAAAAAATTAAAAAGAAAATTTTTGATAACCATGATTTTTAACCTAACCTAACTTTCGAAAATTTGGGTCAATTTTAAAAAATCCTCCAAACTTTATTTATAGGAATAAAACAATAATTCTTTCGCTAAATTAAATCTAAAATATTCTATTTTAATTCAAAAAAGACGGATTATTTCTAAGTAATATCAAAAAAATTAAAAAAAAATTTTTTGACAACCATGTTTTTTATCCTAACCTAACTTATTAAAAATTTGATCTAACTTTAAAAAATCCTCCAAACTTTATTTATAGGAATAAAACAATAATTCTTTCGCTAAATTAAATCTAAAATATTCTATTTTAATTTAAAAAAGACGGATTATTTCTAAGTAATACTAAAAAAATTAAAAAAATTTTTTTCGACAACCATGTTTTTTATCCTAACCTAATTTATTAAAAATTTGATCTAACTTTAAAAAATCCTCCAAACTTTATTTATAGGAATAAAACAATAATTCTTTCGCTAAATTAAATCTAAAATATTTTAGTTTAATTCAAAAAAGACGGATTATTTCTAAGTAATACCAAAAAAATTAAAAAAATTTTTTTCGACAACCATGTTTTTTATTCTAACCTAACTTATTAAAAATTTGATCTAACTTTAAAAAATCCTCCAAACTTTATTTATAGGAATAAAACAATAATTCTTTCGCTAAATTAAATCTAAAATATTTTAGTTTAATTCAAAAAAGACGGATTATTTCTAAGTAATACCAAAAAAATTAAAAAAATTTTTTTCGACAACCATGTTTTTTATTCTAACCTAACTTATTAAAAATTTGATCTAACTTTAAAAAATCCTCCAAACATTATTTATAGGAATAAAGCAATAATTCTTTCGCTAAATTAAATCTAAAGCATTCTATTTTAATCTAAAAAAGATGGATTATTTCTAATTAATACCAAAAAATTAAAAAAAATTTTTTTCGACAACCATGATTTTTAACCTAAAAATTTTCTAAAATTTGAGTCAATTTTAAAAAAATCCTCCAAAGTTCATTTATAAGAATAAAGATTTGATTTTTGCAACAAATTAAATCTAAAATATTCTACTTTCATTTAAAAAAGATAGATTATTTGTAGTTGGTCTCAAAAAAATTAAAAAAATGTTTAAAGAAGATCATGTTTTTTAACATAACCTATATTATTAAAAATTTAACCTAACTTTAAAAAAATCCTTCAAACTTTATTTATAGAAATAAAAGGATAATTCCTTTGTTAAACTAAATCTAAAACATTCTATTTTAATCTAAAATAGCCGGATTATTTGTAATTGGTCTCAAAAAAATAAAAAAAAAAAATTTTCAACAACCATATTTTTTAACTTAACCTAACTTATCAAAAATTTCGATCAACTTTAAAAAATCGTCCAAAGTTTATTTATAACAATAAAGATCTGATTCTTGCAACAGATTAAATCTAAAATATTCTATTTTCATTTAAAAAAGCCAGCTTGTTTGTAGTTGATCTCAAAAAAATTAAAAAAATTCTTAAAGATGATCATATTTTTTAATATAATTTGAATTTAACTTCGACTTAAAAGTTATATACTTTAACTGCATTCTTTGGACTTTATCTTCTCTTAAATTACCGACTATTTATATTTAAATACTTTTACTTTAGTATTACTTTGTAGTTTTATAGTTTTCAACTCTTATTTAAATATTAAAAATCAAATATCTCAACGACGCATCTTTAAAACATCTCTAGAAACTATTATCTTAAATTGTCTCTTCTAAGAAAGTTATTTTGTATTCATACTCAATAATTATCCGCTATAAATTATCAACAACCCACGCTTAAACAATAAAAAGGAAATTATTAAACTATAAAATAAAACGAGGAAGGTTGAAGCGTTAAATCTCAAGTGTAATTGTCTTCGTTTTTAGTGGATCTGTGTCAAGGTTAATTTTCATCAATCAAGGTTAATTTTACTTTCTTGGGAATTTTACTTTGTACGTGTAAAACCGACTTTATAGTTTTTTTTTTGTAGGTTAGAAATACTTGTCAAAATGAAATGTCACTTTGACAAGTAAAGGGTGAATTACACGATTTTTTTTTAATGTTATGTAATCTTAACTGATTTTTTTTAATATAATTTATTTTATTTAATATAAATTTGAAATTGATTTTTTTTTTCTTTTATTATAGGTATATATAGATAAAATGGCCAGTTTGGTCGAGAAGATTATTTACGCTTATCATGATTTAATGGATAATAAAAGTGGTAAGTATATGAAATAATTTTAACTTAAAATAATAAATATTACAAAAATAATCATTTAATTTGTTTAAATTTTATCAATAAACCTGATTTATTTTATCTCAAACTTCAACGTTTTATACTGTTTGAATTTAAACTGTTTGTGAGATGTAAATTAGTAGATATTTGTCAATTTATTTGTCAATTTACTTATTTTTATAGAGTTATTTGTCAATTTACGACTTTTTGTCTTTGTTTTGTATCTTTGTTTCGCATTGCCTAATGTTGACAATACGCAAAGAGTTTTGACATTGAGTTTTCCGCGCTTCGATCCGAAGAGGATAATTTCTAAAATCACGAGAGAGTTTGCAACCGTGTTGTAAAATAGCTGCATGTTAATTATGGCGTTTAAAGGCCGGCCGATGCCGCTTCGAGTTTACGTTAAAAATGCTAAAAACAACGTTTTATTCGGAATGTCAATGTTAAACACGAGTCGTGTATCCGCGTGTTCTTCATTAAAATCTAACGTAAATCATCTGCATCTACTTTACTCATCTAAAGTGTTTAGATGGTATCACTTAACTACTTTTATAACAACGTTTATAAACTAACACATAAATATTTTTATATGTAAGAATATAAACTAGCTACCTATTTTATTTTTTAAACAGACAAAAGTAAAAGTAAATTTCTGAAAAATCAAGGAATAAAAAGAATGTAGTAAAAAATCACTCAGCGTAAAAAATCACACTTTACGACACGCTTAAATAAATGTATTTTCATTTTCGCATTGCGTTCAGTTAATAATTTAATTATTATTTAAACACAGAAGGAAATTATTAAAGAAAATTATTTAAAAAAAAAAAAAATTTCTTTACTATTATTTATGTAAATTAACTTGTAGTTAACAATTTATTAATCACATGTTATTTATAAGTTCGTGTTAATTGAATTTTAAGTGTAGTGTGGTTGACACGAAAAACTAGGTAAATTCTAATTCTAATAATTTAAATTCTAGTAATTTTTTGAAAGGAAATAAAACCGGTGTGATATGCAAAAGGCGTAATTGGTATGAATAAAAAGTGCGGTTACGTTTAGAACGAAAGTGTTTGAAAGGAATTGGCGCTTGTTAACGAGAGTATCTGTGGTGAAACTTTTTTCTTAATACAAAATAGATATAAAAATAACATAAATTATTGAGATAAATGAGTAAAATAAATTATTCGGAAAGATTTTAAAGAAAAGGCTTTGTGGCTTTAAAAGCCATTTAAATCTAATTACATAATCAACACTAATTTTTTCGAAATATCAGTTTTACAGCTTGGTATTATTAGTATTATTGTTATCACAAAATTAAAATTGAAAGTGATACTTTTGAATAAACTGTTTGCTAAAAAAAAACTACAACAAGAAAAAATTATCGCAAGAACTTGAAATTTAACAGGTGTGAACCTTAAGTAATGCAGTAAATGATCGAATTTTGTTATGATTCTTGAATGGTATCTCACTGTTAAAATCCATAACTGTTAAAGTCAATTTTACATTCAATTTAGTTTTAATAATAGAAATCAAATTGCGGTAAAGTTTTGATTTCTCTTTTTATGTTTTTTTTGAGATGCAGCTATCCATCAAATTACAATAGTTAAAATCAATATTTATCACTAAACACGATTTGGTGTTATTCTTCGCTCTCTCAACGTACATCACTCGAAACTAAGAAATCAATGCTTTGAAATTAAGGAAACCTGACAAACTCATCCATGTAATGTTAAACCCAAGTAATAGAACAAAAAATAAATAAATAAAATAGAATTGGCGGTAGATATAATAAGGAAGAAAGAGAATTATAAGAGATATTATAAAGGAAAGAAAAAAGAATTCCAACACAAAGTGGCAGTCGTCGACACAAATTTAAAACTTATTAATTTTCTTCAGTATAACATATCCAAGGGATAAGATACGAGCTCACTGAAGAAGCACAAAAGAAAAAAATTAAAGAAAAAGTCGCCAAATTGGGGGTTCAGTTTTGACATTGAAAATCTACTTTTTTAGCAGTGTTCTCTTTTTGTGTCTTCTTACTAACAACCATTTAATATATTTTTTTTAATCGTACAGATCTTATTTCTGAGAATAAAGAAAACATTTTTGAGAAAATAATAGATTAAGATCTATAATTTTTTGATAAAATAATCACTTTGATTCCAACTTTTCAAAAAAATTAAAAAAATTCTCAAAAATAACTAAAATTCTTCACATAACCTAACTGTCAATTTTAGTAGTTTTTTAAAAAATCGTACAGATTTTATTTGTGAGAATAAAGAAAAGATTTTTGAGAAAATGATAGGTTAAGATCTATAATTTTCGATAAAATAATCACTTTGGTTCGAACTTTTACCAAAAAAATTAAAGAAATTCTCAAAGATAACTAAAATTTTTAACTTAACCTAACTATCAAATCTACTCTTTTGGCAAGATTCTCTTTTTGTGTCTTCTTATTAACAACTAAGGAACAAGATGGAAGTTCAATGTCAAGAATGAGAACACATCCAAAAGAGTAGTCACCAATTTGGTACTTCAACTACGAGATTCCTTATTTCAAAATTAAAACTACAACCGCTGATACGAGTTTAGAACTTATTAGTTTTCATCAGGTACGACATAGTTAACCTTCCAGTACACGCGCATTTTTTTGTTCGCGCGACTACACGCATCGGACTCTGAGTCCGGGTTCGGAAAATAAATAAGAGAGGGAGTTGATACGAAATAAAAAAATATTTAATAATGTCAAATCGTTTTCCTCATTTTCATCTTCCTCATCTTCATACTCTGAAACGTTGTTGTCCAATAATAGGTTTTCATCCTCTTCCTCCTCATTATTGGACAACAAGTTTTTGTTCCTTACTTCGTTATATCGGGTGTTCATTTAAATTCGTGCTCAAGTGTGCTTTGAAAATTTGTTAGACGACGATAGAGAGAAAAATGTATGTGGCATTATAAGTGCACACTAATCATTTAAAATTCAAATTTGACAAACGTCAAATCTTGTCAAACTACACTGAACGGCTTGTATTGGCAATTTATCGATAATCTTTTTAATTTGTGACGAAAAACTTGATGGTAAGTCTTACGTTTAAGCTGCTTCGAAAGTCGATGAAGTTTGGGAATATTTACTGCATAATTTTATTCACTACTTGAACATCCCTATGAAATTTTGGACGACCAATTACTGAAAGGATTAGAGTTTAGGTAGGTTTTAGCCAAAAACAAGTTGTTAGCTAATTTCCTTCCATTTTCTGTCTCGTTATTTATAACCTATTGAACAATTCAGTGTTATGACATTGCTTCAATTATGTTTTATTGAACATACGTCAAAAATGCAGGCAAAATCCATAGCTCACTTGAGCACGAATTTAAATGAACACCCGATAGCTCATATTTTCGAAATAACCGAATTTGAAATTGAATTCAAACTCAACACACGATGCATTGGCAGATAATAAAATGTCGATAAGAAAGAAATTCATCAAAAAAATTATGGTTAGGGCAAGTTCGAAATAACACTAATAGATGGCGCTCAAAATCCGGACTGAGAGTCCGGTAGCGTGTAGCGAAAGGTTAAGGAATAAGATGGGAGCTTAATGGAGAAGATATAAAAAGAAAATACAACCAATGAATTAGTCACAAAATTGGAATTCTCTTTTTGTGTCTTTTCCATTGATGGAGAAGACACAAAAAGAGATCATAGCTAAAAGAGTAATCATTAATTTGGTGCTTTAGTTGTGAAATCCTCAAATTCATAACCGAAGCTCCAATTTGATGACTAATTCTTTGGCTGTGTTTTCTCCTTATTCCTTATTTTATCTTATCAAGGAATAAGATGAAACAAGGAATACCGTCGTTTGGGATGAGATTGATAACCGGGGGTGAAATTGATCACCAAGTTGCTTCTTCATAAATTTAAATCTAGGGCGCAAACCAACTATTAGATTCGTTTTTCGTCATCAGATTTGCGTTATTTTGGCGAAAAACGAATCTAATAGCTGGTTTGCGCGCTAGATTTAAATTTATGAAGAAGCAACTTGGTAATTAATCTCATCCCCGGTTATCAATCTCACCCCAAACGACGGTAAGGAGAATTAGTCAGAGAAACAAAGAATTAGTCACCAAATTGGAGCTTCAGTTTTCAAATTGAGGATCTCGCAGATAAAACACTAAATTGATGACTACTCTTTTAGTTGTGATCTTTTTTTGTATCTTCTCCATTGAGCTCCCATTTTATTCTTAGGCTATGTTGTACTAATAAGTATGAAAATTAATAAGTTCCAAATTCGTGTCGACAGTTGGAGTTTCAGCTATGAAATGAAAAATTACGGAATTTATGCACCAAGTTGGTGACTACTTTTTTGGGTGTGTTCTCATTTTTTGGCATTGAACTTCCTCTTGTTCCTTAGAAATCGTACTAATGAGAACTAACAAGCTAGAATTAAGTATCTATTGTTGCAACTCTGTGTCGGAGTCACTATTATTCTTTTTCTTTCACGATAATAGATTTGTTCTATTTATTATTCGAATCGATATTTGACTTTCCAAATTATCTCAAATGGATTAACTAAAGCATTCGAAGAAGATGTATCTTGTCGCTTATATTCATGATTTGTGATCAAATATTCACTGCCATATATGTATTCATTACTCGACTTTTTTGATACAAACAAGTTAATTGAATTTAAGATTAATTTCAATAAATAAGGGGCATAAAATACACAGAATGTTCTGATAATTAGACAACCATAAGCTATCAGCCCATTCTACGTTCAAAATTAAGGATAAAAGTCTAAATAAACACTGGTTGTAAGATGCTTCTTAAATGAATTACAGTTTCCTTGAATTAATGTCAAAATAGGCCATTTTAGAACTTTGTAGTTTACATGGTTACATAATTTAGTCATAAAATCAAATCTTCAAACAATAAAGACACACTACGTTGGTAAAGCGCTTAGTACGCCTTTAGTAAAAAAAAATCTTATTTCATACAAAGATGACATTAGTCTTTAAAGACGATTTATTCAAAAATGATTGCAGTTACAACCATTGTACGCAATTGCAACAAAACGAACATTCTTAAAAAGTATAAAAGAATAATTGGGAATTTTTTTTTTAACGCAATTAGAATAAATATATTAAAGAAAAATCATTACCATTAATGCGTTACCGGAGAAAAAATGTCATTACTGCACTGGGTTCCAAACCCAGATCTCCTGCTTTCCGGGCAGATGCTCTAACCAATTGAGCTATGCTCCTGGATAAGTTTTCTCACATTTCTGGAGTTCTGGAGGACTATTTATTCTTAAAAAGGTCTAAGATGTCCGAATTTTAAGTCAGAGTAATAAAAAGTTGACGCACAAAAAAGTTAAATAAACAATTAACAAACTTACCCCTTTTTACGCACGCCACTGAATAGTTCCATGCAATATCGACAACACCATCTAATTTCTCTTGGAATTTTAAGCTAGTATACCAATTTTTTGTTGACTTAATTCAAACCATTCCGAGGATATTCAAAACCGTTTTTTGTTCCCTCCTTCATGGATCTGTAGCTCTCTTAGGAAGTATTTTTTGACCAATTTATTCTTATTTTTAAACATGGAATGTGCTGGTAGCATGCGGCCGTCTAATTTCGGGACACCTATATACAAACAAAGAATACAAAGTTTAATTATGATAAAATTTTAATAGTTTTTTTCTATCATGTCTTTTCCAAAATTGATAAATATCTACTTTATGAACATACAAAGTTGATTTTTACCCCTTTAACAATATACACTAATTTCAAAACGTTTCCAATATGAAGTTATTTATTAAAAGTAATCAAAATAAGTTATTATTAAAACGGTAAATTATTAATATTTTATTATAATTTTTTTTTAGATCAACGGGTAAAAGGTTTCTTCTTAATGAGCTCTCCACTTCCAACACTCATAATATGTTTATCATATGCATACGGAGTAAAAGTAATAGGTCCTAAATTAATGGAAAATAGGAAACCATTTAATTTACAGAAAACTATCATATTGTACAATTTATTCCAAGTCATTTTTAGCACATGGTTATTTTACGAGGTAAGAATTTTCTTTACTTTTCTTAATTATTTCAAATATACAACTTAATTTATTTTATTATATTTTAGTCTTGCGTAAGCGGTTGGTTTTCACATTATAGTTATAAATGTCAACCTGTTGATTATTCTCAAGATCCACTAGCTTTAAGAGTAAGTTAACAAAAATCAAACAAAATCAAAATTTACTTAATAATAAAATTCCTATAATTTTTTAGATGTTACGGGGTTGTTATTGGTATTACATTTCAAAATTTACCGAATTTTTCGACACGGTAAGTTTCAATTTTAATTCATATCAATTTTTTAATTAAAAAAATTTTAATTTTTTTTAATTAATCTTTTTTGGAAACAGATATTTTTCGTCTTGCGTAAAAAGAACAGTCACATTTCAACCCTACACGTAATCCATCACGGAATAATGCCAATGTCGGTATGGTTCGGTGTTAAATTCACCCCCGGAGGACATTCAACCTTCTTCGGCTTCTTAAACACCTTCGTACACATTATTATGTACACTTATTATTTCTTTGCCGCTTTAGGACCGCAATATCAAAAGTATTTATGGTGGAAAAAATATCTTACAGCTTTACAAATGGTAAGTAAAAAATTTTAAACTATATTTGTAAAAAATACCAAATTTTATATTTGTATAAAATGCATACTATGTATGTAGTTTAGATAGGTGTTAATTCGCAAATTTATCGAATAAATTTATCAAATAAATAAACCTACTTTGGAGAAATGCTACTTAATTTTATGTGGCGTTAATAGTAAAATAACACTAAACTTTCGAGAAGATAACATTTACGGTTTTATAAAAGTCATTAAAAAGACATTTTAGTGATATTAATAAAAGACGTTAAATTGATTTTAATGTTAAAATGTTAAATTGATAAAAATCAATTCGTTTTACGACCTTAATACAATTCCATATTCTTTAAATGTCATTAATTGTAAAAAAAGAGAACATTTTCTTTCCGTCCAGACGAATATATCAACCTTAACGCTTCCTGTACTTCCATAAAAAGGATTAAAACACGTCTTCCTTCACCTTCAAGAATCACAATGAACGTTTTACGCTTTACACTTCGAGTAATTTTTCTTTAAATTTTTTTTTGTTATATTTGTTATTATTTCCAGGTGCAATTCGTGTTGGTGATGGTGCACGCTTTTCAATTACTCTTCATTGAGTGCGATTACCCGAAGGCGTTCGTCTGGTGGATCGGCCTTCACGCCGTTATGTTCTACTTCCTGTTCTCGGACTTCTACAAGAAGACCTACGTGAAGAAGGGTAAAGCGAAGGTCGAGGTAAGCTTCCTCATCTTTAATTTAATACTTCCTTTAAAGTCATTAATTTATTACTTTAAATAAAATCGTTGGGATATTTTAAAGTTGGTACAAAAAAAAATTAAAGTTAGTTAACTGTCAAAAAATTTAACTAACTTTAAAATTTTTTTAAATTTTTTTGGTAATAATTAGAAAAAATTTGACTCTTTTGGTTTAAAATATAATCTTTTATCTTTCATTTGAACCTAAAATCATTTCTTAATCTCAATAAATAAAATCTGGGCGATTTTTTAAAAATTAGTCAATTTTTAAAAAAGTAAGGTTAGTTAACTGTCAAAAAATTTAATTAACTTTAAGAATTTTTTTAAATCTTTTGGTAATAATTAGAAAAAATTTGACTCTTTTGGTTTAAAATACAATCTTTTATCTTTCATTTAAGCCTAAAATCATTCTTTTTAATCTCAATAAATAAAGTCTGGGCGATTTTTTAAAAATTTGTCAATTTTAAAAAAAAGTTAGGTTAGTTGACTGTCAAAAAATTTAAGTAATTTTAAGAATTTTTTTAATTTTTTTGATAATAATTAGAAAAAATTTGATTCTTTTAGTTTAAAATACAATCTTTTATCTTTCATTTAAACCTAAAATCATTTCTTAATCTCAATAAATAAAATCTGGGCGATTTTTTAAAAATTGGTCAATTTTTTAAAAAGTTAGGTTAGTTAACTGTCAAAAATTTTTATCAACTTTAAGAATTTTTTTAAATTTTTTGGTAATAATTAGAATAAATCTAACTTTTTAAGTTGAAAATAGAATCTTTTAGCTTTCATTTAAAATAAAAATCATATCTTAATTTCAATAAATAAATTCTGTGGGATTTTTTAAAATTGGGTGATTTTTTTCCAAAAAGTTGGATTAAAACTGTCGAAAATTTTTATCAACTTAAATTTTTTTTTTTTTAATTTTTTGGTAAACAATTAGAATAAATCTAATTTTTTTAATTCAAAATAGAAACTTTTAAGTTAATTTTAAAATAAAAATCATTTCTTAATCTTCATAAATAAAGTCTGGGCGATTTTTTTAAAATTGGTCAATTTTTAAAAAAAGTTAGGTTAGTTAACTGTCAAACAATTTTTATCAACTTTAAGGATTTTTTTTAATTTTTTGGTGATAATTAGAATAAATCTGACTTTTTAAAATGAAAATAGAATTTTTTAGTTTTCATTTTAAAGAAAAATCATATCTTAATTTCAATAAATAAATTCTGTGGGATTTTTTAAAGTTGGGTGATTTTTTTCAAAAAGTTGGGTTAAAACTGTCGAAAATTTTTATCAACTTTAAAATTTTTTTAATTTCTTTGGTAATAATTAGAATAAATTTGACCCTTTAGTTTAAAATACAATCTTTTATCTTTCATTTAAACCTAAAATTATTTCTTAATCTCAATAAATAAAGTCTGGGCGATTTTTTTTAAATTGGTCAATTTTAAAAAAAAAAAAGTTAGGTTAATCAACTGTCAAAAAACTTAACTAATTTAAAAAAATTTTTTTAATTTTTTGGTAATAATTACAATAAATCTGACTTTTTTAATCCAAAATAGAATCTTTTAAGTTCATATTAATTTAAAAATCATTTTTTAGTTCTTATAAATAAAGTCGTAAGGATTTTTCAAAGTTGGTCAAAAAAATTGCAAGGTTATCTTAGGTTCGATTAAAATTTTTCGGTTTTTTTAATTCCAGAAAGAGATAAAGTATATAAATGAAAACTTGTTTGGTTTAAAGATAAATTAGTCTTGTTTATAAATCACAAGAATTTTTAGAAAAATCTGAATTAGTTTTGAAGAAAAAAAAAGTTTTTGTTCAAATCTACCTAAAAGTCGAAAAAAACACGACTTTACGAACGATTTTATTTTTTAATTTTTAAATGAGATGAAGCACATAAACGAAATTTTCCTCAATTTAAGATAAATCAATCTAGTTTCTGACTCAAAAGAATTTTTAGAAAAATTATAATTAGTTCAAGAAAAAAAAAAAATTTTTTTTCTAATTGTAAATTTATCAAAATAATGAGAATCTACCTTGAAAAAAAAAATTTTTGTAATTCTTAAGTGAGATGAAATATTTAAACGAAATATTTGTTAATTAAAGATAAATTAATCTAGTTTCTAACCAAAAAGAATTTTTGAAAAATCTAAATTAATTTGAGAGAAAAAAAATTTTTTCAGTCACCCTTAAAGTTCAAAAATACATCTTGAACGATTTTATCTTTTAATTCCTAAATGAGATGAAGCACATAAACGAAATTTTCCTTAATTTAAGATAAACCGATCTAGTTTCTAACCCAAAAAAAATTTTAGAAAAATCTAAATTAGTTTCCAAGAAAAAAATTGTTTTCTTAAGTTTACTCAAAAATCCAAAAATACGATCTAAACGATTTTATTTTTTAATTCTTAAATGAGATGAAGCACATAAACGAAATTTTCCTTAATTTAAGATAAACCGATCTAGTTTCTAACCCAACAAAATTTTTAGAAAAATCTAAATTAGTTTCCAAGAAAAAAATTGTTTTCTTAAGTTTACTCAAAAATCCAAAAATACGATCTAAACGATTTTATTTTTTAATTCTTAAATAAGACGAAGCATATAAACGAAACTTCCCTTAATTTGAGATAAATTAATCTAGTTTCCAAACCAAGAGAATTTTTAGAAAAATTTAAATTAGTTTGAGAGAAAAAATTTTTCTCCAAAGTCACCCTTAAAGTTTAAAAATACATTTCGAACGACTTTTTCTTTTAATTCCTAAATTAGATGAACCACATAAACGAAATTTTCCTCAATTTAAGATAAACCAATCTAGTTTTTAATCCAAAAGAATTTTTAGAAAAATCTAAATTAGTTTCCAAGAAAAAAAAATTTTTCCCAAGTTTATTTGAAAGTCCAAAAATACGACTTAAACGATTCTATTTTTTAATTCTTAAATGAGATAAAGCACATAAACGAAACTTTTCTCAATTTAAGATAAATCAACCTAGTTTCCAACCCAAAAGAATTTTTAGAAAAATCTAAATTAGTTTGAGAGAAAAAAATTTTTTTCCAAAGTCACCCTTAAAGTTTAAAAATACATCTCGAGCGACTTTATCTTTTAATTCCTAAATGAAATGAAACAGATAAACGAAATTTTCTTAAATTTAAGATAAATTCATCTAGTTTCTAATCCAAAAGAGTTTTTAGAAAAATCTAAATTAGTTTCCAAGAAAAAAAAGATTTCCCAAGTTTATCTGAAAGTTAAAAAATACGACCTAAGCGATTCTATTTTTTAATTCTTAAATAAGATGAAGCATATAAACGAAACTTTTCTCAATTTAAGATAAATCAATCTAGTTTCCAACCCAAAAGAATTTTTAGAAAAATCTAAATTAGTTTGAGAGAAAAAAAATTTTTTTTCAAAATCACCCTTAAAGTTCAAAAATACATTTCGAACGACTTTTTCTTTTAATTCCTAAATTAGATGAACCACATAAACGAAATTTTCCTTAATTTAAGATAAACCAATCTAGTTTCTAACCCAAAAGAATTTTTAGAAAAATTTAAATTAGTTTTCAAGAAAAAATTTTTTTTTCAAGTTTACTTAAACATCCAAAAATACGACCTAAACGATTCTATTTTTTAATTCTTAAATGAGATAAAGCATATAAACGAAACTTCCCTCAATTTAAGATAAATCAATCTAGTTTCCAACCCAAAAGAATTTTTAGAAAAATTTAAATTAGTTTGAGAGAAAAAAAAATTTTCCAAAGTCATCCTTAAAGTTCAAAAATACATCTTGAACGACTTTATCTTTTAATTCCTAAATTAGATGAAGCACATAAACGAAATTTTCCTCAATTTAAGATAAACCAATGTAGTTTTTAATCCAAAAGAGTTTTTAAAAAAATCTAAATTAGTTTCCGAGAAAAAAAAAATTTTCCTAGTTTATCCAAAAGTCCAAAAATACGACCTAAACGGTTTTATTTTTTAATTCTAAAATAAAATGAAGCATATAAACGAAACTTTTCTCAATTTAAGATAAATCAACCTAGTTTCCAACCCAAAAGAATTTTTAGAAAAATCTAAATTAGTTTGAGAGAAAAAATTTTTTTTTTCAAAATCACCATTAAAGTTTAAAAATGCAACTCGAACGACTTTATCTTTTAATTCCTAAATTAGATGAAGCATTTAAACGAAATTTTCCTCAATTTAAGATAAACCAATGTAGTTTCTAATCCAAAGAGTTTTTAGAAAAATCTAAATTAGTTTGTAAGAAAAAAGAATTTTTCCTAAGTTTATCTGAAAGTTCAAAAATACTACCTAAACGATTCTATTTTTTAATTCTTAAATAAGATGAAGTATATAAACGAAACTTTTCTCAATTTAAGATAAATTAGTCTAGTTTTCAACCCAAAAAAATTTTTTGAAAAATCTAAATTAGTTTAAGAGAAAAAAAATTTTTTCCAAAGTCACCCTTAAAATTTAAAAATACATCTCGAACGAGTTTATCTTTTAATTCCTAAATGAGATGAAGCACTTAAACGAAATTTTCCTCAATTTAAGATAAACCAATGTAGTTTCTAATCCAAAAGAGTTTTTAGAAAAATCTAAATTAGTTTGTAAGAAAAAAAAAATTTTTCCTAAGTTTATCTGAAAGTTAAAAAATACGACCTAAACGATTCTATTTTTTAATTCTCAAATGAGATGAAGCATATAAACGAAACTTCCCTCAATTTAAGATAAATCAATCTAGTTTCCAATCCAAAAGAATTTTTAGAAAAATTTAAATTAGTTTGAGAAAAAAATTTTTTTCCAAAGTCACTTTTAAAGTTCAAAAATACATCTCGAACGACTTTATTTTTTAATTCCTAAATTAGATGAAGCACATAAACGAAATTTTCCTCAATTTAAGATAAAGTCATCTAGTTTCTAATCCAAAAGAGTTTTTAGAAAAATCTAAATTCGTTTCCAAAAAAAAAAAATTTTTCTCAAGTTTATGCGAAAGTGCAAAAATACGACCTAAACGATTTTATTTTTTAATTCTTAAATGAGATGAAGCACATAAGTGAAATTTTCTTTAATTTAAATTAAATCAAGTTAAGTAGTTTCTAACAAACAAGAATTTTTAGAAAAATTTAAATAAAGTTTGAAGAAAAAAATTTTTTTTTTCTTTTTGAACCCTTTTTATTCATGTTTCTTTAATATTCTATTTTTTCTTTTCAGGATAAAGAAGTTAAACAATTAAACGGAAGCGTTAAAAATGGAAAAGGAATCGGAATATGTTTCCCAATCCAAACCGACTTATATGAAAACGGCAACATAGGCAAACACATAAGCAAGAGTTACACATCCGACAGCAACATTCAGCTAAGAAACAGAGCTTTCATCGACAGTGCCCAAGCATAAAATTTAGAAAAGTAAAAAACCTAAAGAGTAAAAATGTTCGATTGTGAATGAAAACAAATTACGTTTAATTTTATTAATATTATTTCTTAATTTAATTTATATAAAAAAAGTAACTGTGAAATGTGTTGCCTACTTTTGCTCAACAAAACAAGTCAAGCATAATTTATAATAATTTAACTGGTGTGTGTGTTTTTGTCAGACTTTTATTTCTTACACATCACAAAAATAACCAGTCTCAATTAAAAAAAAATAATAATAAAATAAAATAAAAACCTTATGTTTTATTTAAGGTTTCCAAGTGTTAATTAATCATAATGTAAATCGATGAATTGTAATGCAAATCGATTAATTAATTAATTGTACATAGTTTAAAATGTACTTGTAATTTTAATTTTAAAAAGTAGAATTTTAAAAAATAATTAATTAATTAGTGGTAATATTTAATCAAATTAGTTATTAGATAGGACAAAAAATTTTTATAATAAGTAAAATTATGTACAAATAAATCCATAATTAATAAATATTTTTATAAATCATATATTTTTTTTTTGTTTATTTCCTATTTTATTTTTAAATTTTAATTTAATACAAAAAAAATTCTTTATTTTATATTCATTGAAAATGTATTAAACACACAAAAGTACTCAAGGTTAAATAAATTGACGTCAATGTAACTTAAACTACAGAATAAATTATCACTTTAGAAAACGTACTCCTCAACAAAAAATAATAATAAAAGAATCAACATTACATTTTTTTTTTATTTTTAATTTTTCACTTCTAATAAGACTTTCTATAAGGTGAGAAAACACTCTTTAAATATTTTAAGAGTGAAATAATCCCTCATAAATGAATAACATATCTACTCGATTGTAAAATGAATGGGATAAGAAAATCACCGATGTACAAAACATTTACATCAATTTACATCTCGTCGTAATTGTTTACGTTACGCAACGATATTCAAACTATTCAGCTATTAAAAAAATGTAAATGTCACAAAACGTTTTTTAAGATGGGTAATTTATGAGATAATTGTTTTTTTAAAAGGATTTTAAAGAGACTTTTAATTCAACTTTGACCTCATCGTCCGATATTAAAAAACTAACGACCGCGATAAAATAACTTGTTTATCAAAGTTATTTTTTTTAAATATCTTAACCGGAATTTAGATATATTTAATTCAGTTAAACTAAAACATCCGAGAAAAGAACGTTTAAAGACATGTTTAAGTTAACACAAAAAGTTTTTTCTATCCAACCACAAAAAATTCACATAAGTAATTTTATCCATATTATTTAAACTTACTACATTATTTAAAGTTAATATTTTGGGAACATTTTTTAGGATTTTTAAGTTTATTTGATTCTCATTTAGAAATTAATGAGAATTCGGAAAATTTTAAGTTTCATTATTTTTGGTTGAGAGATCATTGTAGATGTGAGAAATGTTACAATCAGAAGACGAATCAAATTATGATGGATGTTTTGCAAATACCTAACGATATTAAACCGAAGGAATGTTTCAAAACTAAGGATGGTGAATTGAAAATTACGTGTAAGTGTTTTTAAATTATAATAAAATAAATTAATGAAATGTGAGAGTTTCAAATTAATTTTATAACCGAATTTTATGTTTTATTAAATACACGAAAATCGACAAATAATGTAAAAAAAATAATAAATTTAAACGTAAATGTCAAATGAATTTTAAATGTTAAAAAACCTGTAAATTACTTATTGCAAAATTATTCGATGAAAAGTAATTCGATTTTCTGACAATCAAAAAATAAACGTGTAAACCAGGCTTTAGTGTTCTTTTTAAGCATACATTAGATCTATTTCTTAAAGAATGTTTTAAATGTCAATTACTTTGACAATAAAAGGATTTTAAATGTCATTTCGATAAATAAAGGCGGGATTACACGATTTTTTTTTAATGTGACGAACCTGACAACTAAATTAACTGATTTTTTAATTAAATTTTAAAACTGTAGATTAAATTTGATATAATTTAAAAATTTTAGACGATTTTATATGAAATTTGGCTAAATTTTAGGAGAAATTTTATGTTTTTAGAAAATTTTAAGCGAAATTTCGCAATTTTAGCCTGAATTAAGTGATTTTCTTTTACTAAAATTTGAGAACTTTAAATGAAATTAGATGAAATTCAATCATCGTAGACGATTTTATATGAAATTTTAGATAAAATTTGACGTTGTTGGTACAAAATTGTTATGACATTATCGTCCGATAAATATTTTAAATAATACTTAATTTTATAATCGAATTTTATGTTTTATTAAATATGCAAAAATTGGTAAATGTGACAAGTTAATAAATTTAAATGTTAAAGTAAATGTTAGTATTAAATGAATTTTAAGTGTTATTTTAAAAAATCGGTAAATTTTATTGATAGGATGTAATTTAGGTTTTTTTCAAAGTTGTGTGAAAATTTCTTTTACACGAAATACACTCGGTTTCTTTAAAGAATAACCATTCTGGGGAAAAATACGTAGCATTGAACATTTCTATGGTTCTTCGTAAACCTCCAACAATCTCCATTTTTATAATTATTCTTTAAATAACGTCAGTTGTATATATTTATAATATTTTTTTTAACATTCAGCATCCTTTTTATAAAAGTCTATGAGTTATGACTATATTTCTTTTAATTTATTTTGACAAAACATTTCGTCCAGTTAAGTCTTTTCAATCGGTATGACTACGTTTTTCTTCCTAGAAAAATTTGTTCAGGGAAAAACTTTCTTTAACTGAACCAAAATTTATTTCCCTGTTAACAAATTAAACTGTGCAGCTATGTTTATAATCACTAATAATCTAAATCATCAAATCGTTTACTTATGTCATTATTTAGCTTCCTGACCATCAAAATCAGCCTTATATTCAATAAACTCTTGTTAGAGGAAATAAAAATGTGAGAAATTTACATTTTTTCTCTTAAAAAGGGTTTAATGAAAGACAAATCTAAAGATCTTGCTATGTAACCTTTGCTACAATAAATTAATATTCTCTTTCAAAATGTTTTTATCAATTCTGAGTGTGATTCAACGTTGCCTCATTTATAAATATTGTTACATTTTTTAAAATATGGTAACCAAATTAGCTCTAAAATTTTATTGATATACCGAGTAACAGTCTGACTTTTCTTAAATGAAAACTAAAAATAATTGGCTTCCATCTTGCATTTCATTAAATCACTAACACTAATAAAAACATTAAGTGTTAAAGCTCTGCTTTAGATTTTCTAAGATATTTATCACTTAAGATAATTTGGTGATATTCTTCGACCTAATGTATTCTCAATCTACATCACTTGTGTCTAAAAATTCGAAATTAAGATTAAGGGGAGATATCAGTGTGACAGGCTGAAAAATGAGGTATTTTTTGGGATTTTCTTTTTCTTTAACGGCTGTATCAAATTATTTGGGATTTTGTTTATTAATTATTGAAGCATTAAAGTATGCAAGGAAATTTTCTTTGAATTTTTATTACGATCTATGAAGCAGGGGAGCAGTCGTAAAATGACGTCTCAGAAAAAAGACCTCCCGACGGTTGACAACATTAGAGCCACAGCAAGCATCTGAAATAAAAAATTCGAAAAGATTATTAAATTATATAGTATAACTATCGCAGCATCGTAGAAAATTTGAAAATTTTGATTTAAAAAAAATGGTGGCCATTAAAAAAAAAAATTCGGATTTTACACGAAAATTTTGCAGTAAATCGCGAATAAAAAAAAAGTAAACAATTTAAAAAAAAAACCTCTACGATGCAACGATAACGATAAGTTTTCTAAAGAGAATCCATGTTGAATAAAGTCGATTGGACAAAAGTTAATAGAGTAATGCTGTCAACCAGGTAAAAAAACATGGTTTCGAGAAAAACGCGTTTAAAGTGTTGAGAGGATAAAATTGAATGATGTAACTTGAATATTAATATAAAACAAGTTCTTACCGATTATTCTGCTATCCCTAGACCATAGAGAAGTTCATCTGCGTCCGACAATTACATTTCCTCCTCCTAACGTCGGTTTAAAGCACTTAAGTCTTAAGTTTTCGGTCGATTTCGTGGCAATAATTGAACAGTTTCTCGCCGATGGATGTTCTCAAGTCCTCAACGACATTCAACAAAGCCACGTGACCATCGTTGAATATGATAGTAGCCAAATTAGCAGCTGTTTTGACTACTTAGACGCCACAAAAACACAGTCTTCTATAGACTGCTCTGAAAGCGTCAACGCTTGACACCAATTTCGAATATTTCTAAGCCGAACATTGTTTAAACATTTTGTAGGCATATTCTTAAAGGACAAAACTAACTATTTAAGCAAAAAAAAAATCGAGTATATTTTTTTTTTCACACTGATATCTCCCCTTAAAGAAACCTGACAAATTGATCAGTGTGAATGGATTCTTTAATAAATTGCTTGTATTGACACCTAACATATCAAACCAATTCTCTAAATAGTCTCTATTAACCGAATTGTCTTAAAAAGATTCATCAAAGTATTTGATAAGATATCTTCTTTGTCGTTTATTCATGACTTGTAATTGATCACTGTTTCTATTAAATGTTTTATACTGTTTCCAAAATTAGTTGGAATAAATACTCCATACTCGAATATAAAATCACTTCGACTTAATTTTCTGACAATTTCGCAAAAGGATATTTACAGTCTCATAGATTTCTATAATTTGGGTTTCTTTAAGAGAAATTGATTGAATATAATAGTAATTTTGAGAAGCGCCGGACGAACCATACACAAGTGAAAGATTAATAATTTTTAGTCTAGATTATCAGTAATCATTTACGAAACTTTGTTTATTCTAAAACCTATTGTCTATTCTAAATAAATGTTGTTATTTATTCGGGTAACAGTAAAATCAGTGATACCCAGCAAAATACACCTCATACAGCAACACACATTGCTTGAAAGAGAAAAAAATAACCGCGGCAGTCAACGTGTTATGAGAAATATGGCTTTTGAATCATAGAGTACGAGACAATAAACAAAGATGAAAGAGTACTCAGCAATGATACTTTTTTTCATCTTTCTCTTCATAGTGTAGCTCCATTTCGACTTATAGTACATCATGAGTTTAATATAAAACAAAATTTTAAACATTTAATACTTAATCTGAGGTGTACATATTCCCAAAATTTCAAGTTTTTGAGCTAATAGCATATTTTTAACAATAATAATTTAAACAGAATTGAATAATTTTTAGGGAAAGATGGACATTTAACTGAGTATTCAACAAAATATTTGAAACAATTATACGAAACGACAAAAACTTCCCAAAATGAAACCGTTTATTGGAATGCAGAACAGATAAAAAATGTTACCGATAAAGATGTTTCCGTGTCTTATCAAGATTATTTTAAAGAGGATAACAGTGGATTAAAACGCCTTTTAAAGAGTATTTTAAAATATGGAATCGGATTTGTAACAGAAGTAAGTAAAAATAATAAGAATGTTGATACACTTTTTAATAAAAAAAACTATTAAATTTTGATTTAGTATATGAAATTTAAACTATGAGTGATTGGTCAATAATGTTGAGGCACATTGTATACAACTTTTAAGAAAGTAATCTTCTAATTTAGGACAATTTCTCATCACTTTAGAACATTTTTTCATGCTGACATTTCAAAATTTGACAATTAAAAACTTTAAACATAAAATTGATGACGCTTTATGTCAATTGAAAGTTAAATTCATAGTGTAGCCAACCTAAAGTAAAAATTCTTTATGAAAAACTTCTTTTTTTAACTTGAAAATACTTAGTTTTTTTCCTAAATGTAGCATCAGTGTGAAATTAGTTTTAGAATTAGTATAAATAATCGATGATTAATTTCAGACCAGCCTTTATACAACTTTTAAGAATGGAACCTAATTTAAAACATTTTCTAAGTTAATACTTATCTAAAAGAACTTTTTTCAATTCTTAAAAATAAAGTCTGTGTGATTTTTAAAAAATTCAAGAAATTTTAAAATTGGATGAAAAATGAAACATTTTCTAAAAAAATTTTTTTTTCAAAATTTTTACAACCTAACCGAGAAATTATCATGTCTTATTAAAATAGACATCCTAAACTATACTTATCCAAAAGAACTTTTTTCAATTCTTAAAAATAAAATCTGGGTGATTTTTTAAAAATTCAAAAAAATTTAAGATTAGGTGAAAATGTGATACTTTAAAAAAAAATTTTTTTCTCGAAATTTTTGTAACAATAGATAAATTATCATATGTTTTATTAAAATAGACATTTTTAACTATAATTCTCCAAAAAATCTTTTTTCAATTTTTAATAATAAAGTCTGGGCGATTTTTTAAAAATACAAGAAATTTTAAGGTTGAGTGAAAATGTAATACATTAAAAAAATTTTTTTTTTCTCGAAATGTTTTAATATTTGACAATTAAAAAAGTCAAATTTATGACATTTTATGTCAATTGAAAGTTAAATTCAAAGTGTAACCAACCTAAAGTAAAATATTTTTTTTGAAAATTTTCTTTTTTTAACTTGAAAATGACAATTTCCTTCCTAAATATAGCATCAGTGTAAAATTAGCTTTATATTTATTATAAATAGTCGATGATTAATTTTGAAACACCTGTATACAACTTTTAAGAATGTTCTAATTTAATAATTTTTAGTAGTTTCTAATTTAAAAAAAAAATTTAAGTTGACATTTTAAAATTTGACAGCTAAAAACTTCAAACGTCAAAATTTTGACGTTTTAAGTCAATTTTTATGTCAAATGAAAGTTAAATTTAAAGTATAACCAACCTAATAAACTAAAAATAAACTTTCGGTAGTTTCTTATTAGCTTGAAAATTATTCATTTCCTTCTTAAACGCAAGATAAAAGTGAAATTAATTTTAGAATTAGTATAAATAATCAACGATTTATTTCGGGACAGCTGTATATAAATTTTAAGAATGTTTTAATTTAGTAATTTTTAGTAGTTTCTAATTTAGGAAATTTTTTTAAGTTGACATTTTTAAATTTGACAGTTAAACTTCAAACATCAAAATTTTGACGTTTTAATTGAAACATTTTATGTCAATTGAAAGTTACATTCAAAATGTAGCCAACCTAAAGTAAAAAAAAACCTTTTGGTAGTTTCTTATTAATTTGAAAATTATTCATTTCCTTCTTAAACGCAACATAAGAGTGAAATTAACTTTAGAATTAATATAAATAATCAACGATTTACTTCGGGACAGCTGTATACAAATTTTAAGAATGTTCTAATTTAGTAATTTTTAGTAGTTTGTAATTTAGGAAGTTTCTTAAGTTGACATTTCAAAATTTGACAATTAAAAACTTTAAACGTCAAATTTATAACGTTTTATGTCAATTGAAAGTTAAATTCAAAGTGTAGCCAACCCAAAGTAAAAATTTTTTTTGAAAAATTTCTTTTTTAACTTGAAAATGCTTAGTTTCCTTCCTAAACGTAGCATCAGTGTGAAATTAGCTTTAGAATTAGTATAAATAGTCGATGATTAATTTCGAACCAACCTCTATACAACTTTTAAGAGAGTAATCTTCTAATTTAGAACGTTTTCCAAGTTAACATTTTAAAATTTGACAATTAAAAACTCCAAACGTCAAAATTTTGACGTTTTAATTTAAGCGGTTTATCCCAATTGAAAGTTAACTTCAAAATGTAGCCAACCTAAAGTAAAAAAAAGATTTTTAAATTCTTATAAACTTGAAAATTATCAGTTTCCTTCATCAATACAACATAAAAGTAAAATTATCTCTAAAATTAATATAAGTAATCATCTGCATATGACAAAACATGTTATAACATCGATTTCAAAGAAAAATATATTTAACACCTTCACTCATTCATCAAACACAGTAATTTCAAGTATGAATAAGATTACTTGTTTAAATAAACGATTAAATTAGCGAATACTTATCAAAACAACTTTTGGCAATTCGTTATTTACCACTAATTTTTGAATCATAGCTCAATCGCGTCAGATATGTAAAACCCACATCTTTTTTTAGATTTTAAAACCACAATTAATCATAAAAATCAAATAAGATTTTAAATTATTATCACTTATTGACTTTAAACTTCATATTTGTTTAAAAATTTGTATATTTTAGGTTGAACCGAGTATTGAAGCAACCGAAAAAGTTGTTCGTAAAATGGCACCGGTTCAACAAACATTATTCGGGGGAATGTGGGAAGTTAGTAATAATCTTGAACATGCGGATACTGCTTATACTACGATTGAATTAGGTGCTCATAATGATAATACTTATTTTACAGAAGCTTCCGGGTAATTTACTATACATTTACATGTACATTTAATTATACCGTTTTTAACTTGTTATATTTTTTAAGACTTCAAGTATTTCACATGTTAAAACACGATGGAACCGGAGGTGAAACACTTTTAGTAGACGGTTTTAACGCTGCTAATAATTTAAAACAAACCGATTTCAAAGCTTTCGAAGTACTTACAACTTTTCCCATTGAATCCGAATACATAGAAAAAAATATACATTATACGACTATAGATACGGTTTTAAAACTTCATCCAGTTACTAAAAAATTATCACAAATAAGGTTTATTTTTAATCAACTTCATTTTTTATGTATCTAAGTTTTTATCAACCTTACCAATTTTTTAGATACAACATTTACGATCGAGCTCCGTTAAACACATTAACTTTCGAAGACATCCCAAAATTTTATGATTCTTATAAAAAACTCGGGGAAGAAATTAATAAAAAAGAGAATAAATTTTGGTTAAAATTAAAACCGGGAAATGTTATTTTCATCGATAACTTTCGTGTACTCCACGGAAGAGCTTCGTACACTGGATTAAGAAGACTTACCGGTTGTTACGTAGCAAGAAACGAATGGACGAGCGCTGCTAAGAATTTAGGTCTTCATTTGTATTAAATAAACCATTATCAAAAAAAAAAACTGATTTTTCTTCAAATATAACATCTTAAACTTATAAATATATAAGTTTTTAAGTTTGATTTTTAATAATACACCTAAAAAATCATGTGAAAATTATTCTAATATAAGTGAAATTACTTTAAAATAAGAAAAATGCGTCCATAAACGTTTATTTACTGAAAATTAATCAGAAAAGTTGAGAAAATTAAAATTGTACAATTTTATAGGTTATGTGAGATTAACCACGCTAATAATAGATGGCGCTAACAACACAAATATAATGGCGCCGTATGAATTCGTGTAATTTATGTTGCCTATATTTAAGGTTATTTAAAAATTATTTATTAATTTTTTGTATTTAAAATGTATTTTTAGTTATTTACATATTAAAAAAATATTTTTATAATAATTAAAAAAATATTTATTTTTATAATAATTAAAAATAACATTTTTTAAACACACCAAAATAATCATTATAAATCCCATTAAAATTTTTTTTTTACATTCAAATTTTCAATGTCTCATTTTCCATACAGACTGTTTTTATTATCAAAAAAACCTTTAAAAAAGCATATCGTTTAGCATGTAAATACTCATTATGTAAAATATAAAAAAACCTATAATATGTATTCAACACGCGTTTTATTTTCATGTAATTTGTGTTGCCTATATCATAAGTTATTTAAATATTATTTAATAATTTTTTATATTAAAATCTATTTTTAGTTATCTACATATTAAAAAAAATTACCCACTCTTATAATATTTTTTTTCTCAAAGAAATTTTTTAAAAACTAAAATAATTTTTATGCGTCATATTAAAAATCCCCTTTTATATTCCACAAAACAACTCTTTTTATTATCAAAAAAAACCTTTCAAAAAAGCATATCATTTACCGTGTAAATACTTATTATGTAAAATATAAAAAACCTATAACGTTTATTCAACACGCGCTTTATTTTAAAAGGGATTTTAAAAAGAATGACTTTTGACCAACCGGAATACTTTCAATAAAACGCTTGGAAATGCATTTTTTCTACACATTGTACTTTATTTTGTATGGAAATTATCAGACGAGAAATTTTACATTGAAAATGGAATAAAACGACCGTTTTGTTATTTGTCAATAGCGAGATTTGAATAGGTTTGAATGAATTTTAATTTTAAATTCGTTTTTTTATTCGCAATTTTCTGTGCGAATCTGAACAATAGTGATTTGGAAAATCGTTTAAATTAGTTGAAATGTATCCTTGCAAATATTGTTTAATAATGTAATTTATAATATACTAGTGAATTTTTAGTTTTTTCTATAGAAAAAAAAAAATTCTAACCTAACTTCATTTACAAAACTTAATTTTTATTTTTACCAAAAATAAATTTTCTACGACTTTTAGTTTTTCCCTCAGAAGAGAAATTCTAACCCAACTTAATTAAAATGTCGATGAAAAATTCTCAATTTTTAAAAATTCATATCTAAGAATGAATAATAACTAATTAATAATAACTAATTCTTTTGGAGACTTGAAATTTTATCACGATTTAAATTGAAATTTAATTTTAATTTTTGCTAAAAATTACTTTTCTACGACTTTTAATTTTTCCCTCAGAAGAAAAAATGTAACTAAATATCTTTAATTGCAATTTTTAAACATTCTAAAAATTATGATATATTATTATTTAAAAATCTGCTTTTTATAACAACGTATGTTCGTAATAATTAAAATTAACCATAAGTCACGACTCACGTAAAAACTAAAACGTTTCTACATTGAATGAATTTGAATTCGATGTAATTTCGATGCAATTAAAATTATTAAAATAATTGGAATCGCGTAAGCATACTCGTACTGTATTTTATAATTTTATAATTAGATAGACGTCGTTAAAAGAAATTTACGTAAGTATATCGATTTTTAAAAGTCAAATTTTTAAAGTAACATATATTTTAAGTTAGAGTTACATCACATTATCAATAAATATATTAAAATCTTGATTGTTGGTTGGATTTAATGTTAATTTTATCGTTAATTGGATCTCTTATTCGATCCAACTCGAAAAATGCTTGAAATGTAAACGATTTGGATTTTTTTGATTCATATAGGTTGATATTTGTGATTTAAAACGATTTAAAATGTAAATAATTTATCCTACCTTTTCGATTTTGAAGTTGAAGTGTCTATCGTTGTAATTCCGGTTTGTTACCAAGATTTTCTTCGAATAACATCTATCCTTAGGTTCGTTCGTCTTCATAGATGTAATATTTTGGTTTGATTTAGGTTTCATTCCTTCAACAAAGCTGTTTAACTTATTCGAAAATCCGGTTGAGGAAAGAGCCGGAAGAAAGATTAAAAGCTGATAAATTAAGCTCTAAAATCATACTTCTGGATCGAAGAAAATTTCCTTAACCATATTAGATGATTGTCTTTTATAGTACACCAGACTAATTTGATAAATGTACCTAAAAGGAATAAAAAGAAATAAAATTAGAGTAAATATTTAATAATAAATAAATAATAATTATTCAAATTCGCGTGACAAAAAAAAAATTTAACTGAGCTGAAGAATCATTCATAGGAATGAAATTAAAAAAATAATAAGTTGAGTAAATAGGAACGCTATTTGTGGATAAGATAATTGAAAAATTTGAGTTTCAAGACTCAATTCAAATGAAATATCTCAAATATTAATCTAGTATTGCAATTTTTAACCTTTGTACTGATTCGAAATGTGAAAATTTGTCGTTAAAAGTGCAAATTTAAGTTTTATTCCTTTGCGAAAATTCAAGAAAATAAATTAAGAATCTTCCTTTGGTAGAAGCGTTACATTACTTGACAGTTTTTGTAAAAAAAGTTGTATTTATATTTATGTTAGTTTTTGGGTTTCGCAAGTGAAGTAAAACCAATTTTGACTTTAATCAGGAATTATTTTTTTCTTGCAAAAACGAGAGAATATTGGCGTATAAGCTATGAGTAACTCTTATTTCACCAGTCGACGAGTTAGAGAAAAGTCTTTGCTAAAATTCTAAGTAACTCTATAGGAGATTAAGTAGAAACTTTTAGCATGAGTAAAGAGCACGAAAATGAAAAAAACACGCAGTACGGAAGGGGGAAAATGAATTTTTCCTTATGTAATATGTGAAGAGTGACAGGTAAAAAACCCCGGGTCAATCGGAGAGACTCAAAAACCCCTCGGAGGGACTCAAAGCTACCCTCGCTACCGACCTAGAATAGAGGTCGAAGACCAAGAAATTGAAAAGAGCAAAAGCAAAGGAAACCAGGAATTAAATTCGACTGCTTCTCGCAAGCTATAAAGTACAACTGATTCACTTTTAGGTAGGTTTTATCATAAAAATAAACCGAAGCGTTACACAACTACTTCTTACAATTAATCAGCTCACCCCCGATGAAAGAGCGTTCATTACATAATATACCAACTGGTAAGAACCAAAATCCCATGCTAACATGCACTCTGTAGAAGTCTGTGTACAAAGAATTTGGAATACTTTGAAAAAATAATATTCATAATCTAATATGATAAAACTTCTAATCGTATTTGAGTGGGTCAGAAGGAAAGTGAACCAAGTCCATTTTTTCTAAAATTTAGTTAAGAGTATATTTAAGTCCGTTTGAATAGTTATAATTTTATGTGCCGACTTATTCAATACCTAGTTCATCAGGTTACCAATAATGTACGCTAGTTCACTTTAATACTGAATGATTTGCACCATTTTTCATTGAAAAAATGAATCAAACGGTCCGTTTTCTCGGAACGAACTAAAGTGGACTTGGTTCACTTTACTTCTGACCCACTCATTTATTCTGTATGTTAACAACATATAAATCTATTAACAAAACAAGTTTTGTATCAACATGTAGAACAACTAAGGTTGCAAGGTCCAAAAAGCTAGAAAAGTAGTGGTTCGTTTGACATTTAGAAACGTCAAAAAAATTTCTAAAAAATCATCCTTTAAAATCGTCCGAAAGAGCTTTATTTCATCAATTTATATCGATATAAGACTTGAAACTTAAAAAATAGGCTTGATTCCAACGATTTTTGTATAAACATGTAGAACAATTAAGATTGCAAGGTCAAAAAAAGCGAGAAAAGTAGCGGTTCCTTTGACATTTAGAAACGTCAAAAACCTTCCGAAAAAAATCTTTTAAAATCGCTCGAAAGAGCTTTATTTGATTGATTTATGTCGATATAAGACTTGAAATTTAAAAAATAGACTTGATTCCAACGATTTTTGTATCAACATGTAGAACAACTAAGGTTGCAAGGTCAAAAAAGCGAGAAAAGTAGTGGTTCGTTTGACATTTAGAAACGTCAAAAATTATCCGAAAAAATCTTCCTTTAAAATCGCTCGACAGAGCTCTATTTGATCGATTTATGTCAATATAAGACTTGAAATTTCAAAAATAGACTTGATTCCAACGATATTTGTATCAACATGTAGAGCAATTAACCTTTCGCTACACGCTACCGGACTCTCAGTCCGGATTTTGAGCGCCATCGATTAGTGTTATTTCGACCTTGCCCTAACCATATTTTTTTGATGAATTTCTTTCTTACCGACATTTTATTATCTGTCAATGCATCGTGTGTTGAGTTTGAATTCAATTTCAAATTCGGTTATTTCGAGAATATGAGCTATAACGAAGAAAGGAACAAGAACTTATTGTCCAATAATGAGGAGGAAGGGGATGAAAACCTATTATTGGACAACAACGTTTCAGAATATGAAGATGAGGAAGATGAAAATGAAGAAGACGATTTGACATTATTAAATATTTTTTTATTTCGTATCAGCTCCCTCTCTTATTTATTTTCGGAACCCGGACTCAGAGTCCGATGCGTGTAGTCGCGCGAACAAAAAAATGCGCGTGTACTGGAAGGTTAAGGTTGCAAGATCAAAAAAAGCGAGAAAAGTGGCAATTCGTTTGACATTTAGAAACGTCAAAAACCTTTCGAAAAAATCTTCCTTTAAAATCGCCCGAAAGAGCTTTATTTCATCAATTTATATCGATATAAGACTTGAAATTTAAAAAATAGACTTGATTCCAACGATTTTTGTATCAACATGTAGAGCAACTAAGGTTGCAAGGTCAAAAAAAGCGAGAAAATTGACAATTCGTTTGACATTTAGAAACGTCAAAAGTCTTCCGAAAAAATCTTCCTTTAAAATCGCCCGAAAGAGCTTTTTTTGATCGATTTATGTCGATATAAGACTTGAAATGTAAAAAATAGACTTGATTCCAACGATTTTCGCGTCAACATGTAGAGTAACAAAGATTGCAAGATAGAAAAAAGCGAAAATAATAGCGGTTCGTTTGACATTTAAAAACGTCAAAAATTACTCGTCGGAAATTTTGTACTGTGATTGTCGAGTTAGTTCGTTTACTACTTTATTATAATAATACAAATCAAGAGAACACAAATGTAAATAAAACATAAAATCAAAACTAAAAACATTTCAAATAGTGCGTATGCAGAAACCTGCGTACTGAGCAAAGCAGCTTCTATAAAAAATATATTAGCAAGAAATCGGACAACGCTTACGCTCAATGATCTCTCTTAAACGTTTTGGCATGAATTGTATTAATTTCTTTGTCTTCTCCGAATTAATTTTGGCTCATTCGTTAATTATGAATTGGTTTAGCACTTCTTTCAATGTTATGTTGACGATTTCAACAGTTAGGTGATGTGGAGGTGTTTTCATTGTATTGTAATGTTATATAGCAGCCAAAGTTTGGTAATGTGAACAGAACATTTCGGGTCGTTGTCTTGCTGAAAAAAAATAAATTATTTTTTTGGTACCACTTAGGAAAAATTCATCTATTTTAATTAAAACTAGACATTTTAATTTACATTAATTTCAAAAATCTTTCCTTAATTCCTGTAAATAAACTCTTGGGGATTTTTTAAAGGTGGTCAAAATTTAAAATTTTAGGTTAGGTGAAAAATCTTCCTTGTCTTTAGGAATTTTTTTAATTTTTTTGACACAACTTAGGAAAAATCCATCTATTTTAATTAAAACTAGACATTTTAATTTACCTCAATTTTAAAAATTTTTCATAAATTCTTATAAATAAACTCTTGGGGATTTTTTAAAAAATGGTCAAAATTTTAAGTTGGGTGAAAAATCTTCATTTTTGGAATTTTTTTAAATTTTTTTGGTAATAATTAGAACAAATTCGCCAAGTTTAATTAAAAATAGATATTTTAAACTATATTTGTCTAAAAATTTTTTTTTTCAATTTTAATAAATAAAGTCTCTGGGGTTGTTTAAAATTGGCAATTTTTAATATATTGGTGAAAAAATTTTAGGTGTTTTTGAGAATTTTTTTAATTTTTTTTAGTAATAATTAGAACAAATCCGCTAAGTTTAATGAAAAATACATATTTTATTTTATATTTGTCTAAAGAATCTTTTCTTAGTTTTCATAAATAAACCCTCTAGGATTTTTTTAATCTGATTGAAATTTTTCAGTTAGGTTATGTTCCTTTGAAAAAAAATCTTTGGTGTATTTAGGAATTTTTTTAATTTTTTTGGTAATAATTAGGAAAAATTCACCAAGTTTAATTAAAAATAGATATTTTAATCTATATTTTTCTAAAAAATCTTTTTTCAATTCCCATAAATAAAGTCTGAGGGATTTTTTTAAATTGTCATTTTTAGAAATTTTTTTAAATTTTTTTGAAACAACTTGGGAAAAATCCCTCTATTTTAATTAAAACTAAACATTTTAATTTACATAAATTTCAAAAATCTTTCATTAATTCTAAAAATTTTAAAATTTGAAATTTACAATATACGTTTTTTCCATCATCGTCTAACAAATTTTCAAAACATATTTAAGCATGAATTTAAATAAACACATTACTTATTAAAATATTTTTGCTTGTTCAATGAAATCATGAAAATGTTTGCTTCCTAGAGTGAACTCACCAAATCTATGCATCTAAAGTCGACCTTCCAATTTTTTTACATGAATTTCTATAGAAATAAAATTTCATATGAAATCTCAAGTATATAACAACAAAACCAAACAAAAAGAAACCATGTTGTAATAAAATCCTTAAAAAGATCGGATTTTATTAAAATCCACCTCATGGGGGAATCATTTCGTGCTTTTCCGTTAAAATTCGTCCCATTTTGCGGCGCAAGCTGCGTACGCTATCGCCTCCAAGCGAGTATATATAGTTACGTAGCGAAGCGACGAGGAATTTCCACCGTAAAGCCAGTTCGGTCCTCGAGCTTCAGTCCCACTCGAAACGTCGGGCTTTACGTTCCACCGGTTGTATTCTCGCCTCGCGACGCAAGCCAACGCCTACAGCTTGTTACATAGATAAGAAATGTGCACGAAATCTAAATGAAAACCGGCGCCGATAGTAATCGATAAAAAAAAAGTTTACTAAAAAATCCATTTTCAATTTAATTTTAATTTAGTAAATATACTAAATATACATTAAGTCGTAAGTAAAGATTTTCGGCGAGGAAGCCGGAAACTAAACCGCCAAAACGAAACAGGGATAGAGAAACGGAAACGGTGAATTACGAGACGAATTTTAATTCAATATTAAGTGGAGAGAAGAGGAGAGCTTTTTCGGTTGAAATCGATTTTTTCGAGGTGAGTAGAACGTTTTTATAGAGGTTACACGTAGAGTACGGTAAATGTAAACCGATAGATGGAAGGCAAACGTGGTCCGTAGAGAGAGGGGTTTTTGACCGCACCCTTTGTAACCGGGAAACAACCCTCAACCATTTTATTACGTCACTACTGCCCTAGAAACTAACTATCCATACCTACAAAAAAATAAAAATCAATTTTTAAAATTAATTAATCAATTAATTAAAAAAAAATAATAAAACAGATTTAACATTTATAAGAAATTATTGATTACAATAAATCACATAAAAATAAATTACTATTGTGGTTACAATCTAAATACATATTTGTATTTTATAAATCTTCAAATTTAATTTATAAACGAAATGTTTATTCATTATAAAAAAGGCAAATTGTCCCAGTTTTCTAATTTCATGCTAAAACGAAAAAAATTGATCCGTTAACTCACTAAAATCCGTAAATAATTAAAAATTCTTGTTGGAATTCTATAAACATTTCAAATGAATAACACTTGACTCACAATCATCTTTAGGAAAATGTAAGATTTTTTTTTAAGTTATCCAACAAACTAAATATTAAAAACTAGTAATAAATAACAAGGATTGAAGTTTTTTTTTTATCTAATTATTTGATTAATCATATCAAAAATATGATGATAAAAAAATTTCAGTGAAATTATTAGTCATCCGTAAAAATTTTTAAAATTGATTAAATTTTGTCAAAAACTTTTACCAACTTTAGAAATTTTTTTAATTTTTTTGATAAGAATTAGAACAAATCTGACTTTTTTAGTTCAAAATAGAATTTTTTAAGTTTAATTTAAAACAAAAATCATGTCTTCATCTTTATAAATAAAGTCGTTATGATTTTTTAAAATTGATCAAATTTTTTAAAAAAGTTAGGTTAATCAACTGTCAAAAATTTTTACCAACTTTAAGATTTTTTTTAATTTTTTTGGTAATAATTAGAATAAATCTGACTTTTTTAATTAAAAATAGAATCTTTTTACTTTAATTTAAAACAAAAATCATTTCTTAATCTTTATAAATAAAGTCGTTATGATTTTTTAAAATTGATCGAAATTTTTAAAAGTTAGGTTAGTTAACTGTCAAAAATTTTTACCAACTTTGGGAATTTTTTTAATTTTTTTGGTAATAATTAGAACAAATCCGACTTTTTCAACTAAAAATAGAATTTTTTACCTTTCATTTAAACCAAAAATCATGTCTTAATCTTTATAAATAAAGTCGTTATGATGTTTTAAAATTGATCAAATTTTTTAGAAAAAGTTAGGTTAAACTGTAAAAAATTTTTATCAATTTTAAGAATTTTTTTAATTTTTTTGATAATAATTAGAACAAATCTGACTTTTTTAATTTGAAATAGAATCTTTCATCTTTTATTTAAACCAAAAGTCATGCCTTAATCTTTAAAAATAAAGTCGCTATGATTTTTTAAAGTTGATCGAATTTTTTTAAAAAATTAGGTTAGTCAACTGTCAAAAATTGTTATCAACTTTGGGAATTTTTTTAATTTTTTTGGTAATAATTAGAACAAATCCGACTTTTTCAATTAAAAATAAAATTTTTTACCTTTCATTTAAACTAAAAATCATGTCTTAATCTTTATAAATAAAGTCGTTATGATTTTTTAAAATTGATCGAAATTTTTAAAAGTTAGGTTAGTTAACTGTCAAAAATTTTTACCAACTTTGGGAATTTTTTTAATTTTTTTTGGTAATAATTAGAACAAATCCGACTTTTTCAACTAAAAATAGAATTTTTTACCTTTCATTTAAACCAAAAATCATGTCTTAATCTTTATAAATAAAGTCGTTATGATTTTTTAAAGTTGATTGATTTTTTTTGTTAGGTTAGTTAACTGTCAGAAAATTTTACCAACTTTGGGAATTTTTTAAAATTTTTTGGTAATAATTAGAATAAATCTGCTTTTTTTAATTCAAAATAGAATCTTTTGTCTTTCATTTAAACCAAAAATCGTGTTTTAATCTTTATAAATAAAGTCTTTATGATTTTTTAAAGTTGATCGAATTTTTAAAAAAGTTAAGTTAGTCAACTGTCAAAAAATTTTACCAACTTTGAGAATTTTTTTAATTTTTTTGGTAATAATTAGAACAAATCTGCCTTTTTTAACTAAAAATATAATCTTTTATCTCTCATTTAATCCAGAAATCATGTCTTAATCTTTAAAAATAAAGTCTTTATGATTTTTTAAAGTTGATCAATTTTTTTTTTAAATTAGGTTAATTAACTGTCAAAAATTTTTACCAACTTTGGAAATTTTTTTTAATTTTTTGGTAACAATTAAAACAAATCTGACGTTTTTAATTTAAAATAGAATCTTTTAAGTTTAATTTAAAACAAAAATTATTTCTTAATCTCTATAAATAAAGTCGGTATGATTTTCTAAAGTTGATCGAATTTTTTAAAAAAGTTAGGTTAGTTAACTGTCAAAAATTGTTATCAACTTTGGGAATTTTTTTAATTTTTTTGATAATAATTAGAACAAATCCGACTTTTTCAATTAAAAATAGAATTTTCTACCTTTCATTTAAACTAAAAATCATATCTTAATCTCTATAAATAAAGTCGTTATGATTTTTTAAAATTGATCGAATTTTTTTTAAAAAGTTAGGTTAAATTGTCAACAATTTTTACCAACTTTAAAAATGTTTATTAATTTTTTTTATAATAATTAAATCAAGTTTAAACGAATGTGATTTAATAGTTAGAAAAAATTAAAAAAATTTCTAAAGACATCGATGAATTTTGATAGAAAATAAAAAAATGAAAAATTTTAAAAAATCGCCCAAACTTTATTTATGGAAATTAAGAAAAAATAACTTCAGAAAATATAAATTAAAATGTCTATTTTTTATTTAAATCATCAGATTTATTCTAACTTTTGTCAAAAAATTTTAAAAAATTTCCAAAGACATCGAAAAATGTTGACAGAATATAACCTCAAAAAATTGACCAATTTTAAAAAATCCCACACACTTTATTTATAGAAATTAAGAAAAAATAACTTCAGAAAATATAAATTAAAATGTCCATTTTTTATTTAAATCATCGAATTTATTCTATCTTTTGTCAAAAAAATTAAAAAAATTTCCAAAGACATCGATGAATTTTTATAGAATATAACCTAAACAAAATTGACCAACTTTAAAAAATCCCACAGATTTTATTTATACAAATTAAGAAAAAATAACTCCAGAAAATATAAATTAAAATGTCTATTTTTTATTTAAATCATCGGATTTATTCTAACTTTTGTTAAAAAAATTAAAAAAATTTCAAAAGACATCGATGAATTTTTATAAAATATAACCTAAAAAAAATTGACCAATTTTAAACAATCCCATAGACTTTATTTATAGAAATTAAGAAAAAATAACTTCAGAAAATATAAATTAAAATGTCTATTTTTTATTTAAATTGTTAGATTTATTCTAACTTTTGTCAAAAAAATTAAAAAAATTTTCAAAGACATCGATGAATTTTTATAGAATATAACCTAAAAAAATGATCAATTTTAAAAAATCCCACAGATTTTATTTATAGAAATTAAGAAAAAATAACTTCAAAAAATATAAATTAAAATGTCTATTTTTTATTTAAATCATCGGATTTATTCTAACTTTTGTCAAAAATATTAAAAAAATTTTCAAAGACATCGAAAAATTTTGACAGAATATAACCTAAAAAAATTGACCAATTTTAAAAAATTCCATAGACTTTATTTATGGAAATTAAGAAAAAATAACTTCAGAAAATATAAATTAAAATGTCTATTTTTTATTTAAATTGTTAGATTTATCCTAACTTTTCTCAAAAAAATTAAAAAAATTTCTAAAGACATCGATGAATTATTATAGAATATAACCTAAAAAAAATTGACCAATTTTAAAAAATCCCACAGACTTTATTTATAGAAATTAAGAAAAAATAACTTCAAAAAATATAAATTAAAATGTCTATTTTTTATTTAAATATTTAGATTTATTCTAATTTTTGTCAAAAAAATAAAAAAAAAATTCTAAAGACATCCAAAAGTTTTGACAGAATATAACCTAAAAAAATTTACCAATTTTTAAAAAATTCCACAGATTTTATTTATAGAAATTAAGAAAAAATAACTTCAGAAAATATAAATTAAAATGTCTATTTTTTATTTAAATCGTTAGATTTATTCTAATTTTTGTCAAAAAAATTAAAAAAATTTCTAAAGACATCGAAAAATTTTGACATAATATAATCTAAAAAAATTTACCAATTTTAAAAAAATTCCACAGATTTTATTTATAGAAATTAAGAAAAAATAACTTCAGAAAATATAAATTAAAATGTCTATTTTTTATTTAAATCATCAGATTTATTTTAACTTTTGTCAACAAAATTAAAAAAATTTCCAAAGACATTGATGAATTTTTATAGAATATAACCTAAAAAAATTGACCAATTTTAAAAAATCCCACAGACTTTATTTATGAAAATTAAGAAAAAATATTTTAACCATAAATAAATTAAAATGTATATTTTACATTAAACAAAACATATTTATTCTAATTATTATCAAAAAATTAAAAAAAAAATTTTAAACCATCGAAAAATTTTGACCAAATTCTTCAAAATTTTTTTTACCAACATTAAATACAAATTTAATTTATAAAAATTAAGGAAAAGATTTATAAAAAAACATTTATCTCATTTTTATTTTAAAATAATTTACTATTTATAAAATCTAACGAGAAATATTTAACGGCAATCATTTATCTTATAAACGATTAAAATTGCATCATATTCATGAAAAAGTGTGTCAATAAACTTAATAGAAAACTCTAGAGAACTTTTAATTTGATATAAAAACACTATTACGATCATACAATTTTATCAATTTAAATATATAAACGTGTAAAACAGTCTTTAGACTTTATTAATTATAGGTTAGAAATACTTGTCAAAGAATATCTTAAACGTCAATCAATTTGACAGTAAAATGATTTTAAACGTCACTTTGACAAATAAAGATTGATTTACACGGTTTTTTTTTTAATGTCAAACCAAATTTTTTTAATTTAATAACCGCAATTGTAAAAAATACTTTTAACTGTAAATTTTAATCGAAATATTTACATAAAATACCTTTCAATTTAACTTTAAAATGTATAAAAGACATAAAAATGCCACTTTGCACAAATTTTTCTTTAATGAATAACAAAAATAAATTTACGTAACAAACAAAAAACGGTAATTTAAAACCCTCGTTTAACATTAATGCCTCTTCCATTAACATATCATTACAATTGCTTGCAGTCAACTTAAATAAAACATCAAATCGCGAATCAAATTAGAGAAAAAAAATAACTATTGACTTATGTAAATATAAACCTTGCATAAACACTTACTTAACGTTTACTTAATCGTGTGTATACTATGTTTGATAGAAATTCAAATTTTGAAGGATACTTTTTTTTTACTTTGCCATTCAGTAAGTAATTGTTGTTTAGCGTTCGTTCGCTAAAAGGTGCACACATGTTATTTCAAATAACTTCCTCGTCCTTGGCGTTATCAACATTAACATAACGTTTACTTTATTTATGCAAATGTAAGATACACTATATTTTTGGTAACTATTACATATTGAAAGATGTTAAATTTTAAAATCTAAGCAAAAATAAATTTTATTTATTGTTATTTAAATTAACCATGAGAATAATATACGTAATAATGTTGTGTGGTTAGTGTACCTTTTGATATCGGACGTTATCTTATTATTTATGGTATTACGAAATAATTTTCACTGGGAATTGGAGCGAAATAGGGCAGGTTTATTCGCGTTTTGTAACGCATTCATTTTCAACGTTGTTATCAACAAGAACTTTCTTTCGCCGAGTGAGTTGTATAATTGAGGAAAAACTTCACGAAAGACTGCAGAATGAATGAAAGACGGAAGTTTATGTTGGCTTCTCTTCTTTGTTAATTAATAAGAAGTGTTTTTAACGTTAATAAGACTTCATTTTCATCAGTGCAACTCTATATGATTTTTTAGAATTAATTAATTTTTTTTTTGTTAGGTTAGTTAACTGTCAAAAAATTTTATCAACTTTGGGAATTTTTTTAATTTTTTTGGTAATAATTAGAATAAATCTGACATTTTTAATTTAAAATAGAATCTTTTAAGTTTAATTTAAAACAAAAATCACGTCTTAATCTTTATAAATAAAGTCGTTATGATTTTTTAAAGTTGATCGAATTTTTTAAAAAAGTTAGGTTAGTCAACTGTCAAAAAATTTTACCAACTTTGGAATTTTTTAAAATTTTTTTGGTAATAATTAGAACAAACCTGACTTTTTTAATTCAAAATAGAATCTTTTATTTTTCATTTAATCCAAAAATCATGTTTTAATCTTTAAAAATAAAGTCCTTATGATTTTTTAAAGTTGCTCGAATTTTTTAAAAAAGTTAGGTTAATCAACTGTCAAAAATTTTTATCAATTTTAAGAATTTTTTTAATTTTTTTGATAATAATTAGAATAAATTTGACTTTTTTAATTCAAAATAGAATCTTTTATCTTTAATTTAAAACAAAAATCATGTCTTAATCTCTATAAATAAAGTCATTATGATTTTTTAAAGTTGATCGAATTAAAAAAAAAAAGTTGGGTTAAACCGTCAAAAATTTCTATCAACTTTGGGATTTTTTTTTAATTTTTTGGTAATAATTAGAACAAATCTGACTTTTTTAATTAAAAATAGAATCTTTTAAGTTTAATTTAAAACAAAAATCATGTCTTAATCTTTATAAATAAAGTCGGTATCATTTCTTAAAATTGATCGAATTTTTTAAAAAAGTTAGGTTAAACTGTCAAAAATTTTTATAAATTTTAAGAATTTTTTTAAAATTTTTTGGTAATAATAAGAGTAAATCTGACTTTTTTAATTCAAAATAGAATCTTTTATCTTTCATTTAAATTAAAAATCATTTCTTAATCTTCATAAATAAAGACTGGGCGATTTTTTAAAATTAGTCAAATTTTTAAAAAAGTTAGGTTAGTTAACTGTCAAAAATTTTTATCAACTTTAAAATTTTTTTTAATTTTTTTGACAACATTTAGAATAAAATGGTCTTTTTTAATTAAAACTACAATATTTTAAGCTTCATTTAGAAGAAAAATGAAATCAAAATCTTTAAAAATGAATTTTTAATGAATTTTTAAAAAATAGTTAATTTTCTAACCTAAAAAATTTTTTACCAATTTCGAAAATCTTTTTAATTTTTTTGACAACACTTGGAATAAAACGGTCTTTTTTAATTAAAATTAGAATGTTTTAAGTTTCATTTAGAAAGACAATTAGACCAAAATTTTTAAAATTCGATTTTTTATGAATTTTTTAAAAATCGATTTTTTTTAACCAAAAAAATTTTTAACATAAAAAAAATTTTACCAACTTTGAAAATTTTTTTAATTTTTTTGGCAACACTTGGAATAAAACGGTCTTTTTTAACTAAAATTAGAATGTTTTAAGTTCCATTTAGAAAAAAAATCAAATCAAAATCGTTAAAAATGAATTCTTGATGAATTTTTTAAAAAATAGTTAATTTTCTAACCTAAAAAAATTTTTACCAACTTTGAAAATTTTTTTAATTTTTTTAACAACACTTGGAATAAAACGGTCTGTTTTAATTGAAATTAAAATGTTTTAAGTTTCATTTAGAAAAACAATTAAACCAAAATTTTTAAAATTCGATTTTTTATGAATTTTAAAAAATTATTGATTTTGTAACCTAAAAAAAATTTTGCCAAACCTAAAAGATTTTTTTATCAACTCTGAAAATTTTTTAAATTTTTTTCACAACACTTGGAACAAAACGTTCTTTTTTAATTAAAACTAGAATGTTTTAAGTTTCATTTAGAAAAAAAATTAGATCAAAATCTTTAAAATTCATTTTTTTACGAATTTTTAAAAAATTGTTGATTTTTAACCTAAAAAATCTTTTAGTCAACTTTGAAAATTTTTTTAATTTTTTTGCTAAAATTTAGAACTAAAAGGTCTTTTTTAATTAAAACTAGAAGGTTTTAAGTTCCATCTAGAAAAGAAATTAGATTAAAATCTTTAAAATTCGATTTTTTATGAATTTTAAAAAAATATATTGATTTTTTTAACCTAAAAAATTTTTAGCCAACTTTAAAATTTTTTTTAATATCGTTGGCTACATTTAAAATAAAACGGTCTTTTTTGTTTAAAATTAGGATATTTTAAGTTTCATTTAGAAAAAAAATGAAATCAAAATCTTTAAAAATGAATTTTTGATGAATTTTTTAAAAAATAGTTAATTTTCTAACCTAAAGAAATTTTTACCGACTTTGAAAATTTTAAAAATTTTTTTGACAATACTTGGAATAAAACGGTCTTCTTTAATTGAAATTAAAATGTTTTAAGTTTCATTTAGAAAAGAAATCAGATCAAAATCTTTAAAATTCAATTTCTTGTGATTTTTTAAAGAATGATTGATTTTTAGAAAATGGTTTAATCTAAAAAATTTTTTTAAGTTTTTTTGGTAAAATTTCGAACTAAACGGTCTTTTTTAATTAAAACTACAATATTTTAAATTTCATTTAGAAAAAAAAATGAAATCAAAATCTTTAAATTCCATTTTTTTATGATTTTTTAAAGAATGATTGAATTTTTAAAAAATAGTTTAACCTAAAAATTTTTGTCAATTTTGAAAATTTTTTTAATTTTTTTGGTAAAATTTAGAACAAAATGGTCTTTTTAAATTAAAACTACAATGTTTTGTGTTTCATTTAAAAAAAATCAGATGAAAATCTTTAAAATTCAATTTTATACGAATTTTTAAAAAAATTATTAATTTTTCAACCTAAAAAATTTTTTGCCAACTTAAAAATTTTTTTTTTGTTAAATTTAGAATAAAATGGTGCTTTTAAATTAAAACCAGAATATTTAAAGTTTCATTTAGAAAAAAAAATCAAATCAAAATTTTTAAAATTCGATTTTTGGTGCATTTTTAAAGTTGATCGATTTTTTTCTTTTTAAGTTAGGTTAGAATTATCAAAAAAATTTTTATCAACTTTAATTTTTTTTGGTAAAATTTAGAACAAAACGTTCTTTTTTAATCAAAACTAGAATGTTTTGAGTTTCATTTAGAAAAAGAATCAAATCAAAATCTTTAAAATTTGATTTTTGGTGAATTTTTAAAGTTGATCGATTTTTTTTAAATTAGGTTATAACTATCAAAAAAATTTTTATCAATTTTAAATTTTTTTGGTAAAATTTAGAACAAAACCATCTTTTTAAATTAAAATCAGAATATTTTAAGTTTCATCTAGAAAAAAAATAAATCAAAATCTTTAAAAATCAATTTTTTATGAATTTTTGAAGTTAATTGATTTTCTAAAGCTAGGTTAAAAGTGCCAAAAATTTCTACTAACATTGACATTTTTTAAAATTTTTTTGACAACACTTGAAATAAAACGATTTTTTTAATTTAAAATAGAATCTTTTAAGTTTAATTTAAAACAAGAATTATGTTTTAATCTCTATAAATAAAGTCGTTATGATTTTTTAAAGTTGATCGAATTTTTGTAGAAAGTTAGGTTAGAACAGTCGAAATTTTTTAACCAACTTTGGCAATTTTTTTAATTTTTTTGGTAAAAATTAGAACGAACCTGACTTTTTTAATTAAAATTAGAATCTTTTAAGTTTAATTTGAAACAAAAATCATGTCTTAATCTCTATAAATAAAGTCGTTATGATTTTTTAAAATTGATCAAATTTTTGTAGAAAGTTAGGTTAGAACAGTCGAAATTTTTTAACCAACTTTGGCAATTTTTTTAATTTTTTTGGTAAAAATTAGAACGAACCTGACTTTTTTAATTAAAATTAGAATCTTTTAAGTTTAATTTGAAACAAAAATCATGTCTTAATCTCTATAAATAAAGTCGTTATGATTTTTTAAAATTGATCAAATTTTTGTAGAAAGTTAGGTTAGAACAGTCGAAATTTTTTAACCAACTTTGGCAATTTTTTTAATTTTTTTGGTAAAAATTAGAACGAACCTGACTTTTTTAATTAAAATTAGAATCTTTTAAGTTTAATTTGAAACAAAAATCATGTCTTAATCTCTATAAATAAAGTTGTCATGATTTTTTAAAACTGATCGAATTTTTGTAGAAAGTTAGGTTAGAACAGTCGAAATTTTATAACCAACTTTAAGAATTTTTTTAATTTTTTTGGTAAAAATTAGAACGAACCTGATTTTTTTAATTAAAATTAGAATCTTTTAAGTTTAATTTAAAACAAAAATCATGTCTTAATCTCTATAAATAAAGTTGTTATGATTTTTTAAAATTGATCGAATTTTTTTAAAAAAGTTAGGTTAGAACAGTCAAAAAATTTTACCAAGTTTAAAAATTTTTTTTAATTTTTTTGGTAATAATTAGTAAAAATCAGACTTTTTTAATTAAAAATAGAATCTTTTAAGTTTAATTTAAGGTAAAAATCTTTAAAAATAAACTCTGTGCGATTTTTTAAAGTTGATCAATTTTTTTTTAAGTTAACCAAAATTTTAATTGTCCAAAAAATTTTTCGTAAATTATCATAATTATGGAAATATATGAACATTTCGTAGCACATTCTTCGCACTTCTGTTTACGCGAAAATCGAAACTGATTATTATTTACGACCTTTTGACGTCAGCTTTCATTAAAAGAAAAGTTTAAAGTCAGTAAACAACAAACAACTTTTAAAAAAAAAAAGATTTAATTATTAAAAGTAAGTAAGTAATCATTTTTAAATTTAATTTTTTAAAGGTATGGAATTACACAATATTTATCCCGGTATTATTTGGTTTGTGAGTCATTTAAAAACACATCCTTTAAATCGGTTATCAATAGTACCAGTCATACAACATTTAATCTCTATAAAATGAACGAAAAATATTAATTCATTCACAATCAGTAAAACTTTTAGAATTACCGATATTCTAGAGTAATATTTTAGAGGAGTATAAATAAATAAACAATTTTCAATATTACACAATTGGTTTTTCCAATTTTCCAAGTAAACGTAATGAAAGACTATTTTCATAATAATTGTTATTGATAACATCCAATGTGTAAATGACTCAAATTACATTAACAACTTTTCATACACTAACTAGCACACGAGGCAGTTTAAACGAGAGCAACTATTATTAACTCAATCGAACGTAGACTTATAAACGTTTTTACAAGGAAAACAACTTACGTACAAATCTATAAATTTCTCCACCATTCAAATTAGATTAAATAATAACTTAAAAATGGTATCGAACGATGTTAATTTTCCAATTAAATGCTATCTCAATTAGTAGTATAATTGCTTTGGGACATTTATGATTTACATTGTAGAAATTACTATTGCAGTTATAAAATTTTGATCAATTTCTGACAATCAATAAACGATTACGTGTAAAACAGGCTTTAAAATTTTTCTAATTATCGATTAAGAATTCTTGTCAATTTTTATGTAAATGTTGATCATAATTTGATAATAAAGAAGTTTTCTTACTTTTGATAAATAAAGCGTGGTTTACACGATTTTTTTTTAATATCAAAAACTTAATAATCAAAATTCTATGAACCCAATTTTAATATTTTATAAATGACCTTTGTAGTTAGTTTTTTTTTTATTTCCTAAGTCTTGTCAGAAAAAGAAAAAGTCGTCCTCGTTCGGTAATTTCGCCCGAGATGTCCGGTGAAACGTCCACTAAAGTTAAAAGTAACCCAAATTATTCGGCCAACTGCCCATCGGGTGTTATTCTGCTCGGTTTTTTGTAACTTTTTAGTCCCAGTTTCGAAAGGAACCATTATTAAATAGATTTCTAACCGATTTATTTTTAACGCGGTCTTTCTAAATCTTGAACTAACTATTTATGTTTTGATTGCAGGTTATAAGAGAAAACCAACTTTATAAAAATGGCACAACTCGTCACGAGCGTTTTGGAAAGGTATCACGATCTCATGGACAATAGAAGTGGTAAGTGACATTAATATAACAAAATTATAAATAATAAACTTTGTAAATTATAGTTTTAAAATGTTAATTTATACCTTTAAACAACATTTTTTATCTTCAAAGTGTCAATTTTGACGTTTAAACGTCATTTTTCATTTTTAAAGTGTCAATTTTGACGTTTAGACGTCACTTTTTATTTTTAAAATGTCACTTTTGCTATTTCAAGATCAACATTCTCTTTTGAAATGTCATTTTTTGACGTTTAAATGTCTAAATTCATTTTCAAAATGTCAATTTTAACGTTTAAACGTGACGTTTCATCTTTAAAGCGTCACTTTTGACGATTAAAGTTGAAAATCCTCTTTCAAAATGTTAGTTTTGACGTTTAACTGTCCAAATTTATTCATAAAATGTCAATTTTGAAATTTAATTGTTAGTTTTGTGCTTAAAATGTCACCTTTGACGTTTAAAAATCAAAATTTTCTTTCGAAATGTCAATTTTGACGTTTAAATGTCATTTTTCATTTTTAAATTGTCAATTTTGACGTTTAAAAGTCACTTTTTGTTTTTAAAATGTCACTTTTGACGTTTAAAGGTTGAAATTTTCTTTCAAATTATTAGTTTTGACGTTTAAATTTCTAAATCCATTTTCAAAATGTCAACTTTGACGTTTAAACGTCACTTTTCATCTTTAAAACGTCTGAAAATTATAAAATCTTTAATTTTTGACGTTTAAAAGTCTAAATCTATTTTCAAAATGTTAACTTTGACGTTTAAATGTCTAAACCTATTCTGAAAATGTTAATTTATACCTTTAAACATCATTTTTTATCTTTAAAGTGTCAATTTTGAAATTTAAATGTCACTTTTCATTTTTAAAATGTCACTTTTGACGTTTATAGATTAAAGTTTTCTTTCAAATTGTTGATTTCGACGTTTAAATGTTTAAATCAATTTACTAAATGTCAATTTTGACGTTTAAATGCATAAATCCATTTTCAAAATGTTAAATTTGGCGTTTAAATGTCCTTTTTTTAACTTTAAAGTGTCACTTTTGACGATTAAAGTTCTAAATTCCCTTTCAAAATGTTAGTTTTGACGTTTAATTATCCAAATTCATTCCTAAAATGTCAATTTTGACATTTAATTGTTAGTCTTGCTGTTTAAAATGTCACTTTTGACGTTTCAAGGTCAAATTTTTCTTTTAAAATGTCAATTTTGACGTTTAAATATCTAAATCCATTTTGAAAATATCAATTTTGATGTTCAAACGTCAAGTTTCATCTTTAAAGTGTCACTTTTGACGATTGAAATTAAAAATCCTGTTTCAAAATGTTAGTTTTAACGTTTAACTGTCCAAATTCATTCCTAAAATGTCAACTTTGACATTTAATTATCAGTCTTGCTGTTTAAAATGTCACCTTTGACGTTTAAAGATCAAAATTCTCTTTCGAAATGTCAATTTTGACGTTTAAACGTCATTTTTCATTCTTGAAGTGTCACTGTTGACGTTTCAAGGTCAAAATTCTCATTCGAAATATCAACTTTGACGTTTAAATGTCATTTTTCATCTTTGAAGTGTCACTGTTGATGTTTCGAGATCAATATTCTCTTTTGAAATGTCAATTTTGATGTTTAAATGTTTAAATCCATTTTCAAAATGCCAAATTTAACGTTTAAACGTCACGTTTTATCTTTAAATTGTCACTGTTTACAATGAAAGTTCAAAATCTTCTTTCAAAATGTTAATTTTGACGTTTAATTGTCCAAATTCATTCTTAAAATGTCAACTTTGATGTTTAAACGTCATTTTTGCTCTTTGAAATGTCAATTTTGACGTTTAAATGTCTAAATCCATTTTCAAAATGTTAGCTTTGACGTTTAAATGTCACTTTTTATCTTTAAAATGTCACTTTTGACGTTTAAAGATTAACATTCTCTTTTAAATTGTTAGTTTTAACATTTAACTATTTAACTTTCTTCTTACAATATCAACTTTGACATTTAATTGTTAGTCTTGCTATACAGGGTGTCCTGGAAAATGTGGGAAATCTCTCGGATTCTGATAGAACATTAAAAAATATGGTTACAAGTTCCCATAAGTTTTTTTCCTAGCGGCCCTCCCCTCGGAGATACGGCCTCCTAAAAGAAGCCACTGGAAAACATTTTTCTTAAATAAATTTCAAAGTACTTAATTTAATTTAATGAAAATTTAATATGATAAACAGTAGTAAGGACCTCTTTAAAAAATGACCTTAAAACATAATTAGTCTCTTTAGTTTACCAGGGGCGTACTAGGTTGTCCATTTTAATGCTTACATTTTTAACACCTTGTATGGTAAGGAGTTAAAAAAAATAAATTTAGATACCTTGAATATTTAACTAAAGAAAAGGTACTCTTATTCAGTGTCGATAAAATGAACCGTTTTCGAGAAAAAAATTGTAAAAGAAACCATCAAGATTAAAAAATTATTAATATTTCGTAGGTACCATAGTAACGTTTGTAAAAATAGAGCTAAATTTTTTGTCTGCAGCATCAGTATTAAAAAAGCGCTGTTTTTACAAACGTTACTATGGTAACGTTACTATAAATGCGAAATATTAATAAATTTTTAATCTTGATGGTTTCTGTTACAATTTTTTTCTCGAAAACGGTTCATTTTATCGACACTTAATAAGAGTACCTTTTCTTTAGCTAAATATTCAAGGTATCTAAATTTATTTTTGTTAACTCCTTACCATACAGGGTGTTAAAAATGTAAGCTTTAAAATGCACAACCTAGTACGCCCCTGGTAAACTAAAGAGACTAATTATGTTTTAAGGCCATCTTTTTAAGAGGTCCTTACTACTGTTTATCATATTAAATTTTCATTAAATTAAATTAAGTACTTTGAAATTTATTCAAGAAAAACGTTTTCCAGTGGCTTCTTTTAAGACGCCGTATCTCCGAGGGGAGGGCCGCTAGGAAAAAAAATTATGGGAACTTGTAATCATATTTTTTAATGTTCTATTAGAATCCAAGAGATTTCCCACATTTTCCAGGACACCCTGTATAAACTGTTACCTTTGACGTTTAATGATCAAAATTCTCTTTCGAAATGTCATCTTTGACGTTTAAACGTCATTTTTCATCCATGAAGTGTCACTGTTGAAGTTTTAATGTCAAAATTCTCTTTTAAAATGTTAATTTTGACGTTCAAATGTCAAGTTTCATCTTTAAAGTGTTACTCTTGACGACTAAAGTTCAAAATCTTCTTTCAAAATGTTAATTTTAACGTTTAATTGTCCAAATTCATTCTTAAAATGTCAATTTTGACATTTAATTGTCAGTCTTGCTGTTTAAAATGTCATTTTTGATGTTTAAAGATTAAAATTCTCTTTTAAAATGTCATCTTTGACGTTTAAACGTCATTTTTATCTTTGAAGTGTCACTGTTGACGTTTCAAAATCAAAATTCTCTTTAAAATGTCAATTTTGACGTTCAAACGTCAAGTTTCGTTTTTACAGTGTCATTTTTGGCGATTAAAGTTCAAAACCTTCTTTCAAAATGTTAGTTTTGACGTTTAACTGTTCAAATTCATTCTTAAAATGTCAATTTTGACATTTAATTGTCAGTTTTGCTGTTTAAAATGTCACTTTTGACGTTTAAAGATCAAAATTCTATTTGGAAATGTCATATTTGATGTTTAAACGTCATTTTTCATCTTTAAAGGGTCACTGTTGACATTTCGAAATCAAAATTCTCTTTAAAATGTCAATTTTGACGTTCAAACGTCAAGTTTCATCTTCCAAGTGTCACTTTTGAAAATTAAAGTTCAAAATCTTCTTTCAAAATGTTAATTTTAACGTTTAACTGTCCAAATTCATTTTTAAAATGTCAATTTTGACATTTAATTGTCAATCTTGCTGTTTAAAATGTCACTTTTGACGTTTAAAGATCAAAATTCTATTTGGAAATGTCATATTTGATGTTTAAACGTAATTTTTCATCTTTAAAGGGTCACTGTTGACATTTCGAGATCAACATTTTCTTTTGAAATGTCAATTTTGACATTTAAACGTCACTTTTCATTTTTAAAATGTCACTTTTAACGATTAAAGTTCGAAATCCTCTTTCAAAATGTTAATTTTGACGTTTAATTATTCAAATTCAATCTTAAAATGTCAATTTTGACATTTAATTGTGAGTCTTGTTGTATAAAATCTCACTTTTGACGTTTAAAAGATCAAAATTCCCTTTCGAAATGTCAATTTTTATGTTTAAACGTCATTTTTCATCTTTAAAGTGTCACTGTTGACATTTCAAGGTCAAAATTCTCTTTTGAAATGTTAATTTTGACGTTTAAATGTCACTTTTCATTTTTAAAGTGTCACTTTTGACATTTATAGGTGAAAATTCTTTTTCAAAATGTCAATTTTTACGTTTAAACGTCACTTTTCATCTTTAAAGTGTCACTTTTGACGTTCACAGATCAAAATTTTCTTTCAAAATGTTAGTTTTAACATTTAAATGTCTAAATCAATCTTTAAGATAAATTGAAACAGAACTTTAAGATACAGGGTGTTTCATGAAGTTCTCCCGGCACTAATAGAGCATGTTGCGTAGGTAATTTGTAATAAAAAAGTTCTTATAGACGTGTATCCGATTCAGTTTACTTATTGAGTTATATGAATTTGAAAGTAATATTTAAAAATTATGGCGTTGCGCCCCAGCGCGGGGGTCAAAAGATAAGTGCACTATGATTGCATTAGTAAAATAAAGTACTTATTTAGGTTACCGTCAGGTTTAACAAAAAAAGCATTGAGCAAGACGCAAGAAGTGATTGCGATAATGTTACTTTTTATTATAATTTGAAGTCTCACGTGTGTCTGCTTTTTTTTAATACACTAAATCATCCAATCCCATAACTTATCATAATCCAGAGGATTGAGATCTGGAGATCTGGGAAGAGATCTTGGAAGGTACTATTAAAAGTCTTCGGGGATGGAAAACGTCATCGATATTCAATTGAAGCTGCAGTAGCGTTTTTATCACAGTTTTCAAGTACAAAAACCATATTAGCATACTCAATAATCGTAAACTAAAACGGCATTGTACTCAAATAAAATTCAAATAATTTTAGATTAAACTGTAAGCTTGTCAAATTTGTTAGTAAAGTAAATAAGTACTTCATTTTGCTAATGCAGTCATAGTTTACTTCCCCCTTAAGTCTCGCGCAGGACCCTAATGCCATAATTTTTAAATATTATTTTCAAATTCATATACTTAATCCAATAAGTGAAGTGAATCGGATACATGTTCATATGAACTTTTTTATTACAAATCACCTAAACAATGCTCCATTAGTGCCGGAAGAACTTCATGAAACACCCTGTATAAATTGAAATCAAAATTTAAGATACATTCAAACCTAAATCTAAAGTAAGTTGAAATCAAAGTTAGATAAATTGAAAAATAAACTAAATTTTGAAGTAAAGTCATCGTCTCGCAAAACGGAGTTGAGACAAATTGGATAATTTAAGAACAGAAGTCGGAATGCGACCTTGTGACCTATCTAATAAATTTATTTTTAACCGAGGAAGTTTTAAACTGACAATAATCGATCTTTTCGTTTCCATCAAGGTTACAATCCTAATTATTTTTCTCTCATCACTTAACTCATTTGTATTTTTTAAATTATTTTAATGCTGTGTATAAAATTCTATTAATAGAACTCTTATATTGAATTTTACACTTTCAATTTAACAATCTCATAAATATTTATACAATACTTACTATTGTGATTATAAAATTTTTAATTTTTGAAGAAATTGATTTTTGATATTAAAAAAAAAATCGCGTAATTCACCCTTTATTTTTCAAAGTTAACATTAACCCTTAAAAGTCTTTTATCCGAACTTTGTTAACAATAGAAATATTCGATAAGAAAGTAATTATAATACGAAAAATGAAAAAGAAAATTTTCTCGAACCTAAGTACGGTCCTGTTCGTCAAACGTCAATTTGACAGTTAATGTCAAAATAAATTATGAGTTTCACCTTAAAATTACTAATATCTTACCTCAACAATAAACTAATGAACTTGTTATTTTTAAAATAGACAAAATTTGGAATATTTTTCAACGTTTTTACATCAAATTTTTATATTTTTAACTGTAAATCTTCCGATTTTAGATAATCAATATTTCTTAAAATTATTTAAAAACCATTTTGAATCATTTAAGCATCCTAAATGATTAACCAAGCCATCAATGAATACATTTGATTGGATCTTACGTTAGCGATATTTCTTAATTAGTACACACTAGGCTTTTGTATTCAATAGAGGAAAGCGACGACCGTTGGTTGCTTTACATAGTAGCAGTAAGCGTGTGGCGTGGGTACATTCTTTCACGCTTATCATCACCTGGATGGAAAGAAAGTAGTGGTGTCGTAGAAATTCGAAATGAAAAAAGAAAAAACGAAAAATGTGTCGAGGTCGAATCCTACGCGAATTTTATTACTTGAAAATTTATTTTTCCTAATCTAAAAATTTTGATCAAATTTAAAAAATCGCGGAGACTTTATTTTTTCAAAATAAGACATAAAATTTGTATTAATTGAAAACTAAAATATTCTATTTTGTAATAAAAAAGTCAATTTTTCTCTAAATATTAGCCAAAAAATTTAAAAAATTCTTAAAGTTGACTAACATTTTTTCTAACCTAAAAATCTTGATCAAATTTAAAAAATCGTGGAGACTTTATTTTTTAAAATTAAGAAATGAAAATTGTATTAATTGAAAGCTAAAACATTTTATTTTGTAATAAAAAAGTCAATTTTTCTCTAAATATTACCCAAAAAATTTAAAAAATTCATAAAGTTGACTAAAATTTTTCCTAACCTAAAAATTTTGATCAAATTTAAAAAATCGTGGAGACTTTATTTTTTTTAATTAAGAAATGAAATTTGTATTAATTGAAAGCTAAAATATTCTATTTTGTAATAAAAAGTCAATTTTGTTCTAATTCTTACCCAAAAAATTAAAAAAATTCATAAAGTTGACTAAAATTTTTCCTAACCTAAAAATTTTGATCAAATTTAAAAAATCGTGGAGACTTTATTTTTTCAAATTAAGAAATAAAATTTGTATTAATTGAAAACTAAAATATTCTATTTTGTAATAAAAAAAGTCAATTTTTCTCTAAATATTACCCAAATAATTAAAAAAAATTATAAAGTTAACTAAAATTTTTCCTAACCTAAAAATTTTGATTAAATTTAAAAAATCGTGGAGACTTTATTTTTTAAAATTAAGAAATGAAATTTGTATTAATTGAAACCTAAAACATTTTATTTTGTAATAAGAAAATCAATTTTTCTCTAAATATTACCCAAAAAATTTAAAAAATTCATAAAGTTGACTAAAATTTTTCCTAACCTAAAAATTTTGATCAAATTTAAAAAATCGTGGAGACTTTATTTTTTCAAATTAAGAAATGAAATTTATATTAATTGAAAGCTAAAATATTTTATTTTGTAATAAAAAAGTCAATTTTTCTCTAAATATTACCCAAAAAATTAAAAAAAATCATAAAGTTGACTAAAATTTTTCCTAACCTAAAAATTTTGATCAATTTTAAAAAATCGTGGAGACTTTATTTTTTCAAATTAAGGAATGAAATTTGTATTAATTGAAAGCTAAAATATTCTATTTTGTAATAAAAAAGTCATTTTTTCTCTAAATATTACCCAAAAAATTAAAAAAATTTTTAAAGTTGACTAAAATTTTTTATAACCTAACTTTTAAAAAATTTTGATCAATTTTAAAAAATCGATCCAACTCCAATCAATTTCATAAAATTGTCTTGCAATCTGCTAACTAGTTGTTTTTTACAATCCAATCTTTGCAACTATAGCTTTAACCTTGCCCTACTTTCAATCCTCGCAGACAAATTAATCGTCTTCGCCGCTGGAAGCCTATCAAACCTTATTTGATAGTTTTTTATACGTCCAGACTGTTCTTACTGTTTGCTCCAATCGTTATCAATAAATTAAAAAAAAAATCTTAAAGGTGATAAAATTTTTTGACAGTTAACTAACCTAACTTTTTTTAAATTTTTGACCAACTTTAAAAAATCGCCCAGACTTTATTTATAAAGATTAAGAAATGATTTTTGTTTTAAATTAAACCTAAAAGATTCTATTTTGAATTTAAAAAGTCAGATTTGTTCCAATTGTTACCAAAAAATTTAAAAAAATTCTTAAAGTTAATAAAAATTTTTGACAGTTAACTAACCTAACTTTTTTAAAATTTTTGACCAACTTTAAAAAATCGCCCAGACTTTATTTACAAAGATTAAGAAATGATTTTTGTTTTAAATTAAACCTAAAAGATTCTATTTTGAATTTAAAAAGTCAGATTTGTTCCAATTGTTACCAGAAAATTTAAAAAAATTCTTAAAGTTAATAAAAATTTTTGACAGTTAACTAACCTAACTTTTTTAAAATTTTTGACCAACTTTAAAAAATCGCCCAGACTTTATTTACAAAGATTAAGAAATGATTTTTGTTTTAAATTAAACCTAAAAGATTCTATTTTGAATTTAAAAAGTCAGATTTGTTCTAATTAATATCAAAAAAATTAAAAAAATTCTTAAAGTTAATAAAAATTTTTGACAGTTAACTAACCCAACTTTTTTAAAAAATTTAATCAACTTTAAAAAATCGCACAGAGTTTATTTTTAGAGATTAAGAAATGATTTTTGTTTTAAATTAAAGTTAAAAAATTCTATTTTCAATTTAAAAAGTCAGATTTGTTCCAATTGTTACCAAAAAAATTAAAAAAAATTTTAAAGTTAATAAAAATTTTTGACAGTTAACTAACCTAACTTTTTAGAAAAGTTGACCAATTTTAAAAAATCGCCCAGACTTTATTTATTATGATTAAGATATGATTTTTGTTTTAAATTGAAGTTAAAAGATTATATTTTTAATTAAAGAAGTCAAATTTTTCTTATTTATTACCAAAAAAAATACAAGTTAGTTCATAACTTGCATATTATTTTTTTTAATTGAGGAAAAAAAAATCTTGTAGACTTTCGAGACGACTTATTACACTTAAAAGCAGTTTGCGCAACTTTTAACTTTCTTCTTGATCTTATATAACTCTCAAGTAGCCGTCCGTCGATTCAAAATGCGATCTCGCGGTCTTTCTTTCTTTCTTTCGTTCTTTCTCGCGAAAGAGAAAAGTGTGTCGACGGTTTTGTTTACGCTGCTATTACGACATTAATGGTTACCATCATTCTTACGAAATATCGGTGAAAGAACGTAAAACGTAATATATAATACATAAAACAAAGAATTCGCCTATTAAGCAATCTTATAGTAAGTCTCTAGGTCAGAAAATTTGCTAATTTGACAAATAAACACTGCTCAAAGTTAAAATCGAAATTCTACGAGGTGTATTGTTTATTATTTTGGACCATTTTCATGACCCAATTTAATTGATTAAAAGAGAAAGATATACGAAGCGAAAGACGATCGATTATGTAATAGTAATTAATTTTTTTTTTTTTTTCAAAGTTGGTTTTTAAATAAGACAAGTTTTTACGTAATAAGGAAATAAAACTCGCAAAAAAAGATCCATAACAGATTCCGAAACGAACATTTTACTTTCTATTTGCTAATAGTAGTTTTAAATGTGGTAATCTTACGAAATATCAATTTCTCAAGATCAGATTTCGACCGAATTTCTATTAGAAGCGTCAAAAGATTGCATACTTGAAGATTACATGTACTTTTCACACCTCGGAAATCAAATAAACGAATTTTGAGCAATCAAAATTCTTCTAAAGTGAAAGTAAGGATAAATATCTTTAAAAAATCTACAAAAAATTTACAAAAAATTTACAATAACTAAACAGGTTCTTTTATTTAAAGATATTTTTTAACGACTGAGTCATTATCACCTTTTATTATTAGTCGATTCATTCAGTTCAACGTAATGTTAGGTTATTAATCGTATTAATCGATGTTATTAATCGTAAAATGCGTATAAATGAGATAAAATGTGTTTTTTTTATTTATTAGGAGTTGATTCATTAATTTTTTTAACAAATTAACACGTGATTTGGATTAAATTGAAGTTAAAAGTTTCTATTTTTAATTAAAAAAGTCAAATTTATTCTAATTATTACCAAAAAATTAAAAAAAAAATTTTAAAGTTGATAAAAATTTTTGACAGTTAACTAACCTAACTTTTTAAAAAATTTCGATCAACTTTAAAAAATCGTACAGACTTTATTTTTAGAGATTAAGAAATGATTTTTGTTTTAAATTAAAGTTAAAACATTCTAATTTTAATTAAAAAAGACCGTTTTATTCCAAGTGTTGTCAAAAAAATTTAAAAAATTTTCAAAGTTGGTGAAAATTTTTTGACACTTTTAACCAAACTTTAGAAAATCGATCAACTTTAAAAATTCATGAAAAATTCATTTTTAACCATTTTGATTTGATTTTTTCTCTAAATGAAACTTGAAACATTCTAATTTTAATTAAAAAACACCGTTTTATTTCAAGTGTTGTCAAAAAAATTAGAAAAATTTTCAAAGTTGGTAAAGAATTTTTGACACTTCTAACCTAATTTTAGAAAATCGATCAACTTTAAAAATTCATGAAAAATTCATTTTTAACCATTTTGATTTGATTTTTTTTCTAAATGAAACTTAAAACATTCTAATTTCAATTAAAAAAGACCGTTTTATTTTAAGTATTGTTAAAAAAATTAAAAAAATTTTCAAAGTTGGTAAAAATTTTTTTAGGTTAGAAAATGAACTATTTTTTCAAAAATTCATTTTAAAAGATTTTGATTTGATTTTTTTTCTGAATGAAACTTAAAACATTCTAATTTTAATTAATAAAAACCGTTTTATTCTAAATGTTGTCAAAAAAATTTAAAAAATTTTCAAAGTTGGTAAAAATTTTTTTAGGTTAGAAAATTAATTATTTTTTAAAAAATTCACCAAAAATTCATTTTTAACCATTTTGATTTGATTTTTTTCTAAATGAAACTTAAAACATTCTAATTTTAATTAATAAAAACCGTTTTATTCCAAATGTTGTCAAAAAAATTAAAAAAATTTTCAAAGTTGGTAAAAATTTTTTTAGGTTAGAAAATTAACTATTTTTTAAAAAATTCATCAAAAATTCATTTTTAACCATTTTGATTTGATTTTTTTTCTAAATGAAACTTAAAACATTCTAATTTCAATTAAAAAAGACCGTTTTATTCCAAGTATTGTCAAAAAAATTAAAAAAAATTTCAAAGTGGGTAAAAATTTTTTTAGGTTAGAAAATTAACTATTTTTTAAAAAATTCATCAAAAATTCATTTTTAAAGATCTTGATATGATTTTTTCTCTAAATGAAACCTAAAACATTTTAATTTCAATTAAAAAAGACCGTTTTATTTCAAGTTTTGTCAAAAAAATTTAAAAAATTTTCAAAGTTGGTAAAAAATTTTTTAGGTTAGAAAATTAATTATTTTTTAAAAAATTCACCAAAAATTCATTTTTAACCATTTTGATTTGATTTTTTTTCTAAATGAAACTTAAAACATTCTAATTTTAATTAAAAAAGGTCGTTTTATTCCAAGTGTTGTCAAAAAAATTAAAAAAATTTCAAAGTTGGTAAAAAATTTTTTAGGTTAGAAAATTAACTATTTTTTAAAAAATTCATCAAAAATTCGTTTTTAACCATTTTGATTTGATTTTTTTTAAATGAAACTTAAAACATTCTAATTTCAATTAAAAAAGACCGTCTTATTCCAAGTATTGTCAAAAAAAATTAAAAAATTTTCAAAGTTGGTGAAAATTTTTTGACACTTCTAACCAAACTTTAGAAAATCGATCAACTTTAAAAATCCGCCAAAAATTCATTTTTAACCATTTTGATTTGATTTTTTCTCTAAATGAAACTTAAAACGTTCTAATTTCAATTAAAAAAGACCGTTTTATTTCAAGTGTTGTCAAAAAAATTTTAAAAATTTTTAAAGTTGGTAAAAAATTTTTTAGGTTAGAAAATTAGCTATTTTTTAAAAAATTTATCAAAAATTCATTTTTAAAGATTTTGATTTGATTTTTCCTCTAAATAAAACTTAAAACATTCTAATTTTAATTAAAGAAGACCGTTTTATTCCAAGTGTTGTCAAACAAATCAAAAAAAATTTTAAAGTTGATAAAAATTTTTGACAGTTAACTAACCTAACTTTTTTAAAACGTTTGTTCAACTTTAAAAAATCGTACAGAGTTCATTTTTAAAGATTAAGAAATGAATTTTGTTTTAAATTAAACTTAAAAGATTCTATTTTGAATTAAAAATACCGTTTTATTCCAAGTGTTGTCAAAAAAATTAAAAAAATTTTCAAAGTTAGTGAAAATTTTTTGACACTTCTAACCAAACTTTAGAAAATCGATCAACTTTAAAAATTCATGAAAAATTCATTTTTAACCATTTTGATATGATTTTTTCTTTAAATGAAACTTAAAACATTCTAATTTTAATTAATAAAAACCGTTTTATTCCAAATGTCGTCAAAAAAATTAAAAAATTTTTCAAAGTTGGTAAAAATTTTTTTAGGTTAGGAAATTAATCATTTTTTTTTTTAATTCACCAAAAATTCATTTTTAACCATTTTGATTTGATTTTTTTCTGAATGAAACTTAAAACATTCTAATTTCAATTAAAAGAAATCGTTTTATTCCAAATGTTATCAAAAAAATTAAAAAAAATTCCAAAGTTGGTAAAAATTTTTTTAGGTTAGAAAATTAACTATTTTTTTAAAAATTCATCAAATATTCATTTTTAAAAATTTTAATTTAATTTTTTTCCTAAATGAAACTTAAAACATTCTAATTCCAATTTAAAAAAACCGCTTTATTCCAAGTATTGTCAAAAAAATTAAAAAAATTTTCAAAGTTGGTAAAAAATTTTTGACACTTCTAACCTAACTTTAAAAAATCCATCAACTTTAAAAAATCATAGCAACTTTATTTATAAAAATGAAGAAAAGATTTTTATTTTAAAATGAACTTAAAAGCTTCTATTTTGAATTTAAAAAGTTAAATTTTTCCTAATTAATACCAAAAAATTAAAAAAAATTTTAAAGTTGATAAAAAATTTTGACAGTTAACTAACCTAACTTTTCAAAAAAAACTTTAAAAAATCATACCGACTTTATTTATAAAAATTAGAACATAATTTTTAGTTTAAATTAAACCTAAAATATTGTATTTTCAATTAAAAACGTTAAATTTTGTATAACCATATTATTTTTTTAATGAAAATGAATTATTTCAGATCCGAGAGTGAATAATTGGGCTATGATGTCCAGTCCGTTACCTACATTAGCAATATGCATCTTCTACGTCTACTTTTCCAAAGTTCTGGGACCAAAACTAATGGAAAATAGGAAACCGTTAAACCTTCGGAACGTTTTAATAGTCTACAACTTCCTTCAAACTGTGTTCAGCTTCTGGATATTTTACGAAGTAAGTTTTCATCGACAAAATATAAAATATTTCATACAATACATACATTTATTATTATTTTTATTATTATTACCTCTTTTTTAGTATTTAATGAGTGGTTGGGGAGGACACTACAGCTTTAGATGTCAACCCGTAGATTACTCTTACAGTCCAATGGCGTTACGGGTAATATTACTCACCTCATTTAAGATTATTTCTCCAATCGTATTCTTTCCAGATGGCGAATATATGTTGGTGGTATTACTTCTCAAAGTTCACAGAATTTTTCGATACCCTATTCTTCATTCTAAGAAAGAAAAATAGTCACGTATCAACGCTACATGTTATTCATCACGGTTGTATGCCGTTTTCCGTTTGGATGGGACTTAAATTTGCACCAGGTAATTAATTAAACAGCAAAAATAATAAATTTAAACCTACCATCTTAAAATAACATCTTTAAAACGTCACGTTTTATCCTTTAAACATCATTTTTTATCAAATTATACACTCATTTTGAACTAAATAAAGAAATTAAAATCAAACTGTCAAAAATGTCAAAACTAAACCATAACATTATGAAGAGAGTTAGAAACAACCTAAGAAAAATTAAAGTTACTAATCGATTTTATCTAGGGGAAATTGTAATAAAATAAATTATCTTAAAAATAATAATTAATTTATAAAAATTGGTATTTTAAGTAAAAAAAAATCATTTTTAATATTAATTTATAAAAATAAATGAAAATTAAAAACGAAATATTTAATAAATTAAATTTTTTTGAAAAAATAGCTGCCAACCGTAAATAATAAAAATCACCAAATAAAAAATGGAAATTAAATTTATTTAATTTAATTTTCTTTAATCAAATAATTATAAAACATTTCTAATTGAATAAAATTTAAAGAAATTTAAATTGAAAACTTCCAAAAATAAAAGGAGAAATAATCCAAATATTAACATCCGTTAGATCTTAACAGTTGTTAGTTCAAACTTAATCGCATTAAATTATTATCTAAAAACTAACCTTTTTAAAACGATGTCTTTGGAATAACACCTTTTAACTTTTAAACACTACGTTTTTTAAATTAAAATACTCATTTTTAAATAAATGAAGAATAAATAAGTTAAAAAAATCCAAACTGTCAACGGACCAAACACCAAAACATCATGAACAGAGATAAAAACAACCTAAGAAAAAGTAAAGTTACTAAGTTCATAAACGGGAAATTAAAAAATAATAAATTTTGTTGAAAAGACAATAAATTAATTAACCAAATTGATATTTTAACTAAATAAAATCGCTTTTTATGTTAATTTATACAAATAAATAATAATTAAAAGCAAAAAAATATAAATTAATTACAATTTAAGAATTTCGCTACCAATCTTAAAAAAATCAAAATCACTAAGTCTTATATTTTATTGTATTAAAACTGTAATTAAAATTTTTTTTAATTTCGTTTTTAAACATTTATTTTGAGTTGATTTTTACTTTTTATTTATGTTTCTAAGTACTTTAACAAAGAATTGTAAATTAAATCTTATTATTTTAAAAGAAAAATGATTTTTAAGTCAGCCTATAAAAAAAAGTCGGTAAAGAAACTGTAATTAAAATTTTTTTAAATTCCGTTTTTAAACATTTATTTCGAATTGATTTTTAGTTTTTATTTATGTTTCTAAATATTTTAACAAAAAATTGTAAATTAAATCTTATTATTTTAAGAGAAAATTGATTTTAAAGTCAACCTATAAAAAAATGTCGGTAAAAAAACTGTAATTAAAATTTTTAAAAAATACGTTTTTAAACATTTATTTCGAGTTGATTTTTAATTTTTATTTATGTTTCTGAATGTTTTAACAAAAAATTGTAAATTAAATCTTATTATTTTAAGAGAAAATTGATTTTAAAGTCAACCTATGAAAATGTCGGTAAAATTAAATAAATTAAATAAATTAAAATTAAATCTAAATTATTAATAATTAATTTAATTTTTTTACTTAAATAGGTGTAAAATAACCTTTTTAATTCAATATTTACATTTTTTAATAAATTTAAATTAAAAATTAGGGGAAAAGTTAAAATATAAACATAATATTAACATAACCTAAAAATCCGCTAAAAATCTTAAAGTTTGTGGTTTGAAAACTAATTTTCTTCAATTAATTTCGTTTTTTATACTTAATTCAATTGGGATTTATTTACTTTTCTTACTTTACACTTTTTCAGATATTATTTTTTACTTAAAGATTGATTTAAGTGAAAATAAATGAAAAAATTTTAATTTTTTAATGTTTTTATTTTAATAATTATAAATAAATTTATGAAATAATCTCTTATTTATATATTTTTTCTTTTCATTTTAATATTTAGGTGGTCACAGTACGTTCTTTGCCCTGCTCAACTCGTTCGTACATGTCGTAATGTACTTTTACTATATGGTTGCGGCGATGGGTCCGAAATATCAAAAGTACATTTGGTGGAAAAAGTATTTAACAACGTTCCAAATGGTACAGTTTGTGGCGATTTTCACGCATCAATTCCAAATATTACTTTATAAAGATTGCGAGTATCCCCGGATTTTTATGGTTTGGATCGCCATTCACGGAATTATGTTTCTATTCTTGTTCTCTGATTTTTACAAGGTTAAATATGCCGGGGAGAAAAAGGCTGTGAAAAATACAGGTTTTTGTATGGTACGTAAGATTTTAGAATAAAAATGATTAAAAAAATTTTATTTTATCAATCGATAAAACGTGTAAATTAGTCTTTAATATTTACTAATTATAGGTTAGAAATAACTGTCAAATTGTTAATCATTTTGCCATTTAAAATAATTTTTATCTGTCACTTTGACAAATAAAGACTAATTTACACGATTTTTTTTAATGTTATAATTTTTTATTAAAAATAAATTATTTTTTTCTTATTTAGATTGTGGATAACGATGATCAAAAATCAAAACACTTAAACGGTGACACGAAGAAGAATGGAATCCAAAGTAATTACATGGATAGTGAATTTTCGAAGGTAGCGTGTTACTCGAACGGAGTAAATAAAGGTTTCGTTACTCAAAATGGAAAGAAAATCGATTAGTCTTTAATAAATTTAATGAAATAAATTAAATTAATTCCTCTTCCGTTTTTATTACGTTTGATTTTTTTATTGAACGTGAAAAATCAATTTTTTTTTGTATAGTTTTGTAGATAGTTTATTTATTAGTAATTCAATCTTTAATAATGTAAATTGTACAATTAATTATGGTTCTTCTTGTACAAAAAACTCTCTTATTGTATAAAAACTCAGGGGTCATCGTACCAACTTTAACAAAACGATCTGTTAAATTTTTTTATTTTGAAAACTTGTATTTATGTTGCATTTAATATTGTTGATGTTTTTTTTTTACAAAAAAAAAACTTTGCCATTAGTGCCTCTAAAACTTAAGAGAAAAAGAAAATAATAGAGAAAATTACATCTTAAAAAATCTAAATTTAAAAAAAAGTACTTATTTATTTTAATTCTTTTAATTAAATAATTAAAACATTTAAACAAATTTTGAGAGGAAAAATTGCAATAAAAGAGGAATATTTTTTCCTTTAAATTAATTAATTTAGGTGCTCTGATTATTATTAATTTTTTTATTTTTATTTTTTGAAATTTACGTTTACATGGAATATGGAAAAAATGGCATTTTGTTAATTTTAAATTTGTATTTCTTCTTCTTTGTAAATAGTAAAAGTTATCTGGGTTATTTTTGTATTTAATCGGAAGAAAATTGTAATTTTGATCTTGTTAAAGTGACAATCGAACATTTTAATTAATTTAAATCTTTTAAATTGAATTAAAACGAAAGATCAACAAATTATTTTAAAAAATAACCCAAATAACTTACTTGTATTTATAAATAATCCATTAATATTGTTTGTATGAGGTTATTTGATCGTGTATACTATTTTTGTAAATAAAATAATGAAAATTTAAGCTTTTTACAACGTATTTTTATTGTTTATGTTTATATTATGTTAATATTATTGATATATGGTGAAATCTCCTTTGTGGGGACACCAACGGGAGTCAGCAAAAGTTTCCGTTTAAGAGGGGTGTTCGCTTAAAAGAAATGAGAGGTAATTATAGGGGGTTATATGTCCAAAAGGGGTGTCGGTTCGAGAGGAGTATCCACAAAGGGGAATTTCACTGTATTTTCAAAAACTATTCCAATTTTTCATTGAATCGGAATACAAAAATGAAACATTTATTAGTCAAGTTAAGAATATAACCACCTTTCAATATGTGTTGAATTTTAAAGCAAGATTGTTATTAAGAATGATTAAATTGTTTTTACTAGTAAAGTCACAATTTTTAATGAGAAAATTAAAAGATCTTAAGGTGATATTTCAATCAAAAATTTCTAGGTTAATCGTCGTCAAGTGGCGCCATCTAATGAATTTTTATTGAACTTTATTCCAATAAAATTAATCTAAATTTGCCTTTAAATCTATTTTTAAATTAGTTCCTAATAAATATATTTATTTTCTAAATCATTAATTTATTTAGAAAAGGTTGTATTTTAAATCCTCTTATTTATAAAAATAATTTAAATTCAAGTGACACTTCTAGTGGCACCATCTAAAATCGCTTTAGTAAACTTTATTTAATAAACTTTATGAAATTAAACATAATTTGTCTTTAAATTTATTATTAAATTTGCTTTTAATTAAAATACTCTTTTTCGAGACGTTCAAATTAGCTTATTTAAAAGAAAATTGTATTTTATTTCGTCAAATTTTCGTTGAAATTTATTCCTATAAAGCGAACATAATTTATCTTTAAATCTATTCTTAAATTGAATTTCAATTAGTATATTTATATTCTAGACTATAAAATTAACCTATTTAGGAAGAAGTGTATTTTATTTCGTTTTATTTATAATTTATAAAAATAATTTCGTAGTTACGCCATCTAAACTTTATTTCTTGAACTTTATTCTTATAAAATTAATCATAATTCGTCTTTAAATCTATTTTTATATTAAATTTTAATTAATATATTTATATTCTAGACTATTAAATTAACCTATTTAGGAAAAAGTGTATTTTATTTCTCTTTATTTTACTTTATATAAAAATAATTAAAATTCAAGTGAGATTCGAAGTTACGCCATCTAAACTTTATTTCTTGAACTTTATCCATATAAAATTAATCATAACTCGTCTTTAAATCTATTTTTATATTAAATTTTAATTAATATATTTATATTCTAGACTATTAAATTAACCTATTTAGGGAGAAGTGTATTCTATTTCGCTTTATTTATAAAAATAATTAAAATTCAAATGAGATTAATAGTTACGCCATCTAAACTTTATTTTTTGAACTTTATTCATTTAAAATTAATCAAAATTCGTTTTTAAATCTATTTTTAAATTTGATTTTAAATAATATATTCATTTTCTAAACTATGAAAATATCTTACATAGAAAGAATTGTATTTTAATTCATCTTATTTATAAAAATAGTTAAAATTCAAATGACATTCGTAAAAGCGCCATCTAAAACACTTTTGGTGAACTTTATTCCTATAAAATTAATCATAATTCGTTTTTAAATCTATTTTTAAATTTGATTTTAATTAAAATATTCCTTTTGTTTGTTATTAAATTAATCTATTTAAAAAGAATTGTATTTTAATTTGTCTTATTTATAAAAATAATTAAAATTCAAATAACACTCGTCGTGGCGCCATCTAAAATCCTCTTGTCAAACTTTATTCCTATAAAATTAAATGTAATTTATTTTTAAATCCATTATTAAATTTGTTTCTAATTCATATATTCTTTTTCAAAACGTATAAGTTCACATATTTAGAAAAAAACTTTATTTTAATTCGTTAAATTTTCATTGAAATTTACTCGTATAAAATTAATTCTAATTCGTCTTTAAATCTATTTTTAAATTAGATTTTAATTAATATATTCTTTTTCTAAACTATTAAATTATGTTATTTAGAAAGAATTGCATTTTAATTCATTTTATTTATGAATTTAATTAAAAATAATTAAAATTCAAATAACATTCGTAAGAGCGCCATCTAAAAATCTTTTGTTGAACTTTATTCCTACAAAATTAATCATAATTCGTTTTTAAATCTATTTTTAAATTTGATTTTAATCAATATATCCCTTTTGTAGGTTACTAAATTAATTTAATTAAAGAGATTTGTATTTTAATTCATCTTATTTATAAAAATAATTAAAATTCAAATGACAATCCTCGTGGCGCCATCTAAAAACCTTTTGTCAAACTTTATTCTTATAAAATTAAACGTAATTTATCTTTAAATTTATTACTAAATTTACTTCTAATTAATATATTCTTTTTCTAGACGTATAAGTTCACAAATTTAGAAAAAACTTTATTTTAATTCGTTAAATTTTCATTGAAATTTATTTTTAGGCAATTAATTCTAATTCATCTTTAAATATATTTTTAAATTTGATTTTAATTAATATATTCCTTTTCTAAACTATTAAATTATGTTATTTAGAAAGAATTGTATTTTAATTCATTTTATTTATGAATTAAATTAAAAATAAAATTCAAATGACATTCGTAAAAGCGCCATCTAAAATATCTTTGGTGAACTTTATTCCTATAAAATTAATAATAATTCGTCTTTAAATCTATTTTTAAATGTATTTATAATTAAAATGTTCCTTTTCTGGACTATTAGATTAATTTATTTAGCAAGATATATATTTTAATTCGTTTATTATTATAAATTATTTCATTATTTATAAAAATAATGAAAATTTAAACATCACCTGTAATAGTGCCATCTAAAATTCTTTTGATAAAGTTTATTCTTATAAAATTAATTTTTAAATCTATTTTTAAACTTGTCTTTAATTAAAATATTCTTTTTCTAGATTATTAAATTAACTTATTTAGAAAAAATTGTATTTTAATTCGTTTATTTTTTTTAAATAATTAAAATTCAAGTGAAAATTTTATAAGAATAAAGTTCAACGAAAATCTTTTAGATGGCGCCACAGTTTTTACAAAATGTCAAAGAAGAATTAACCTTAAAAATTTTATATTTTTTATGTATTTAATTTTACAAAAAAAAATCATTATTATTGTACAAAACAACTAGAAATTTTTCAATTATTCGGTTTTAAAATCACCACCCGCTTTAAAATCGACTTTCTTCGGTTGCTGTTCTATTCTAACCGTAGAGTCAACAATGTTTTTCTTCCTATAAGCTCGATAATAAAAGTTTCCGAAGAGAATAACCAACGTCCAAAGGTACGTTACGGTGAACCAAGTTAACCAAATCGGTGCTTTACATTTATTTCTATATCCCACCAAAATATGCAACATTACAACTATAAATTGTACCTTAAAAAAAATAAAATATTAAATTTTTAGTTTTTTAGGTTATGTTTCAACTAATTGTATTCTTACTAATTGTATTTGTGTGAGGTATTTTTTCCACCATAAATATTTTTGCATTTGAGGTCCGATCGCAGCTAATAGGTAGTATAAATACATGATTACGTGTACGAATGAGTTGTACATCACGCTAAAGAAAGCTTGTCCACCGGGAAGATATAAGGTACCTAAATACCAGTTGAAAATCATCGATGAATGATGGTAAATGTGTAGGAATGTTAATTGATTTTTCTTCTTTCGTAGAACGAAGAATACGGTGTCGCAGAGGTCGATTATTTTCGAGACATAGAAACACCAAAAAGCGGTAGCCATCTGAAGAAATAGTAAAATACGATTTAAAAAAATAAAGTTTGAAGGTGAATTAACTTACTCGAATGTTTAATTTAGTCGGACGAGTATCGTAATCGGTACATTTTAATTTATACCCGGCTAAATAAGCCGAGACAACAATTTCTTTACAAATATACATCGAATACAACACTTGGAACGTGTTATATGTTATTAATATTCCTCTCAGTTTTAAAGCCGGACGATTTTCCATCAATTTCTTTAAAAATACCAGAAGGAAGAAGTATACGGAGAGAATTCCAATTAACCATAACGGAGTATTTAGAAATATCCATTTTCTCACCCTTTTATCTAGTTTTTTAAATTAAATCTTTATTAAAAATTCATTTAAAATGTAACGTTCAATAAAAAAATTAATGTCATAACCTCAATATTGACGTTTGGTAAGTTGGTTGATAATTGACATCTTGTAAATAAATTTACGATTTAAAATGAGGTTTTTAAAAGTAAAAGTTACCTGGAGCGCCCAAATATTCCTGAAGGAATAACGGAATAGCTTCGTTTAATAATACACTCATAGTTTTGATGACTCAGATGACAGATAGAAAACCCATTTTTGTTTCTGTTTCAAATCAAAAGTCAAAAATGACTTGATTTTAAATAAATTCAAATAGAAAATATGTACCATTATGTAATAGACATAAGAAATATGGAGTAAACGTCAAATGTCAAAAGTAATTTTATAAATTTTCGCATTATTTTACTTTTAATTATGAATAATCTTAAATTAATTATCAATTAGATGTTAATAACGATTGGATTTCATAAAAATTATTAATTAAAAATTGTTAAATAAAAAGAAATTAGTATTTTTGGATTATTTGTATAATAGATATAAGAGACATGGAGTGGACTTTAATGTCAAAGAAAAATGTCAAAAAATTTTTATAATTTTTCACATTATTTTACTTTAAATCAAAGGATTTAATTTACAATTCTTTGTTAAAACACTTATAAATCTAAATAAAAATTAAAAATCAATTCAAAATAATTGTTTAAAAAAGGAATTTTTAAAAATTTTAATTACAGTTATTTTACCGACATTTTTATAGGTTGATTTTAATAATCATTTTTCTCTTAAAATAATAAGATTTAATTTACAATTTTTTGTTAAAATATTTAGAAACGTAAATAAAAACTAAAAATCAATTCAAAATAAATGTTTAAAAACGAAATTTTTTAAAATTTTAATTACAGTTTCTTTACCGACATTTTTATAGGTTGATTAAAATCATTTTTCTTTTAAAATAATAAGATTTAATTTACAATTTTTTCTTAAAATATTTAGAGACATAAATAAAAACTAGAAATCAATTCAAAATAATTGTTTAAAAACGGAATTTAAAAAAATTTTAATTAGTTTTTTTACCGACTTTATTATAGGTTGACTTTAAAATAATAAATTTTGAATTTAAAATCAATTTTATATTAAGATAATAAGATTTAATTTACAATTTTTTGATAAAATATTTAGAAATATAAATAAAAACCATAAATCAATTCAAAATAATTGTTTAAAAACGAATTTTTTTAAAATTTTAATTACAGTTTTTTTATCGACTTTTTTTATAGGTTGACTTTAAAATTAATTTTCTCTTAAAATAATAAGATTTAATTTACAATTTTTTGTTAAAATATTTAGAAAGATAAATAAAAATTAAAAATCTATTTAAAATAAATGTTTAAAAACGGAATTTTTTTAAATTTCAATTACAGTTTTTTTTTACCGACTTTTTTTATAGGTTGACTTTAAAATCATTTTTCTTTTAAAATAATAAGATTTAATTTATAATTTTTTGCTGAAATATTTAGAAATATAAATAAAAACTAAAAATGAACTCAAAATAAATGTTTAAAAACGGTTTTTTTTTTAATTTTAATTACAGTTTCTTTACCGACTTCTTTTATAGGTTAACTTTAAAATCAATTTTCTCTTAAAATAATAAGATTTAATTTACAATTCTTTGCTAGAACACTTAGAAATATAAATAAAAACTAAAAATCAATTCAAAATGAATGTTTAAAAACGGAATTTTTTAAAATTTTAATTACAATTTTTTTACCGACAGTTTTATAGGTTGACTTTAAAATTAATTTTCTCTTAAAATAATTAGATTTAATTTACAATTTTTTGCTAAAATTCTTAAAAACATAAATAAAAACTAAAAATCAATTCAAAATAATTGTTTAAAAACGGAATTTAAAAAAATTTTAATTACAGTTTTTTTACCGACTTTATTATAGGTTGACTTTAAAATAATAAATTTTGAATTTAAAATCAGTTTTCTCTTAAAATAATAAGATTTAATTTACAATTTTTTGTTAAAATATTTAAAAACATAAGTAAAAATTAAAAATCTATTCAAAATAAATGTTTAAAAACGGAATTTTTAAAAATTTTAATTACAATTTCTTTTATACCGAAATTTTTATAGGTTAATCAAAATCTTTTTTTTTTTTTTTTTTTTAATAATAAGATTTAATTTACAATTTTTTGTTAAAATACTTAGAAACATAAATAAAAACTAAAAGTCATCTTAAAATAAATGTTTAAAAACAGAATTTAAAAAAATTTGAATTAGTTTTAATACAATAAAAATATGAGTTAATGTCAAATAAAAATGTTAATTTATTTTACGATTTTTCACATTATTTTACTTTTAATTATAAATAATTTTCAGTAAATTCTCAATTAGATGTTACTAGCAATTTATTTTTATGAAAATTATTAATAAATAAAAAGAAATTAGTATTTTTTGATTATTCGTATAATAGATATAACAAATATGGAGTAGACGTCAAGTAAAACCAAATTTTATAATTTTTTATTTTATTTACATTATTTTACTTTTAATTATAAATAATATTAAATGAATTCTTAATTAAATGTTAATATCAACTTATTTTTATGAAAACTGTTAATAAATAAAAAGGATTTTGTATTTTTAAATTGTTCGTATAATAGATATGAAATTAGGTGTAAACGTCAAATGTCAAAAGAAATTTTATAATTTTTTCACATTAGATTACTTTTAATTAAAAATAATCTTAAATAAGTTCTCAATTAGGTCTTTTAAAAACGTAATTAGTAATATAAAACCTTCCATGTATTCCATAAAACTTTCCATCCAATTACAAACTTTTCCGATTCAAACATCCGATTTACAAATTTCCTAATAAATTCATTGCTCTGTTAACAAATAATTAACCATATTAAATACAACAAAAAAACACCTTATTTTATACAGAATAAAAAAAAGTTAAACGTTTAAACACTTTATTTATTAAAATTTTACACTTTTACAACTCCATTAATCGATCGGTATCCGTTAAAACTTCATTAGAAAATTCACTCTTCTCCAAAACGTTATGATTACTTCCAACGATACACCCTTTAAGTTGACTTCCACTTTCAATAGTCGCCCCATCGCATATAATACAACTTTCAATAGCGACCCTTTCCTTAATCGTTACATTATTCATCACGATCGAATTAAAAACTCTCGAAAAACTTGAAACATCCACATTTGCACCAATATTAGCATTTTTAAATGAAGTTTTCTCCGCTAACTTAGCCGATTCCCAAACGATGCATTTTTCATCAACCTGATTTGATTTTATCTCAGCTTTTGGATCGACTTTAATCAAATCCACTTTTCCGTTAGTTAATTTAGGCCATCTTTCCACAATATCCCTATTAATTAACCAATAATTTTGCATCGTATTTACTCGTACACCAAAAACATTATTAGAAGCTATATAAGCGTAACATCTTATCGTATCGCCATTATATACGGGTTTTAAGTCACCCGAATGATCATTAAAGGTAGCGTTGTTTCTTATTAAATGATAGATGTCGTTTTCTTTCGAAAAGTGGAAGATATCGTTTGTATCTTGAGTATTTACGATGGAAATGTTCATATTTGAGCATTTTTTTTGTTTGTAAAGTTGTCGTTTAATAATGTGAGGTAGTAATTCTCCTTTTATGGTCGAAATATTTTCTTCGTGTTTTAAATATTTCAAAATCCAATTTTTTAAAACATAAACGTGAGAATCAACGAGATTAGTGTATGCTAAAATGTGTCGGTGTTTTAATAACATTGTTCGTTTTAATGGAACGTCAGTTTCGAAATCACTAGCGGAAGATAAGAAAATTATTCGGTTTGTTTTTGGATCTAAACCGAAGATGTCTTTTTCTAAAAATATAATTATTTTAATTAATAAAAAAGAAAAAAAAATATATTTTTTTTAATTTTATTTATTTTATTTAATTTTTTTTAATTTACCCGGTTTGTATTTCGATTTAACTCCCGGAACTAAAAACCCTTTTTCTAATTCTTGCGGTTGAAGCAATAAAACACAAATAGCCGCTTCATGTCTTCGATATAAATCAATAACCTTTGTTAAACTAGCATCGGTAATTAAATCGCAAGACAAAACTAATAAATCCGAGGTAATATTTAACTTATCGTTTAAAAATCTTAATGAATCAGCCGTTCCAAAGTCTTCGTACGATGGAATACCAACGTACTCAATCTTTATACTTAATTCTAACTTATCCAAGTTGTTTTGAATCTCTAGTTTTTGATTTTCGTACACGATAAGTATAACATAGGTAAATCCGGAGCTTTGGAGTTTGAATAAAGGGTACCAAACCATCGGTCGTCCACCGATTGGTAATAAACATTTTGGTTTGCTTGCGGTTAATTCTGTAATTCGGGAACCTTTTCCCGCTGCTAAAATAACAGGTTGAAATTCACTTTGTACCATATTTTAATGATATTTACAAAGTAAGAATGACAAATCTGTCAAATATCATAACCTAACTTTCTTAGTAAATATTTTAACTCAATTTTTAAAAGTTTTTATTTTTATTTTAACATAAAAGTATATTAATAATAAAATATAGAAAAAAATTATATTTTTAGATAAAAAAACTAAAATTAAAATAAATTATATTTTAAAATTTTATTAATAAAAAAAAAAACTTGAAAATATAAAAATCCCCAAACACTCTAAAAATGTTTTAATTTTATTAATTTAAAGTAAATTTTTAACTTTAATTGAAAAATAAGACATTAAAAGAAAATTTTTTATATAAAAAAATAAATTAATTAACTAAATAAATATTTAAAAAAAAACTTACAAGGAGAGTGCAAGGTCTTGGGGTCATAGATTTAGTTCAAATTTTGTAGGATGGTAGATTTAGTGTTCCTGTTGAAGAAAATATATGGTTGTAGGGGCCACTACTCAATAGCTCTTTAGATATTTCCAACTGAAGATGCAATTCTCTAATTAAATTCAGGTCTGTAGCAAACGATTAAGTATAATGGGTGTAGCTTAGCAGCAATAGGTCGGTGATTCTCGTCATTTGGCGCCGGGTTCGAGTTCTGAGAGTGTCTATTTTTACATATAAAGATACCATGGGTGGATATAAAATTTTGCGACATCGAAGCATTTTTTGAGTGTGCACCGCACTTTGGATTTGTCAGTTAATTGTCATTTGATTTGTCAAGCCTTCAAAATTAATACAGGAATATGACTTGGCATTATAACCTTTCTTCAAAAAGCTTGACTTAATCGGTATAAATTCGGTTAATTTTGACATTATCCGTACTTGTCCTAACGAATTAATTGCATCCTTAATTGCAAATATTTTAAAAATTATTGAATAGTGGCCCCTATAACCATATATTTTCATCAACAGGGAAATTAAATCTACCATTCTACAAAATTTGAACTAAATCCACGACCCCAAGACCTTGCACTCTCCTTGTTAGTAAATTTTTTTAGGGAATTTTTAACCGTCTTACAACTTTTAAAGTAAAAAAAATATATATAATAATAATTGAAGAAATATTAAATGTCAAATTTTTATCTTAACTTAGGTAAAAATATTGAATTAAAATAAATTAAATTATATTTAAAAATAAATTTTAATAATTTTTTTAATAAATAAATCCGTAAACGAGAAAACATGAAAACATAAAAATCCCTAAACACTAAAAATTCCCCATGTTTTGTTATTAAACAAGAAGTTTTTCAACTTTGTATAGTTTTTGGGTGAAAAATGGGTCGTAGGAAGTCAAAAAGGAAGCCCCCATCTAAAAGGAAAGCTATCGAACCTTTAGATCAACAATTTAATTGTCCGTTTTGTAATCACGAGAAATCATGTGATGTTAAAATGTAAGAACGATTTTTCATCGATACACCTTAATAAATCACCCATTTTGCTCTTAATTTTAGGGATAAGGGTCGAAACGCAGCAAGGATAACTTGCCGAGTATGTATGGAAGACTTCCAAACGACAATAAACTTTCTATCGGAACCTGTCGATGTTTACAACGATTGGGTTGACGCTTGCGAATCGGCTAATTAATCTTTTTAATATTTAAGTATTTTTGAGCTACAATATGAATTAAGTGTATAAATTGAGAAGAGTTTTTATTTTTAATGTAATCAATAAATGTATAGGTTATGTGAAGGTAATTAAAAAGAGGTTTTAGAAAAGTTTTTTTTTATATTTATTTCGCATTAATAACAAAAAAAAAATGCACAATTACAAAACATATATCGCAATTAAAACGGAAAAAATTACTCGGATAGAATTAATTTTTTTGTGGTGAATCTTTTCGTTTAGCTAGCTTTTTTGCACCTTAATTAATTAATATACAGGGTGTTTATAAAGTCGATATTTTCGAAAAATAAACTTTATAAACGCTCCGCATAACTACTAAAGTATCTAATATGTTATATTTAATCTGCACTTGTTCATCGAAGAATGTTTTTATAACGGTATTACTACATAGTTTACTAATAGAAAAAAAATTAATTATAATAAACTTTAATCTATCTAAATTATCACTGCTATATTCATATATTTTAGACATATTTTATATATCTAGGAATAGATACTTTTAGGATCAATTATTATTAAATTAACAATAAAAAACTATTACGGTTATAAAATTTTTGATTTTTACAATTAATATGTCAACCGGACTTAAAAATTTTAGGTTAGAATTACTTGTCAAAAAATATTTTAAATGTCACTTTGACAGTAGATTTTTAAATCATTTGGAAATGTCACTTTGACAAATAAAGGGTGGTTTATATGATTTTTTTTTTGTAAGTTGGGAAATTTTATAACCGTAATAGTAAATAAATTCAAATGAAATAAAATAATATTTAAAAAAAATTGAGATTTTGTTATACAAATCTTATTAATTGTATGATTTCTTATTACAGTTGACTAGCTCGTTTAAATATATAATCTCAAAACGTAAAGAAATTAATTTTTTCGATCGCTTTGTGCAAAGCCATATTTTCTTTATATACAGCGTGTTCCAAAATTCAATTGCCATTTTTTTTTAAATATTTGTCAACTGAATTCCGGAACATCTGCATATCCCAATTTGGACTCACTGTTACCAACCATTTTTTTGTTTACAAAGTTTAATTAAATGGTAAAAGTGAGTCTTAAAGAAAAAAGTATCTACAAAATAACGAGTGTTGAATAATTATTGAATTTTTTTTTGTAAAAATAAAGATTAAGCTTTAATCTAAATTCTCATCAAATTTCAAGTCTCATTAATAATTAGTTTTTGAGATATGAATTTTTAAAAATGATTGATTTTTTAACCAAAAAAAAAAAAATTTTGCCAACTTTGGAAATTTTTTTTAATTCTTTTGTTAATATTTAGAAAAAACGGCCTTTTTAAATTAAAATTAGAATGTTTTAAGTTTCATTTAGAAAAAAAATCAAATCGAAATCTTTAAAAATGAATTTTTGGCGAATTTTTAAAGTTGATCGATTTTTTTAAGTTAGGTTAAAAGTGTCAAAAATTTTTTACCAACTTTGAAAATTTTTTTAATTTTTTTGACAACACTTGCAATAAAACGGTCTTTTTTATATAAAATTAGAATGTTTTAAGTTTCATTTAGAAAAAAATCAAATCAAAATCATTAAAAATGAATTTTTGATGAATTTTTTAAAAAATGGTTAATTTTCTAACCTAAAAAAGTTTTGACCAATTTTGAAATTTTTTTAAATTTTTTTGACAACATTTATAATAAAACGGTCTTTTTTAATTAAAACTAGAATGTTTTAAGTTTCATCTAGAAAAAAAAAATCAAATCGAAATCTTTAAAAATGAATTTTTGGCGAATTTTTAAAGTTGATTGATTTTTTTAAGTTAGGTTAAAAGTGTCAAAAGATTTTTACCAACTTTGAATTTTTTTTTAATTTTTTTGATAAAACTTGGAATAAAACAATCTTTTTTAATTAAAATTAGAATGTTTTAAGTTTCATTTAGAAAAAAAAATCAAATCAAAATCTTTAAAACTGAATTTTTGATGAATTTAAAAAAAAATAGTTAATTTTCTAACCTAAAAAAATTTTGACCAACTTTGAAAATTTTTTTAGTTTTTTTGATACCATTTAAAACAAAACGGTCTTTTTTAAATAAAATTAGAATGTTTTAAGTTTCATTTAGAAAAAAAATCAAATCAAAATCTTTAAAAATGAATTTCTGATGAATTTTTTTAAAAAATAGTTAATTTTCTAACCTAAAAAATTTTTACCAACTTTAAAATTTTTTTTAATTTTTTTGACAACATTTATAATAAAACGGTCTTTTTTAGTTAAAACTAGAATGTTTTAAGTTTCATTTAGAAAAAAAATCAAATCAAAATCTTTAAAACTGAATTTTTGATAAATTTTTAAAAAAATAGTTAATTTTCTAACCGAAACAAATTTTTACTAACTTTAAAAATTTTTTTAATTTTTTTGACAACACTTGGAATAAAACGACCTTTTTTAATTAAAATTAGAATGTTTTAAGTTTCAACTAGAAAAAAAAATCAAATTAAAATTTTTAAAAATGAATTTTTGAAGAATTTTTAAAAAAATAGTTAATTTTCTAACCTAAAAAAATTTTGACCAAATTTGAAAATTTTTTTAATTTTTTTGATAATATTTAGAACAAAGCGATCTTTTTTAATTAAAATTAGAATGTTTTAAGTTTCAACTAGAAAAAAAATCAAATCAAAATCTTTAAAAATGAATTTTTTATGAATTTTTAAAAATTGACTAGTTTTAATTAATGACGTTTGAAGTTTTTTTAGATTTATTTAGATTAAATTTTATTGATTAACCTTGTACTTATGTATTTTAATTTAAAATTCACTTATTAAAGCTTTGATAACATATGTACTTTGTTAGATTAATCATAATGTGAATTCGAGAGTTTTTCAAATAATATTCTAATCATTCAACACTCATTAAGCCATATTAAAAATAATTATTTTAAAATTAAACGATAATATTGTGTATCACACACATTCATCAATCTTCCATATTTTTTCTTTATTGATTTTATTTGTATTTTATTTTGTAAAAAGCCACTGCTTCTGCACCCGATAGGCTACAGTTATTTTCTTTTCTTTAAATAGCTTACATAACCTAATGCGGAGAGAGGAAACCGATTACATAAAAAAAATAATAATAGTAATGATAAAAATAATTAAAGAAAATAAACACCCATATAATTATTATTCCTTAGCGCATTCCCGACTTTGAGTGTGCAATCAACCACTGCAGCGTTATGTCAATGTTGTCTTTCTCTTTACACGATATCGAATAACAGCAGATTTCCCTATCTTGAATCGCAGACAAGTTCCTAAACATTAAAAAAAGAAAATTTTTAAATAATTATTTACAATAATAAAAAAAATTTAAGGTTATTGATTTTAAATTACAGGAATCTGTAAACCATCTGTCAAATTATGTTTGTATTATGGAAAATTTATTTAAAAAATTTTATTTATCTAATACTTACATTCTTTCAATTAAACCGTTTTCATCTAAAGCGTGGGGTAAATCTCGTTTATTCCCTAAAACCAAAACCGGTATACCTGCAACTTGCGGTTTATCTAAAAGATTGTGTAATTCATTCCGTGAAGCTTCGATCTTTTCCGGATCGGCTGCATCTACCATATATCTATTTTTAATCAAATATTACTCATTACCCATTAAAATAACCATAAAAAGAAATAAAAAAAAACTTACACAATGGCATTTACCCCTCGACAATACCTTTCCCACATCGATCTAAAACGTGGTTGACCTCCAATATCCCAAACTTTAATCGTAACGTTACCTTTTGTAATTTTTCTCATGTTAAAACCAACCGTCGGTATCATATCTTCGCTAAACTGTCCGGACTGTATAAAAAATAGTATTTAATTACTATTTATAGGAATAAAACGTACAAATTTAATGTTACTTACAGCGATAACGTTCACAAAGGTTGTTTTTCCCGAAAACTGAAGTCCCACGAGCGTCAGTTCCATCTCTTCCTTCCAGAAAAGACTCCGAAACCAGTCCAAGATACGATTCATTAACGCTAACATATCGACGTCGGTTTTAATCGGACTTTATATCAAAAATTACTATTCCGGATAAACGAAATTAACACGGTGACATTTACGAACCCAACCCGATGTGTCACAAACGGCTGTTAAGTGTCAGTTGTATTTTCGAATGGCGGTGACATCTATTTTTGATACAAGGTACTAACTTTCAAAATAATCGATAAAATCCGGGATTTAAATATTTTATGTAATTAATTAAAATAATTAATTAAATAATAAATAAAATTTTATTTTTTTAAATATAGAAATAAATATTAAAAAAAAATTATTTTAATTTGTTTTATTTAAAAAAAAAATAAATTAAAAATTAAGTTATTTGAAGTGGCGCCATCTAATAAATTCTTGTTGAATTTTATTATTTTAAAATTAATCCCAATTCGTTTTTAAATTTCTTTTTAAATTTGTATTTAAATAATGTATTTATTGTATAAACTATTTAATTAGTTTATTTAGAATTTATTTAGAGAAATTGTACTTTAATTCATTTTATTTAAAAAAATAATTTAAAAATTAAATATTAAGTTATTCCTAATGGCGCCATCTAATAATCTTTTGTTGAACTTTATTCTTATTTTTAATTTAATCCCAATTCGTTTTTAAATTTGTGTTTAATTAATGTATTTGTTTTATACACTTTTTAATTAGTTTATTTAGAAAAAATTGTATTTTAATTCATTTTATTAAAAAAAATAATTTAAAAATAAAAAATTAAGTTATTCCTAATGGCGCCATCTAATAAATTCTTGTTGAATTTTATTCTTATTTTAAAATTAATCCCAATTCGTTTTTAAATTCCTCTTTAAATTTATATTTAATGTATTTATTATATACACTATTTAATTAGTTTATTTAGAAAAAGTATTTTAATTCATTTTATTTAAAAAAATAATTTAAAAATTAAAAATTAAGTTATTTTTAATGGCGCCATCTAATAAGTTCTTGTTGAACTTTATTATTGTTTAAAAATTAATTCCAATTCGTTTTCAAATTTCTTTTTAAATTTGTATTTAAATAATGGATTTATTTTATAAATTATTTAATTATTATATTTAAAAAAAAATTGTATTTTAATTCATTTTATTTAAAAAAATGATTTAAAAATTAAAAATTAAGTTGTTCATAGTGACGCCATCCAATCAATTCTTTTTGAATTTTATTCTTATTTTAAATTTAATAACAATTCGTTTTTAAATTTCTTTTTAAATTTGTATTTAATTAATATATTTATTTTACAGACTATTTAATTAATTTATTTAGAAAAAATTGTATTTTAATTTATTTTATTTAAAAAAAATAATTTAAAAATTAAAAATTAAGTTATTCCTAGTGGGGCCATCTAATAAATTCTTGTTGAACTTTATTCTTATTTTAAAATTAATTCCAATTCGTTTTTAAATTTCTTTTTAAATTTGTATTTGATTAATGTATTTAATTAATGTATTTATTTTATAAACTATTTAATTAGTTTATTTAGAAAAAGTTCTCTTTTAATACATTTTATTTAAAAAAATAATTTAAAAATTAAAAATTTAAATTATTCGTAGTGGCGCCATCTAATAAATTTTTGTTGAACTTTATTTTTATAAAATTAAATATAATTGATCTTTAAATTTATTTTTAAATTTGTTCTTAATTAATATTTTCCTTTTGTAGACTATTGAATTAATTTATTTATAAAGAATTGTATTTTAATTCGTTTTATTTATAAAAAATTTAAAATTCAAATAATATTTGTAGCAGCGCCATCTTAAATGATTTCATTGAACTTTTTTACTTTCTTTAAAATTAATCTTAATTCGTCTTTAAACCTACTTTTAAATTTAGTTTTAATTAATACATTCCTTTTCTACATTATTAAGTGAATTTATTTACAAAGAATTGTATTTTAATTCATTTTATTTATAAAAATAATTAATAAAAAAAATAAGAGAAATTCATAGTGGCGCCATCTAATAGATTTTGATTAAACTTTATTCCTATAAAATTAAACCTAATTTATCTTTTGAAACTATTTTTAAATTTCTTTTTAATAAATTTATTTTTTTTTCTTGGATGTTAAATTAATTGATTTAGAAAAAATTATATTTTAATTCGTTAATATTTAGTTTTAATTTTTTAAATAAATAAAGTACAACGAAAATTTCTTAGAGGGCGGTATTATCAATTTAAGAATCAAACTTGGTAAGTTTATTTAACCAAAAATTTATTAACTTTTTTTACATTTTTATAGTAAAATGAATCGCAGATCTTATAAACCTTTCATGAAATTATCTCCTTCTTAGATCTAATTAACTCCGACTCCTTTAAAAAAACTCCTTGGTATTCATTAAAATCCCTTTTTGTCATCTATATCCTGCAATCCATTTCTTTTATTGGACTTCCACTTCTTTTTCTAGAATCAACACTAAACACAATCATTAGCTTGGATATTTATATTTATTAGTGTTAAAGTTTTTTACCTTTGGTGGACAGGGTGGACAACAAGGAGCACAGCAAGGTGAACAACATGGCACGTAAACGCACACCGGCGATGGACAAGGTGGACAGCAGGGAGCAGGACAACACGGAGGGCAACATGGGGGGCAACAAGGGGCACAACATGGTACGCAAGGTACGCAGCAAGGAGCAGGAGGAGGGCAGCAAGGAGGTGGGCAAGACATCTTGACGGAATTAAAGTTTAAACTTTAAAATTTTGATAGTTAAAAGGACCGAAAAGGGACACGTCTTTTCAAATAAAATACCAAAAAATATATGAATTGTTTATTTAATACGTTACTAAGGTAAGGAATTTTGTTTTTATTAAAATATTTATAGCCTTGATCATTTTACCAAAAAAAAAGAACAAATAAATAAATAAATAACATTCGGAGAAGTCGAAATTTCAAGTTTTTAAAAAAATAATTGTATAAGTAGAAAAATGTCGGATTACAATCCATGTTGTGGCCCTCCTTTACCATCGTGTATCGCCACAACCGGAGGATGTATACAATCATGCGTTCCAATCCCCGTGTGTCCGGGTCCACCTCCACCTTGTTGCCCCATTGATGCCGTTCCAGTTCCTTGTTGTCCGCAGCCAGTTTTGAACATCGTTTTTCCTGTTATACCACCGTGTATACCTACTTGTCCTTGTTGTCCACCCCCGTGTCCTCCAGAGGTAATCTATTTACAATTTCCTGTTCCGTCTAAAAGATATTTAGTTTACGATTAAAATTCTTTGTTATAGGGACGTCTTAAATGTTGATATTGGAAATAAAAAATGACTGAGGTATGTTTAAGTATGTTTAAGAAGCACATATTTATACTTCAAAGAGGATTTTAATGATGTTGGAATAATATGTAATTTTCATGTAGGAATAATAAATGTGAACCGACGATTTTAGTCTTTTTAATAGATATTAAGTTTTTATTGTTAATTATTGCTTATTAACTATTACTACTACATTTAAAAAGAAAAAATGATAAAATTCAAATATTATTTTTAATATATTTATGAAATTTTAAAAAAATCTAGTAACTTTTACTTCTTAGGTTTTCTCATTCCAAATTCCCCTAGATTCTAAAATACACAAAACTGTCAAATCTGTCAAATTTATTATTGCATTAAACTTTGTAATATTTTCCAATTAAATTGATTATCAACAATCATTTCTTTAAATAAAAATGGTAAAATTAACCGCGGAATTAATACAAAATTCCTGGCAGTATATAAACCCCGTAAAAGATCGCGAATTAAATTTAAGAGGTAAGCGTCTAAATTTTATAGGTTATGTTTCACTCATAAATACAAACACATGTTATTTTAGGGTATAAAATCCCAGAAATTGAAAATCTAGGCGCAACGGGGGATCAGTTCGATACCATTGACTTTTCCGAAAATGATATTCGTAAATTGGACGGTTTTCCATACTTAAAACGTTTGAAATGTTTATTAATGAATAATAATCGTATCGTGTAAGTTAATTATTAATCGTAATGATATTAAATATTAAGAATTTAATTATATAGATATTAAATTTTACTAAAAATATCTTTTTTTTATGTATTTATTTTTGTTTAGTCGTATCGGAGAAGGTTTAGAAGAACACATCCCAAATTTAGAATCACTCATTTTAACGGGAAATCACATCGAGGAACTAAGCGACATTGATCCTTTAATACCGTTGGCTAATTTAACCAGTTTAAGTTTATTACACAACCCGATAACGGCTAAACCACATTATAGATTTTACGTTATTTATAAGTTACCGCAAGTGAGGTTATTGGACTTTCGTAAGATTAAAATGAAGGAACGGGAAGAAGCGAAAGCTTTGTTTAAGAGTAAAAAAGGAAGGGAGATTCAAAATGAAATTACTAAAAGGGCTAAGACTTTTATTCCGGGTGGAAATATGGCTGGAACTACCGTTAAAAGTAAAGGTAAAAAATTTTTTTTTTGAACTTTTATTTTTCGATAGAAATTTTTAATTTTTTATATAATCTATTGTTAATTTTATTAAATTAGGTCTTTCCCCTCAAGAAGTAAGTAAAATAAGAGAAGCGATTTCTAAAGCGAGTTCGTTGGAGGAAGTCGAAAGGTTACAAAAGTTATTACAAGCCGGACAAATTCCCGGTGATAATAATCAAAACGGTGGGTGTATTTTTAGGTTATTTTTTTACTAAATTTAGTTATGTTTTTATTAAATTTAATTTTTTTATAAAATTTAATTATTTTTTTTTATTAAATTTATTATTTTTTTTATTAAGTTACTATTTTCTTTAAAACCGAGTAAATTATCAACGGTTAATTACTCATCGGAAGTATTGAAAGATATTTTCTTAAAATTATCGAAAAAATAAGTTTATTTATTTAAAAATTTACTTGGAAATATAACATTTTTACTTTTTTCAAAGTAAAAATCATATTTTTAAGGGATTTTTGGTGATTTTTAATAGAATAATGAGTAAAAAAAGGTATTTAAAAAATTTTTAGGTTAGAATAATTTTATTGACATTTAAATCATGGTGGTTTTTTTAGTAACTTTTTTTAGTGACTTTTTTAGTAACTTTTTTTTTAGTGACTTTTTTAGTAACTTTTTTAGTAACTTTTTTTAGTACTTTTATTTAATAATTTTTATCACCAAAATAATTGTATTTTAACCTTAAAATTTAATAATTAACGTTTTTTAATCTAAAACTTTTAATAATTTTAAATTAATTTTAATATATAACAATTATATTTAAATATATAACAATTACATTTATTCTATATTCAATTTTATGTGTTTTTGTAGGTCATTCATCGGATTACGAGATGATGGAAGTTGACGGTGGACAAAAATTTACGGTTAGGTAAATTTTAAAAAGTAATTACTTTATAATTTTTGTATTTTTCTTTAAATATTTGCTGATTTTTTGGTTTTAAGTTGATAAGAGTTTATTTACTACAATAATAACAATTAATATTGTGATTTGATCATTTTTGGTTTGAGAAGCGATGAATTAAAAGAATAATGAGTTAATTGAAAAGAATTAAGATGATTTTTGGGTTTAAATTTTGATAGAAATTTGTCAAAAAATTATTTCTTTTTAAGTTTGAGGTTTTTGATTAAAATGGAATTTTCATTTTGTGAGGTTTTTCAGGAAGATTGATTTTTTTATTTTTAAGTTGGAGAAAAAATAAAGTGTTTGATCTCTTTTGATGGATTTCTTTCCATTTTTTAGTAATAGAATATTCCTAAATTCCTTAAAATTTAAGATTAAAAACTAAAGTTTTAAATTTAATTTTATAAGAATAAAGTTCATCGAAAATTTAATAGATGGCGCTCACAATCTCTTTTTTATTTAAAAAAAAATTAAAATTAAATTATTAATATTTAATGAAACGAAATACAAAATTAATTAAATTATTAATTTTAATTATTCATTGATTTTTTTAAATGAAAAACTATTAATTTAGAATATTAAAATGTAGACGTTTCGTATTGTCGGTAAAGATGTTCTCTTTTTCATACCCGCTTGAAATACGAAGATGGTGTTTAACGAGTCCGACTTTTTTTGACAATTTTATCGGGGAAAAAGTGTTTTAAACCCTTTAACATTATCCGTGTTCGCTAATTAGATACCTAATTCAGGTGTTTTGGGCGGTATTTTATCCGGAAATATGATTTAAGGTAAAAATTTTTAATAAATTAGTTGTTGTATTGAGTTGTTTATGTCCGCCATATTGCTTTTAGCGTTTGTGGTTATTACATTTTAGTAATTTTGGGCTTGAGTTTTTTTTTTTATAATTTTAGCGGGTAAAAATGATTTTAAACGTGGTAATTTCATTCGTGTTGGTTAATTAGAAGTTCAATGGATATGTTTTTGAGGGTATTTCGTCTCGTTTAAAGGTAAGAAGTACAATTTTTAATGAATTAGTTTTATTTACATGAAGTTGTCTTGTACGGCATGTTGCATATTTTCTCTCTCTTTATTACCGACAAAGAAGATCTCTTTATCTCCTTGTAGAAGAAATAAAAATGTCATTTTTGTGTCTGTGTTTATTATTTTATAATTTTAAGGGGTAAAAATGGTTTGAAACGTATTAATTTCATTCGTGTTGGTTGTTCAAACGTCCAATCGAGATGTTTTTGATGGCATTTCGTCTCGTTTAAAGGTAAGAAGTACAATTTTTAATGAATTAGTTTTGTTTACATTGAGTTGTCATATGCGGTATATTTTCTATCACTTTTTATTGCCGATAAAGTAGATCTCTTTTCTTTATCTACTTGCAGAAGAAATAAAAACGTCATTTTTGGGTCTGTGTTTATTATTTTACAATTTTAATGGGTAAAAATGGTTTGAAACGTATTAATTTCATTCGTGTTGGTTAATTAAACATTCAATCGAGATGTTTTTGATGGTATTTCGTCTCGTTTAAAGGTAAAAAATATAATTTTTAATGAATTAGTTTTATTTACATGAAGTTGTCTTGTATGGCATGTTGCATATTTTCTCTCTCTTTATTACCGACAAAGTAGATTTCTTTATCTACTTGCAGAAGAAATAAAAATGTCATTTTTGTGTCTGTGTTTATTATTTTACAATTTTAATAGGTAAAAATGGTTTGAAACGTATAAATTTTATTCGTGTTGGTTAATTAAACATCCAATCGAGATGTTTTTGATGTTATTTCGTGTGGTTTAAAGGTAAGAAATATAATTTTTAATGAATTAGTTTTATTTACATGGAGTTTTCATGTATGGCATGTTGCATATTTTCTCTCTCTTTATTACCGACAAAGTAGATCTCTTTTCTTTATCTACTTTCAGAAGAAATAAAAATGTCATTTTTGTGTATGTGTTTATTTATTTTACCATTTTAATGGGTAAAAATGGTTTTAAATGTGTTAATTTCATTCGTGTTAGTTAATTATTTGTGTTTCGAAGTTCAATGGAGATGTTTTTGACAGTTTTTCGACTCGAAACGTGTTGAGACAGGTAAGTTTTAATAGTTTTTGTGTTGTATTTTTTATGTCTTATTTTCTCTTTAATTATTAAACAAATAATTAAAGTATAACCTAAAAATATACTCAAATTTAAAAAAAAATCAAGATGATTTTTAATTTAAATTGTTAAAATAATAATTTTGTAAGGTTTTCAAGATTATTTTTTTAATATTACAGAATTGATCTTTCTTTTTATTTAGAAAAAAGTTTATTTAGACTTTTTTAATAATATAACAACTTCTTCATGTTGATCTTCACTTCCAATAATAACTTCTTTCCCATAATAACTCCAACTATAAAAGAATAAAGTTATATTTGATAAATATGACTTAATTGTTTAGTAAAATTTTACCTATTTCCATACATATCGACGATTTTAACATCTTCAATAATAATTTCCCTTGAATATCCTAAAGTTTCATTTCTTCCTTCTGTGTCGTATGAAATATACTTTAAAGATACTTGCATCTTTTTCAAATCTGGATTTAATGATTTGTATTTAGTCGCTCCGATTTTATTTAAAACTAAATTTCGTGTTATTAAATCGGTCAAACTACACAAAATAAAATAAAAGTATTAAATTAATTTATCAATCTGTTATTAAATTATAAATCTATCTTGTTTATTGAATTTAAACTTACTCGCAATTTATGTCAAAAATTGGTTGATCATTGTCGTAGTTTAATTCGATTCGTAACATTCCCAAACTGGGTGGTGTTTTTGGTGATATTCTTACTGAAGTTTGTATTTGACTTCCGCAAAACGGATATGAATCTCTTGTCGCGAAGTACATGACTCCGTTTCCTTTAACGTCTTCGCCGAAACTTCCTAAATCGTCTCTATAAGATGGGTCTATTGAAAAAGGGTCGTTTGCATTTTGCAATCGCGGGAAACATTGGCCTCTTTCGTAGGATGGAAGTCCTCCGGGACATTCGTAAGTGATAAATTTGCATTCGGAATTTTGGGATTTTCCTATTAGGGTTTCAAGGAATAAGGTGAAAGCTCTCGCGTGGCTACAAGCCGTGTCTGAACTTAGAGTTTTATCTAAAAATAAAAAGATGATTTATTTATGTTTTTGATGAAAATGCAATTTAATTGACCTAAAATGTGTTCGATTGTCTAGATTTGGTCAAATTGTGACGGTTATTTGGTTGTTAAATTTGTACAATTTAGTTGACATGCAACAAGTTCTTGAAAATTAACTGGAAAATTGGATTCAAACATTTAGTTGCTAGGTAACGAAGCAGTATTACCAATCATGTTAGTTTATGTTAAAACTCGCACCAATACAACGTGGAAAATATGTTGTATTTTTGTAATTGCAAACATTTTCGAACGATTTTGGGTATAAAACGGCACAAAAAGGTGCCTAAATAGTGAACAAATTTAGGAAAACTGCAAGGACGTTGAACTAACAGGATAGCTCAATCTGCGATAATCGTCTGCCAACTTTTAACGTCACTACTAAGCTTAGTGTCTCTGTCGTACACTCGATTTTCTGTCTTACTCTATGTCCCATTAGTTACGGACCATCCTGTATACAAAGTAGTTCATGTTTTTCTACTTTTCTAAAAAACTTTGTTAGTTTCCTGATCCATACCGAAAGAAAAAACAGCGAAACGTGTTTGTATAACATGCAACCGTGCAACTGAAACTATTTTGCGACCGGGAAAAACATCGCATGCAATTAGTTAGATGCCGATTGCAAACTGGTCTCATTTTTGTCGACTCGTGTGTGGATCTCCGTTCTCGCACATGGGCAAAGTTACCAAACGGTTGCATCTTCAACTGATTTAAGAGTTGAGTTGCAAATCAGTCGCTCCGTGTGCGGAGGACCTTACTCTCGACTGAAACGACAATAAGTGACATCAAATTGGCGGCTGCGCACTAAATTTCGGCGTATACACATCTTATGGGATTGAGCTATCCTGTTAGTCTAACATCCTTGGGAAAATTGTACGAAAATACGTAGAAAACGTAAGTACATTTTCAACTTTCGTCAAAAAATTCATTTACAGCTATCGACAGAGAAATAGCACACTTGTAGGTTTTGTTTATAATATATAGTTTATTTAATCTATATCGGGTGTTCATTTAAATTCGTGCTCAAGTGAGCTATGGATTTTGCCTGCATTTCTGACGTATGTCCAGTAAAACTTAATTGAAACAACGTCAAAATACTGAAATGTTTAATAGGTTATAAATAACAAGACAGAAAATGAAAGGAGAAATGTTAATAACTTGTTTTTGGCTAAAACCTACCTAAACTCTAATATTTTCAGTAATCAGTCGTCCAAAATTTCATAGGGATGTTCAAGTTGTGAATAAAATTATACAGTAAATATTCCCAAACTTCATCGACTTTCGAAGCAGCTTAAACGTAAGACTTATCATCAAGTTTTTTGTCACAAATCAAAAACATTATCGATAAATTGCCAATACAAGCCGTTCAGTATAGTTTGACCATATTTGACGTTTGTCAAATTTGAAGTTTAATTGATTAGTGTGGACTAATAATGCGACATACCTTTTTCTCTCTATCGTCGTCTAACAAAATTTCAAAGCACACTTGAGCACGAATTTAAATGAACACCCGATATGTATAAAACAAAATGAGCTTAATAGCTTAACTCTATTTTGACGTACGTTTTAAAAGTCAGTTAAGCTTACGGTAACTGAACACAGAAATAGCACATCTGTATTTGTACTCTTGTAAAAGCGAATGTCCAAGCATACCAAATTAATATTTTGTAGTAAAGCCACGATTTAGCACAGTTGCTACACATCTGCATGGCAAACTCTCTACTAGCTTCTGACATTTGTTCTGATTGTGAGGGATGAAGCACCACGTTTCTTTAATTCCAACCCAAAGCTCGTTTAGTTTAAAAAAAAAAAATTCCTCCAATTTTAATTTTAAAGTTCCATAGATTTTCTATAGGGTTTAGATCGGTACTTTGTGCAGACCAGGAAATAACATCAATTTTCTCTTTGCAAAACCAATCTTTAACCCCTTAAGCGGCTATGACGTATATATTCGTCATGATTACATGTAATTTCAATCCATCGAGCCGCTTAGCGGGTTAACCACCTTAGCAGTATGCTTTTGATCGTTGTCTTGCATAAAAATCCAGTTAACCGGCATAGAATCAATTGTGAATGGTTCCATAACGTTCTTAAGGATGTCTAAGTACGCAAACCAATCCATCCTTCCACCAATTCTAATCAACGGCCCAACTCCATGCCAGGAAAATGCTCCCCAGACCATCGAGCTCCCTCCGCCGTGTTTAAAGATTTTTTGTGTATTTCGGGTTAATAAATTGGCATTTTGGGCGATGAACAAATGTTTTACCATCCGCTCCAATACGCTTTATCTTTGTTTCATCACTCCACAGCACTTTTTTTCAAAATTTAATGTCCATATTTGCATGGTCCTTAGTAAAAGTTTACCGAGAAAATTACATGTGTGCTATTTCTCTGTCCATAGCTGTACATATAGGATACTTCATTAAGGACGCTTGAAATTTGTTTTCTTTGATGGAAAGCTTTTCCGCGTCACAATTTGACAAAATCTAAACGATCAAATACGTTTTGAATCAATTAAACTTCATTTTCATGAAAAAAGTCTTAAGTTGGGAAATTTAATAAACCTCTTTGAGATTTATTTTTGTTTAAAAATCAATTAAAATTAAAAAACTTGCCAAAATGTGTTACTACAATCGATGGATGCCTATCTGTACAACCGGGTTGATCTTGACCACCGTTTGCAAAAAAGTCCACGTGTCCTATTGGTTCCCATAAGCCAAAACCGTCAACAAATACCTTAAAAATTATTTTAAAAAGTTTTCTTTTTATTTTTTTTTAATTAATTTTTTTATTGAAATATAAAAATAAAAACTTACCGGACTAGAATCGGTATGTAAAGCGTCTACAAAAACAGCATCTTCCCGATCTAACTTTTTCGATTTTTCCCTTAAATTATTAAGTCTAAATAAAGGACTAGCCGCATCTAAACCAGTTATCCTTCCGATTAGTACATTTTTTCCTTTTAAAAATTCCGAAGCACACCCGGCAACATGAGCACCTAAAGAAAATCCAACCAGATGGATATTTTTAGGTTCCAAACCGTTATTTATCAAATCGCATAGTAAAATTCCTAATTGTCTTCCTACAATTTCCGTATTTGCCGCTGCTATTGCATATTGTGGTCCTTTTGCTCCATTTGACCAGTCCATTATTATTACATTACAATCATACTAAAAAAAATAAATAATTATTAATAATTTTCAATCAATAATTTTCATATACTTATTAAAGAAAAAATGTTTTTATATATTTTAAATACTTACTAATTTTAAATAAGCATACGTAGCGTTTAAACTATTTGGACCATTCCAAATTCCCATATATCCATGAATTAAAACTTTTAAAGGTTTTTTATAATCAAATTTTGATCGATTAATAGATTCATGATTATCATTCAAGTATAAAATATCAGGTTGGGAAAATTTTATTTGTTTATTAAAAAGATAAAATTTCGTGTCGAGAATAATAGGGTCTTGCGGGGATCTTTGCAACGGTGATCTTGGGTGTGGTAAATCAAAACAACCCACAAAATCTATAAATCAAAAAGTTAAAAGAAAACTTAACTTAAAAATCGAAACTTAAAAATAGAAAAATCAAAATACCGTAACAAACTTTTCCAATATTTCTCGTCCGGTTTCTAGCCGCTATTAATCTTTGTTTAAATCTTAATCCAGGACGACCGTCTCTTATTCGATGTCCTAAATAACTCGGAAGGTGAATAAAAGTAAACAAAATAAACACTAATTTTAAAAGTAACATTTTACACTCTTAAAAGTATTTCGTTTGTAACACTAAAAACTTGGTTGTTTATTGAATGAAATATCTGGGTAAATTGGTCGGATTAAATTCGACGTTGACCAACGGAACGACGCGACGAAAACTTTCACTTTTTCTTGTTACGTTCGAGTCGAATGAGGGGAAAATTGGGTGATGTTATCGCGTAATATCGCGAATATGATGGTAATTTATTAGGTAATTTTCGTATTGGGATGGTTATTTAGGTTTATTGGGAAAATAAATCATTCGGAGTGTTGTTAGAAATTGAGTGAGGTGTATTGAAGCAATGTTTGCTTTTATATAACCCAGTTTCTATTTGTTTGTGTTTATAATTTACATTCATACGGGATTTATTATTGTTGAGTTAATGAGAAATTATAATGAACATTACTATAGTGTATCTAATTTAATGCGTGTTGTGTAGTATTAAAAGAGATTAGTTAAGTTAAGTTAAGTGACATGTTTAATAAAAGTAAATTTTTGGCCTTTTTTCCTTTTAAAATTGTGCTTTTGAATATACCTATGTTAGATAGAATTTATGTAGATATTTTCTATTTTGTGTTCTCGCTTGATGGATTACCACATCAATTGAAGTGTTCGTCTCACGTCGAACGTAAAGTTTAGCGATAATCCGGCCGAGAGAGGATTTTCCAACACTATTATAATGCGGGCGCTGTCTACGACGTCAAACTGATAACGTTAAACAAACATGTTATAGAAAATTGATTGATTTATAGGATTTACAAATGGTTTTAGTAACTAAATGATCTTAGTTGTAAAAGTTTTTCATTGTACGTATTTCCTTTTGTACATTTTACTTATATTGTGTAGGATTTTGGCTGTGTCTAGGGTGCTGATTTAATTTAGAAATAATACACTTAAACCCCACAACATAAATTATCACCAATATGGCGAGCGTCCTTGTTCACATTCTGTTATTATTTATAATAATTTTACCAAGTAACTCACTTACAAGCTATTTGATCAGTTTATAATAGAATAAAGGATAACCGATTCCTACACTTGGCCATCCGACAACGAATCCGCCTCGGATTCGGATTGATTTTCAACCCAAGGTTTCATATATTAGTCCGGTAATGGAAAAACCACGTTTCTTGAGCCATGTTTCTTTCACATCATCTTCCTCCTCGCTATCCTCTTCCTCTTCGTCATCGTCCTCTTCTTCATCCTTCTCCTCTTCGTCATCATTACCATCTTCTTCTTCCTCGGCTCCACCTTCCTCTTCATTAACCTCTTCATCTTCATCTTCTATATCATTATAATCGTCGTCGTCATTTCTTACGTCGTCGCCGCGTTTGGTATCCTAGCCTCTTGCAAGGACTACCGCCGTCGTCTAGATTCTGCGTTTCAACACGTTTGAACACGCTTGAACCTTTTCGGAAAACTTCCAATACCACTTGAAATTATGAATTTTCCGCTCTTCTCAATCTCTATCACTTCTCAATCTCAGTCCAAACTCCAAATTTGCAGACTTCTCCGCTCTTCTAAGTCTCTATCCCTTTGCAGACTTCTCCGCTCTGCTTAACCTCTATCAGACTTTTCCGCTCTTCTCAACCTCTATCAGACTTCTCCGCTCTTCTCAACATCTATCCCGGACGAGCCCCCAAATTTGTAGGATTTTGGCTGTGTCTAGGGTGCTGATTTTTTAAATAATGAGGCCCGGTTTAGAAAACGTACAACACTCTTTTAATTTAGAAATAATACACTTAAGCCCCACAACATAAATTGTCACCAATATGGCGCGCGTCCTTGTTCACATTCTGTTATTATTTATAATAATTTTACCAAACAACTCACTTACAAGCTAAATGATCAGTTTATAATAGAATAAAGGATAACCGATTCCTACAATTGTGTTGTCTTACAGAATAATTTGCTATATTAGGTGTGTAAGTATGAAACCGGAATTTTTGTACAGAAGAAACACGTTGATTATAATGATATGATACAAAGCAACTTATTCAAAGTATTGTCCGTCGCTATCTATACTTTTTTCCCATCTTTTTGGCAATTTATGGATACCACGCCAAAAAAATTGTTGCTCTTTTGAGGCAAACCAGTCATCGAGCCATTTTTGTACATCTTTGTAAGAAGTAAAGCGCTGTTTAGCAAGCGCGTGTCCCATCGATGCAAACTGCAAACAAATAGTAATCGGATGGGGCAAGGTCCGGTGAGTAAGGCGCGTGTTGAAGAATTTCCCAACTGAACGACTCTATCGTTTCCTGGACCTGTTTTGCTTTGTGTGCTGGTGCATTGTCATAAAGAAAAATCACCTTGTGTTGTCTTTGTTGGTATTCTAGTTGTTTTTCACTTAAAACTCGATCCAAATCGATCATTTATTGTCGGTAGCGTTTAGCATTGACAGTTTCCCCAGGTTTCAGCAGTTCGTAGTAGATTACACCCTTCTGATCCCACCAAACAGCATTGTCTTTCGTCCGTAGCGTTCTGGTCTTTGGGATGTTGATGGTTCACCCGGAGTAACCCGTGACTTTTTGCGCTTACGATTTGTGAATTATATCCACTTTTCATCACCAGTCACAATTCGATGGAGAAATGACTTTCTTTTGAACCTTTTTTTTTAATGGAGGGGTTTAGCAAATCTGTTGACAGACGAGTGGTCCGAATCACTATCTAAGTGATTCGTATCGATGACCACCCTGTGTTGGGTTGATGTACTCATCTTGAATACATCGACCAACTAAAACCCTTTCCCCTCCGCCTCCGGAACCACCCATCAAGGTATAACTTCAGAGGCATATAAATGTTTTTTTCGGGGTCTACTGTCCATTTCTTCTTCTATTTTCTAGTTCTCTTTCATGCTTTTCCTTTTTTTTTCATGATGTTTGTTACCATTTCATCTACGGCTCTCCAATGCTCTTGTTTTTCTAGCATTATATCTATTATGTTTTCTTTTTCGATATTTTTTCCGATTTTATTACGACAAATACTTCTTTCCTCGACAAAATTATTACAAATAAAAACCGTATGTTCTGGACTATCTATTTCTTCGCAAAACCAACAAAATTCATTCTCCTTCTTTTTTATTTTGAACAAATAACTACACAAAATTCCATGACCCGTCAAAAATTGTGTTAGGTAGTAATTTAATTCGCCCCATGTTCTTTCAAACCATTTTTTTAAATCTTTGATTAATACGTTGGTCCATTTATTTCCGTGATTCCATCTCCTGTTCCATTTCTCCAATAGTTCTTCTCTAAATAGTTTTTTATGTTCCTTACCTCTACTGTATAGGTTATATTTTTCCTCAATTAATTAAATGGGTGGTAGATGAGCCACCACTTCAATACCCACCGTAGAAACCGTTCTATATCCAGAAGATATCCTGATTCCTAATCTTCTATTAATTGAGGAAAGCATATTTAAACAGTATTTATAATTTAGAGCTCTACTCCACGTCGGAGCGGCATACAAAATGACCGAAAGAACAGTAGAAGCAAGGAGTTTCCTTTTCTTTTCTTTGGGTCCTCTGATATTTGGCATAATTATTGATAAATTATTTATCATGACGTTTGCTTTCTTGCAAATTTCCTTTATATCTTCCGTCATTTTCATATCTTTGTCTAATTAGACCCCGAGATATTTTGCCTTCTTGGCACTCCTTATCTCATTTTCGTGTATTTTTAGTTGTATTTCTTTTAGCTTTCTTCTTTCTTGTAGTAATACGATTTCTGTTTTTTCTGGTGCCACTTGAAGTCCCATTCTATCAAGTTCTTCTGTGACCCTTTGAATTGCATAATTAGCCTTTTCTCGCAGAAGAGTGCTATCTTTGTGTGTAATTACGAGCGCAAGATCATCCGCGTAAGCAACAAAATGAATATTTGCCTCTAGATTAATTTTTAGAATTTTATTATAAAAAATAATCCAAAAGAGAGGTTCTAAAAGAGAGCCTTGAGGAACTCCGCAAGTTACCTTGTAGATTTCCTCGTTTTCAGATATCACGCTTCTGTTTGAGAAATAGGACTTTATTATGTTCATCAAATAGTCACTAATCTTACCCTCTTCTAAAGTTTTTATAATTCCTTTCCAAGGAGCATAATTAAATTGAATTTCTTTTGAACCTGGCGAGCAGCATTTTGCATAATGTTTTGTGGTTTTCGTCTCTCATTGAGTTCATGTGGAACCTATTTCCCTTTTGTATCTTTCCCATGGCTTTCAACCGAAGGGAGATGGCTTCTCGGGTCAGCTTTAACTGATCCGCTAGTTGTTGTATTTGAGCGTCGTTTTCATCCAACAAGGCTTGCAGGTCAGCGTCTTCAAACTTTTTCGGTGGTCCTCCACGTTCTTCATTCCTCACGTAAAAATTGCCACTTTTGAACCGTTTGAACTATTCGAAATATTGTGTTTTAGCATGCTCACCAAACGCCTCCACAAACATTCGATGCGATTCGGCTGCGGTTTTCTTCAGATGAAAACAGAAAAGTAATGTTGTGCGCAAATCGTAATTTGTTGGCACAAAACTCGATATGTTTATCTCTAATAAACTAATGCTACTGAATGAAACTCTAAGTGAGTTGGAAATCTTTGTCGGATATCAATACAATAAGACACCGCTAATATAATGTGTCGATAATTGCATCGACATCTAGCGTCACTTATGGGCGAATTCCGGTTTCATACTTACACACCTGGTATACGATTTGTATTATCATGAAAGGTTGATTCTTATCAGTTGGGATGTTACGTGATGACCGCTCTTTATTCGGGGTTGAGGATGACTAATTGTAAGAACTAGTTTTTATGTAACGCTTCGATTTAGGATAAAATCTACCTGAAAGTGAATCAGTCGTACCTTGTAGTTTGCGAAAAGCAGTTGAGTATAATTCCTGGTTGAGGTCAGAGTTGCTTTCATTTACGAAATCCTAAAGTTAACATGTGAGTGTTCTTTAAAAAAGCTAATTTTATAAAATTTTCGTTTTAATGTGTTAAATTTACATAAAAGATGATTAGTAAAGGTATATTTACTAATTTTTATGTGATTCTTTTCTGTCTTAAAAATGATTTAAATCAAAAAATCATCGGTTGATGTTAAGATATTTAAAAACAAACTACATTTATTTAAATTTAAGATCTAATTGAAGTATTTTTTATTGTAAGTTCTAACATTAACTATTTTGTTGTATTTAGATCGTCGGCGCAAAAGTGTGGATTGTGGGCGTGTCCTCCAGGAGCCGCGAATTTTGAGTCCCGCAGCCAGTAGCGGACGGAAGCGCGTGCGGGAAACTCCGGGAGGAAAACCTTTCCAACTCGGAAACTAACCGAAAACTTTTCCAATTCGCCCACTAACCCAAAATCGAAATTTTGAAAAAAATACAAGTAAGTTTAAAGTTTAAACTTTTCCCGAAAAATTAAAAAAATACTAATAATAAAAATGGGACCGAACGCGATATTCCTCTTATTAACGGTAACGTTTTCGTTCGGCGCGGTTTTCGCGATTCAGTGTTACAAATGCGGCGAATACAACGACGGCGTCGGCTCCATTACGCCCTGTATAAATTTCACTTATATGAAGTTGATCGATTGTCCACAAAGGGAACACAGCTACTGCATCGTAAGTGTACTTTTGTATCTTATCGGGGTTGTCAAATAGTAAAGATTTAAAGCTCACAATATAAACGAAAAGACTTTTTTAGAATTTTGAAAAGTTTAAATTTATTAAAGTTGGAAAATATGAAAATAAAACGAGAAAACTTTAGTAGAAATAATTCAGTGAAGTTCTAAAATATATGTTTTTTTAAAAATTTGATTATTCAAACTCATTAGGTAATTGTATAAGTTAATTTTTTTCAAAAAGGTGATGTTTAAAGTTAAATTAAAAATGATATTTTTGAAGATTTTTTAAAATTTTTGAATAACAATTAGAAAAAATTTATTGTTTTTGATCAAAAATAGACTTTTTAATCTATCATAAATAAATTTTTTTTTCAATTCTAATTAAATAAATTCAGTATATATTTTTTAATTTTTTAAAAATAATGATGAATTAGGTTAAAAAAATTTTTTTTTGAAGTCTAAAATTGTTAAAAAAATAGATTTTACTTTGAAAATTTCCATGATGAATTTTCCAAATACTTCTCTTAAATTATTTAGATGTAAATCGATCGTTAGGCGGTAATTTTAGCTCTTCGATCATCCCCGTAATTGTCCTAATTGGGACGTGCCCCAAAAGACACCCTTCCGATTCATTTTCGGTAACTGGGAACGTTTCCGATAGCGAGCTCTCGCCTCACCTTAGCTGACAGAAAACGGAAGCTGATTTCAGCTCAATTTTCCCAGTTTCCTCGGCTCGCCGTCCGAGCGTCGATATCCTAATCGAATTTCGACAGGGGTCACATTCAAATTGACCCAGATTGAACTTTTTCAACTTACTATCTATCAACTATCAACAAACAAACAAAACTAAAAACTAAAAAGGAAGGTTAAAAATTATCCTCTTAAAATTCCAACTCTCATGTTCATACATACGCTTATAACTTATAATGTACTTTCTACTTATTTGATATTCCATTTTCGTAAAAGGATTCATGTAAATTTCAAAGTTCTTCCAACTATAAATGAGATACGAGAGAAAAAATGTAAAAACTTGGAAAAAAGAAAGATAATATATAGTTTTTTTTTAACACTTTTATTGATAAACTAGGAGGATGTTAATTAAACATAGGAAAAAATTTAAAAAGGCTAATAAGCGTAAAACCCAAGGTGATAGTTTCAAATCCATTTTTTTTTTTAATTTTCAATAAAAAAGGAAACTGTAACTTCCTTAGTTTTTTAGTTTAGTTTTATTTTTAGTATTTTTCTAAAAAAAATTATTGCTTTTGGTTGAATTGATCAACATTTTGGTAATTTTGGTGGAAGCTTTACGAATTTATTAAGTTTTTGGTGGAATTTAAAAAAAAATTGGTAAATTTTTGGTGGAATTTTTACAAATTTTGCAAGTATTTTGGTGGAATTTTTAAAAAATTCATTCTTTTTGGTACAATTATTAAAAATTTTGGTAACTTTGGTGGAATTTTTATAAATCTACTAAGTTTTTGATGGAATTTTCAAGGTTTTAGTTAATTTTTAATGAAATTGTCTCTAATTTGATTGATTTTTGGTGGAATTTTTAAAAACTTTGACATTTTCGGTGTAATTCTTATAATTTTTGTAAGTTTTTGGTAGAATAAGAATAAATTCAGTAAGTTTTGGGTGTAGTTGATAAATATTTTAATAGCTTTGGTGGAATTGTTAAAAATATTGGTAATTTTAGTAAAATTCTTATGAATTTAGTAAGAGTTTTGTGGAATTTTTAAAAAATTCAGTATGTTTTTGGTAGAATTATCAGAAATTTTGATAACATTGGTGGAATTTTTGCGAATTTTATTCATTTCTAGTGGAATAAAAAAATCAGTGTTTTTGGTAAAATTCTTATGAATTTAGTAAGTTTTTGGTGGAATTTTTGCAAATTGTATTAATTTTTGGTGGAATTTTTAAAAAATTCAGTATATTTTTGGTGAAATTATCAAAAATTTTGATAACACTGGTGAAATTTTTGCGAATTTTATTAATTTTTATGGAATTTTTAAAAAATTCAGTGTATTTTTAGTGGAATTTTTCCAATTTTATTAATCTTTGGTGGAATTTTTATAAAATTCAATATATTTTTGATGGAATTGTTAAAAAAGTTGAAAACTTTGGTGGAATTTTTATTAACTTTAATCATTTTTGGTGTAATTGTTAAAAATATTGGTAATTTTAGTAAAATTCTTATGAATTTAGTAAGTTTTTTGTGGAATTTTTAAAAAATTCAGTATGTTTTTGGTAGAATTATCAAAAATTTTGATAACATTGGTGGAGTTTTTGCGAATTTTATTCATTTCTGGTGGAATAAAAAAAAATTCAGTGTTTTTGGTAAAATTCTTATGAATTTGGTAAGTTTTTGGTGGAATATTTGCAAATTGTGTTAATTTTTGGTGGAATTTTTAAAAAATTCAGTATATTTTTTGTGAAATTATCAAAAATTTTGATAGCACTGGTGGAATTTTTGTGAATTTTATTCATTTTTGATGGAATTTTTAAAAAATTCAGTGTTTTTTTATGGAATTTTTACGAATTTAGTAAGTTTTTAGTGAAATTTTTTCCAATTTTATTAATTTTTGGTGGAATTTTTATAAAATTCAGTATGTTTTTGATGGAATTGTTAAAAAAGTTGATAACTTTGGTGGAATTTTTATTAACTTTAATCATTTTTGGTGGAATTGTTAAAAATATTGGTTATTTTAGTAAAATTCTTATGAATTTAGTAAGTTTTTTGTGGAATTTTTAAAGAATTCAGTATGTTTTTTGTAGAATTATCAACAATTTTGATAATATTGGTGGAATTTTTGCGAATTTTATTCATTTCTGGTGGAATAAAAAAAAATCAGTGTTTTTGGTAAAATTCATGAATTTAGTAAGTTTTTGGTGGAATTTTTGCAAATTGTATTAATTTTTGATGGAATTTTTAAAAAATTCAGTGTTTTTTTATGGAATTTTTACGAATTTAGTAAGTTTTTAGTGAAATTTTTCCAATTTTATTAATTTTTGGTGGAACTTTTATAAAATTCAGTATGATTTTGATGGAATTGTTAAAGAAGTTGAAAACTTTGGTGGAATTTTTATTAACTTTAATCATTTTTGGTGGAATTGTTAAAAATATTGGTAATTTTAGTAAAATTCTTATGAATTTGGTAAGTTTTTGGTGGTATTTTTTAAAAATCTAAGTTTTTGGTGGAATTATTCAACATTTTTGTAGCTTTGGTGGAAAATTGAAAAAATTTAGTACGTCTTTGGTGGAATTGTTAAAAATGTTGGTAACTTTGGTGGAATTTTTACGAATATAGTAAGTTTTTCCTGGAATTTTTACCAATTTTATTAATTTTGGGTGGAATTTTTAAAAAATTCACCAAGTTTTTAGTAGAATTGTCTCCAAATTTAATAATTTTTGGTGAAATTATATTCAATTTAACTAACTTTTGTGGAATTTTTATAAATCTACTAAGTTTTTAATGGAATTTTCAAGGTTTTAGATAATTTTTAATGAAATTGTCTCTAATTTGGTTGATTTTTGGTGGAATTTTAAAAGAATTTGGACATTTTTGTGGATTTTTTAAGAAATTTGGCAAGTTTTTGGTAGAATTGTTAAAAATGTTGACAATTTCGATGTAATTTTTAGGATTTTTGTAAGTTTTTAGTGAAATAAAAAAATTCAGTAAGTTTTAGGTGTAGTTATTAAATATTTTAATAGATTTGGTGGAATTTTTGCAAATTTTAATCATTTCTGGTGCAATTTAAAAAAAAAATCAGTGTTTTTGGTAAAATTCTTATGAATTTAGTAAGTTTTTTGTGGAATTTTTAAAAAATCAGTAGGTTTTTCTTTTAATTATCAAAAATTTTGATAACATTGGTGGAATTCTTGCGAATTTTATTCATTTCTGGTGGAATTTTAAAAAAGTTCAATGTTTTGGTAAAATTCTTATGAATTTAGTAAGTTTTTAGTGGAATTTTTGCAAATTGTATTAATTTTTGGTGGAATTCTTAAAAAATTCAGTATATTTTTGGTGGAATTATCAAAAATTTTGATAACACTGGTGGAATTTTTGCGAATTTTATTTATTTTTGATGGAATTTTTAAAAAATTCAGTGTTTTTTATGGAATTGTTAAAAAAGTTGATAACTTTGGTGGAATTTTTATTAACTTTAATCATTTTTGGTGGAATTGTTAAAAATATTGGTAATTTTAGTAACATTCTTATGAATTTAGTAAGTTTTTTGTGGAATTTTTATAAAATTCAGTATGTTTTTGATGGAATTGTTAAAAAAGTTTATAACTTTGCTGGAATTTTTATTAACTTTAATCATTTTTGGTGGAATTGTTAAAAATATTGGTAATTTTAGTAAAATTCTTATGAATTTAGTAAGTTTTTTGTGGAATTTTTAAAAAATTCAGTATGTTTCTGGTGGAATTATTCAACATTTTTGTAGCTTTGGTGGAAAATTAAAAAAATTTAGTACGTTTTTGGTGGAATTGTTAAAAATGTTGGTAACTTTGAATTTTTACAAATATAGTAAGTTTTTCGTGGAATTTTTACCAATTTTATTGATTTTGGGTGGAATTTTTAAAAAATTCACTAAGTTATTAGTAGAATTGTCTCCAAATTTAATAATTTTTGGTGAAATTATATTCAATTTAACCAACTTTTGAGGAATTTTTATTATTATTTTTTTATTTTTGTGAAATTTTTAAGAATTTAATCAATTCTTGACGAAATTAATCTTAATTTTAGTATATTTTTTAAAAATTTTGTTTTTGGTGGAATTGTTAAAAATTTTAGTAACTTTAGTAACTTACTTAAATTTTTGGTGATATTTTCAAGAATTTAATTAGTTTTTAGTGAAATTTATTTGAGTTTTTCCTTCAAGAAAGAAATTCTAACTTAATCAATATGTTTATTAAAATTGTCAATTTTTTAAAATTCATATCTTAAAAACTAATTATTGAGACTTGAAATTTTATGACGATTTAATTTAAAATTTAATCTTTATTTTTATCAAAAATTTTTAAATTTACATTTAAAAACTTATTTTTGATTAAAATTTAAAATCTATTTGATTATTTGGAAAACGAGGGGAACACTTTTTAAGCAATTTTCCGGATTAGTTAGAAAATAGGAAAATAATTGGCACGATTACTCTTGCGTAAAATTGACTATCGATTCAATTCTAACTGTGTGTTCGTGTCGAAACCCCAAGTCTATTACTGCATATTCATCGGTCCGGTTGATTATGGACATATATGCGAAACTGGTAAGTTGGGGGTTAATTATACTGTCGCTTGTAATACGTAAATGCGGCTAGTTAAAGCGATTAGGATAGCTATTGTTTGATTTAGGTACATTTACGTGCCATTTTGTTATCTTAGAAACAGATTGTTCTATATGTACGTTTTGTTAGATTTTCCAGAAAATGGTTTTTAGTTTAGACATTTTAATCTATGAAAAATGATTTGATAATGTGGTAAAACAAATAGATGTAAATTGATTTGGAATAAACTGTTAGAACTTGGAATGTGACAGGTTAGTTTTTAAAAGTAAAATTCAAGAAAAGTTGGACATAGAATAAATCAGGTTCTAAGACGATGATTTATCTAATTGCAGGGTATGTCTTACACTAAAGCAACTAACAATAAATGTTATTGCCACTTGATGATTTTACATAGGATTATGCTCTATTTGCGATATTGACTTGCTCTAATCTGAGAGATATTATTGATAATATGTAAAATGTCAGCAAGTTGCAATATCGCTTATGGGTGGTTGCTAGTTGTTGGTTGCCTCAGTATGAGACGTATCTAATTCCAAGTTGTTAGTTGTGTGAAATTCGAATATTGATAAAAAAACTGACTTTTATTGAGAAAAAACGATTTTTCAATACAACGACACAAATAGACTTAAATTGATCAATAAGTTCGCGTTGTAGGTTGTGTGAAAGTGGAATTTAACTTGAATAAAAAAAAAGCAAAATGCTGTAGCTGCAGGTGAAAAAAATGACCCGTTCAAAGTGTTCGGGTTTTGGCGTATTGATTCCGTTCGAGTCGAGGGTGCAATTGTAAGAGACAGCTCCGGGTTATGTTGTTCCGGAATTTATGGCTCGATTGCAAGTTGCAGCTTGACTCCTCGCGGTCCCATTTGCGACGTTTGTTTGCGGTCCAAACTTTATGCTAACAATAATTTTTGATCATTGTTTTTCTCTCTTTTTATTCCCTTTAAAACTACTTAAATCTTACTTAAAATTATATCTATTAATTAATAAAAATTAACAAGTAATAAACAAATTAGTACGATTAAAATTTTTTAGTTATCTAAAAATCGATAAATCAATCGTATAAAACCAGCTTTAAATTTTTTTTTATTTAGAGAAAAATAGTTTTCTAAATTTTTTATTTAGAAAAATTTTTATATTCTTTTCAGTTTTTTAATTATTAATTTTTAAGGTAATATTTCAAAAAATAATGGAGATAATTGTTCTCCAAATCTAATTTAAAATCTCCATATTATTCCCAGATTATGGGATACAAGTGACTAACCCAACTTTCTTAAAAAATCACCCAGAATTTATTTATTGGAATTAAAGAATAATTATTGGTTTAAATGAAAGATAAAAGATTCTGTTTTGAATTAAAAACGACAGATCTTTCCTAATTCTTGCCAAAAAAATTAAAAAAAAATTTAAAGTTGATAAAAATTTTTGACAGTTCTAACCAAACTTTTTAAAAAAATCACCCAATTTTAAAAAATCACCCAGACTTTATTTATGAAGATTAAGGAAAGATTTTTGGTTTAAATGAAATTTCAAAGATTCTGTTTTGAATTAAAAAAGACAGCTTAGTTCTAATTATTATCAAAAAAATTAAAAAAATTCTTAAAGTTAGAAAAATTTTTGACAGGTGACTAACCTAACTTAAAAAAAATCGACCAACTTTAAGAAATGGTCCAGACTTTATTTTTGAAGATTAAGGAATGATTTTTGGTTTAAATGAAAGATAAAAGATTCTGTTTTGAATTAAAAATGACAGATCTTTCCTAATTCTTACTAAAAAAATTAAAAAAAAATTTTAAGTTGATAAAAATTTTTGACAGTTCTAACCAAACTTTTTTAAAAAATCACCCAATTTTAAAAAATCACCCAGACTTTATTCATGAAGATTAAGGAAAGATTTTTGGTTTAAATGAAATTTCAAAGATTCTGTTTTGAATTAAAAAAGACAGCTTAGTTCTAATTATTATCAAAAAAATTCAAAAAATTCTTAAAGTTAGAAAAATTTTTTGACAGGTGACTAACCTAACTTAAAAAAAAATCGACCAACTTTAAAAAATCGTCCAGACTTTATTTTTGAAGATTAAGGAATGATTTTTGGTTTAAATGAAAGATAAAAGATTCTGTTTTGAATTAAAAATGACAGATTTTTCCTAATTCTTACCAAAAAAATTAAAAAAAATTTTAAGTTGATAAAAATTTTTGACAGTTCTAACCAAACTTTTTTAAAAAATCACCCAATTTTAAAAAATCACCCAGACTTTATTCATGAAAATTAAGGAAAGATTTTTGGTTTAAATGAAACTTCAAAGATTCTGTTTTGAATTAAAAAAGACAGCTTACTTCTAATTATTATTAAAAAAATTAAAAAAATTCGTAAAGTTGGAAACATTTTTTGACAGGTGACTAACCTAACTTAAAAAAAATCGACCAACTTTAAGAAATGGTCCAGACTTTATTCTTGAAGATTAAGGAACGATTTTTGGTTTAAAAGAAAGATAAAAGATTTTGTCTTGAATTAAAAATGGCAGATCTTTCCTAATTCTTACCAAAAAAATTAAAAAAAAAATTTAAGTTGATAAAAATTTTTGACAGTTCTAACCAAACTTTTTTAAAAAATCACCCAATTTTAAAAAATCACCCAGACTTTATTCATGAAGATTAAGGAAAGATTTTTGGTTTAAATGAAATTTCAAAGATTCTGCTTTGAATTAAAAAGGACAGGTTAGTTCTAATTATTATCAAAAAAAAAATAAATAAAAAAACTCTTAAAGTTGGAAAGATTTTTTGACAGGTGACTAACCTAATTTAAAAAAAAATCGACCAACTTTAAAAAATCGTCCAGACTTCATTTCTGAAAATTAAGGACTGATTTTTGGTTTAAATGAAAAATAAAAGATTCTGTTTTCATTTAAAAAAGGGAGATTTTTTATAATTATTACCAAAAAAATTAAAAAAATTCCCAAAGTTGGTAAAAATTTTTAACGGTTTCAACCCAACTTTTTTTAAAAAATCCACCAACTTTAAAAAATCACTGAGACTTTATTATTTGGAATTAGAGATTGATTTTTGGTTTAAATTAAAGCTAAAAGATTCTATTTTCAATTAAAAGAGATATTTTTTTCCTATTGTTACCAAAAAAATTAAAAAAAAGATTTCAAAGTTTCTTCTGAAATCATCGAATTTTATTAAAATTTTTGTCAGATTTTGTAGAAAACTAAATTGATTTAATTGAAGGGTGGAGTGCAAGAAGTACCTAAGTAGCATTTTTATAAAATCTGCCTAGGTTTAAAATCTAGGTTTATCATGTTTGATAAACCTAGATGTCGCGATTCTAATGTCAAGAAATCTGACCCAGAAAAGGACGTTCGAAAAGGCGCTATTTAACCAATTTGGGCCTAGAAATGGCATCAAACTTATAAATCAAGTTGTATTTTAACGTTTTATTTGTCAACATGAATGACACCTAAGGCGTCGAGGTCGGAAAGAGCGGTTAGTTTGACGTTTAGAAACGTCAAAAATTCGCTTGTCAGCAATTCTGCGTCGAAATTGGTCGATTTTCGTTAGTTCGGGGCAAACTGAGGGCAAAAAAATACGGCGCTGCTCGTTTACTATATTATATGTGCCGCATATTACAAAATATATCCCATATATCTCAATCAACATATCCTAATTATACGACAAAAAAAGTTATTATACAAACTCGATTATTCCACTCGAGTAAGCGTAAAATTTAAATAAGTCTTGGTGCTCGCGAAAAGCTCCATCTCATCCTGTCCGTTCGTAATTTTCCTTCGAGTTTCCGCGAAATTTCCCTCCGAAACCAACCAAAACTCACTTAACCAACGTCCCGCGAACGCGGACGACTAAACCGCATTCTAATCGCCTTAAAAACGATCTCCGTTCGGGAAATTTGACGCTTTGCGGCATTTAACGCGATCGCTTCTCGAAACGTTGCAATTCACGTTAAAGTGGCCGTCGTTAAACGAGCCCCGGTTCGTGTCGTTTAACGATTAATTTCTCGGTTCGTGAATTATCGGCGAGTGTATCTATCAGGTACAGATGTGAACCTAATGGCGCTTTGACTAATTCGACCCTCGAAGGCACGTTATTCCTAATTAAATTGAACGGATGGAGATTTCACGTAAGTGTCAAACGGGTGACAATTACATTAGTATTCAAGATTAATCGATGAATGTCTATGATGAATCTTTCTAAAAGAAATCAATAATTATATGATTCATATCTCATTGCGAATTAGTTTTAAATTGGAGAAAAAATTAAAATATGGGTGACTTTTTAAGTTGATATTTAAAAGGGAGGAAATTTTTGTTGATAAAAAAATTCCAAGTTTGTAAGAAATTCGTCGTGTTAGTACGACGTTCCGTTGCCGGGAGAATTGAAGTTTTTATCGAAGGGGAATTACATTGCGAAATAGCCACGTCTTCGGCGAACGTAGAAAAGCAAAAAAGAACCGCCAAGAATGTTGTTGAGAGGTGGCCGCTAGCGCTAAACCAATATTGACCTCAGCGAAAAACTTCCCGCACCGTAAACTTTTCAAGTTTTGCCTTCTTAAAGTCACGATTCTCCGCCTTCAATTTTACCCAACGTAGTTAGTATATTATATTTCTTTACGCCAAATATGATCTTATTCTTGGACATTTTCTTTTCATCTTTAATTATTTAATCTCTTGAATTGAAATGACTCTTCATGAACTTTCTTGAGTAAACTAATCATAATAAACTGTACTCGCTAGAACTTATTGAAGATTGATTGAAAATAAATAACACTTCAAAGGGTTCAATTATTTCAATTCAGTTTAATTTTTAATTCTGATAGGATTTTATGCCAAATCATATAATGAATTTTAGATATCTTTAAGGGGATTCACCACTGAAAAAATACTTTTTTTTTAATACACAATAAAAATGGCCTAAGTATTTTTTTCTAATGTGTAGTAGGTTATAAAAAATACAAAAATATGAAATGGCCAAAAAGTTGTCACGTGCAGGCTACAGCTAATAAAAATGAATTTTTTTTCCACGTTTTTCAGACCATATTTCAAAGTGATATATCTAAAAAACTTTTCAACATATTGCACTGATCCTGGTCTTATTTTGAAGATAATGATCTATTTTAAGTATTTAGGTAGATTTATTAAGGTAGCTTTAGTGGTTTTCAAGAAATCATAGACAACTTTTTACTTTTTTTCAAAAAACATACATATATTTATATATAATTATGTTTCTAAGCAGCATATGCACCTAAAATTCTAATTCTACCTAAATATTTAGTAAAAGATCTACTGAATATGTGGTGAAAATATGAACTCTCTATCTAAATTGGTTCTCAAGACATATCAATTTTTGTCTGAAAATTTGTCGAAATTAAAACTTTCGGAAAACTGCAGTACTCTTATTCAGGAGGCTCCAAATGACAAAATAAGACAAAAAAAATTTTTTTTTAGTTTAATGATTTTTCACTATTTTCATTGGTGAATCCCCTTAAGGAGGAATTTCATACAAGTGTCCAGAAATTAAACGGCCATTTGGTATCAGCCATTCTACGTTCAAAATTAAAGTATTTTGTATTTAAAGTATTATATTTATTAAAAGAAGACCCTTCCTAAAGGAGACCCTTAAAGGGAGCAACAGACAAATGATTTTTAAGAAATATCTTCAGAATGGCTTGGGTTAAGTTAACAAAAATTAATATATCATCCTAAAATTCATCAGTGGCGTACATACAAAGGGGTGACTTAGTTAATGATTTATCCAATTTTTTTTATATTAGCTTTTTACTACCCTGACTTAAAATTTAAATATCTTAGACCTTTCTAAGAATTGTCTTCTTAAAATTGCGTAACTGCAAACGTTTTTAAATAAATCGTTTTTGAAGACTAATCTCATCTTTAAACAAAGTAAGATTTTTTTACTAAGGGTATACTAAGCACTTTAACAACGTAGTGTGGCTTTATCGTTGAAAGTTTGATTTGATAACTGAATTGTGTAACCATGAAAATTACAAATTTTAACATGGTCTATTTTCTACTCTCTTCGAGAAACTGTAGCTCTTTTAGGAAACATTTTTCAACCAATGTTTATTTAGGTTTTATTCTTATTTTTGAATTATCTAATTTCAGTCCACCCTGTGTATTAAATAAAAGTTAAGATGTTTTTAAATCTTGGCAAATTGCTTAATCAACAAAAAAACATTTATAAATTACAAGTGATTAATAAAGGATAATCTACACGATTTTATTTAAATGTCAAAAACTTAATTGTCAAAATTTTATAACTTCAACAATACATTTCATAATTTATAAGAAATGTTTTAACAAATTTAAAAAGACTTCATGTTATTATAAAAATCATCATAAAAACGTTTACATTCCTTTAAAATTTTACAAAGAAAAAAAAATCTATTAACAACCCTTATAAACAGCATAAATTCAATCGATTTATTATCCGGATGTGATGCAGACGTTAATAGTTTTCCCTTCGTGAGAACAAAACAGATTTATAATCCTATTTTTCAGTAAGGTGGGACTTGGAAAACTTGGATTAGTAGCCAACTCAACCCGTTGGGATAAAATCCGAGTTTGATACTTTTTCCCTTGGACGTAAACTTGCCGATGGCTTGTTAGCGATAACGCGAGATTTATTTACTTCCGGGACGTATGAAAATTGACCGGTAAATTTTATAGGCTTCCTAAAATTTACTACTTTCACCAAACCTATGATATTTACGCCCAACCTAAACTACATTCGATTTCCTTTCAATTATTAAAGGAACCGTCACCAAACTACAATAACTTCCAAATATAAGTGTATTTAGCTCACACGGAAATTAATTAAGGTACATTATGAACTACTAGTTTTGTTTAGTTTATGTTAGAAGCGCTTGTTACATAATTCTCTTTGTTTACCTTTATAACGGACGCGGTTGAAGCGGTTTTAACCAAATTGGTTGGTTCCCTTTGATATTATTATATGTATAATGTGAGTATAAACTTTGTATATAATTTTGCTTTTAAATAGTTACCAGAGATATTACAATTTCTTGCAATTAATTGTAAATTATCTTACTACGATTCATTTCAAAGATATTCTTTAAACTCATCTTTAATTATAGGTTTATTATCAAAACGAATTTTTAATAAATTGCATGTAATTATAAAAAATTTTTTACGAATTTAGTCGAAATGAATGAAATTAAGAAGAATTTTTAACGAATCTGGATAAATGTATTTAAATCGAGACGAATTTTTAACATATTTTGTTGATTTTGAACGAATTTGATCGAATATTCACGAATTTTTAACAAATCTTCACAATTTTTAACGAATTATAATGAATTTTAGAGAATTTTAGAGAATTTTGACAAATTTGAGCAAATTTTGACAAATTTTTAACGAATTTATTTAAATTCCGACGAATCTTTTACAATTTTTATCATGTTTTGAACGAATTCAAGCGAATACTCACGAATTTTTAATAAATCTTCATAATTTTGAACGAATTTTGATGAATTTATAATGAATTTTAGAGAATTTTGAGAAATTTGAGCAAATTTTGACAAATTTTTAACGAATTTATTTAAATTCCGACGAATCTTTTACAATTTCTATCATATCTTGAACGAATTTGAGCGGATACTCACGAATTTTTAACAAATCTTCTTAATTTTCAACGCATTTTGAGGAATTTATAATGAATTTTAGAGAATTTTGATAAATTTGAGCAAGTTTTGACAAATCTTTAACGAATTATAATGAATTTTAGAGAATTTTGACAAATTTGAGCAAATTTTGACAAATTTTTAACGAATTTATTTAAATTCTGACGAATCTTTTACAATTTTTATCATATTTTGAACGAATTTGAGCGGATACTCACGAATTTTTAACAAATCTTCTCAATTTTCAACACATTTTGAGGAATTTATAATGAATTTTAGAGAATTTTGCTAAATTTGAGCAAGTTTTGACAAATCTTTAACGAATTATAATGAATTTTAGAGAATTTTGACAAATTTGAACAAATTTTGACAAATTTTTAACGAATTTATTTAAATTCCGACGAATCTTTTACAATTTTTATCATATTTTGAACAAATTTAAGCGAATACTCACGAATTTTTGACAAATCTTCTCAATTTTGAACGAATTTTGAAGAATTTCTAACGAATTTTAAAGAATTTTATCGAATTTTGACAAAATATGACGAATTTTGTGAAATTGAGGAGAATTTTTAACGAATTTGGACGTTACTTAATTTAACTTAAAATTATAAAATTTCATCTTAAATTTTCTAAAATCGTCGATGTCGTTTAAAATTTCGTATAAAATCGTCTAATATTATTAAATTATGTCTAATTTCATCTAAAATTTTCGAATTTCATTAAAAAAATAAGTTAATTTGGCATAAAATTAGGAAATTTGGTCAAGAATTTTCTAGAAACCTTCAAATTTCGTTTAAAATTTCACCCAACTTTCAATAAAATCGTCTAAAATGATTGTATTTCGTGTTATTTCACTTAAAATTTTCGAATTTCATTAAAAAAAATAACTTAATTTGGCATAAAATTAGGAAATTTGGTAAAAAATTTTCTAAAAACCTTCAAATTTCGTTTAAAATTTCACCCAACTTTCAATATAATCGTCTAGAATTATTAAATTATGTCTAATTTCATCTAAAATTTTCGAATTTCATTAAAAAAATAAGTTAATTTGGCATAAAGTTAGGAAATTTGGTCAAGAATTTTCTAGAAACCTTCAAATTTCGTTTAAAATTTCACCCAATTTTCAATATAATCGTCTAAAATTATTAAATCATGTCTAATTTAATCTAAAATTTTCGAATTTCATTAAAAAATGACTTAATTTGGTATAAAATTAGGAAATTTGGTCAAAAATTTTCTAAGAACCTTCAAATTTCGTTTAAAATTTCACCCAACTTTCAATATAATCGTCTAAAATTATTAAATTATGTCTAATTTCATCTAAAATTTTCGAATTTCATTAAAAAAATAACTTAATTTGGTATAAAATTAGGAAATTTGGTAAAAAATTTTCTAAAAATCTTCAAATTTCGTTTAAAATTTCACCCAACTTTCAATATAATCGTCTAAAATTATTAAATTATGTCTAATTTCATCTAAAATTTTCGAATTTCATTAAAAAGAATAACTTAATTTGGCATAAAATTAGGAAATTTGGTAAAAAAATTTTCTAAAAACCTTCAAATTTCGTTTAAAATTTCACCCAACTTTCAATATAATCGTCTAAAATTATTAAATTATGTCTAATTTCATCTAAAATTTTCGAATTTCATTAAAAAAATAACTTAATTTGGTATAAAATTAGGAAATTTGGTCAAAAATTTTCTAAAAATCTTCAAATTTCGTTTAAAATTTCACCCAACTTTTTAATAAAATCGTCTAAAATTATTAAATGATGTCTAATTTCATCTAAAATTTTCGAATTTCATTAAAAAAATAACTTAATTTGGTATAAAATTAGGAAATTTGGTAAAAAATTTTCTAAAAATCTTCAAATTTCGTTTAAAATTTCACCCAACTTTTTAATATAATCGTCTAAAATTATTAAATTTTGTCTAATTTCATCTAAAATTTTCGAATTGCATTCATTAGTGTAGTGCAATATGAATGCAAAATAATGTTAGCTTTACAGCTTTATTTATAATCCTGTATTAAGGATGAATCAAAATTATCCTCACAAAATTATTTTTTAATTTCTCTTATAATTAGCATATTTTATGTAAAGAATATTGGTAAATATTGAAGGAAAGAAAATAATTAATTTCATTTTTAATAATGATTTTGATAAATGTTGGTAATTTTTTATTTAACATTAAAAAATTTTTTCTTCTTTAAAAATGGTGGAGGCGCCGGAAAATTCTTCATTTTTTTGGAGAATATCTTAGAATTTTATAAATTTTTTTTATTTATTTATTTATTTTTTTTTAATAATTTACATCCAGTTTTAAAAAAACTTACCTATTTTTATTTGTTCTCGTATGAGAGAGAAAACTTAATAATCCTTATAAACCCCACTTTCTTAACTAAAACCGTTATCGTCCTCTTTATATAAACCCTTTATAAAGGAAACGGGAAGTAATAACGTCAGCTATTCCCCAATTTATCTCCGACCGCGTGCAAAATCGCGCAATTCTCCCAAAATCCCGCGCATCGTTTTAATAAATAAATTCCATTTGTTAGCCTACGTTTAAAATTGGAATTCTCAAACGATGCACATACTCACTATCCGGGTTCTTTGTAAATCGTACGTATTCGTTTTGTCGTCGAAGCTCTCTGAGCTAGGGGAAAAGCACTTTGCGTATTAACTCGTCCTTTATAATTCACTCCAAAGGTATGTTTAGAGTCGGGGTTGAGGTCCGTTCCTGCTTAGCTTTCGGATTAACTCTAACGGTTTTCCTCCGTTAATACCTTTGTTATGGACGGTTATGGATTAGGAAATTTCGCTATCATCTAAAGTGGGTTTCTGGGTAATAAATTAAGGTGATGGTTTTCGTGATCTTGCATAGTTATGTTCTTATTATAATAAAATAAAAAATTAAATTGAAAGTAATGAAAGATATTTATTAAAAAATTTGATTTTTTTTAATTAATTTATTTTAATTGAGAGAATTGATATAAGACTTAATTGATATGATTTTTCTGGTAATTATAATATAAGATAAAAGCTATTTGGCTTAATTGAGAATGGAGAAAGAGGAAGGATTATGTGGGTACGAAAATTAAAGGATGAAATTTGGGAAACCCTCTACTGTATTAAAATTGAATTTCCCACGGAGAAACCTTAAAAGATTCTCCGTCTGAAACCGAGCTCCGTCAGAAACTCGGTTCGGTAATTAAACGAGACGAACGGAGGAGGATTCACGTTACTTTAAAATATATACTTTAGTAAATTTTTATTTATTTAATAGACGAATTTTTTTTTATTTATTTTTTCTAAGAATGAAATAAATTTTCATATCATTTTAGATCCATGAAGAACTTCAAAAATAATTAAAACATTCTATTATAAAAAGTAATGGTACGAAAGATCATGTTGAAAATCTAAAGCCTGATTTACACGTTGTTATTAATAGAAAATGATAAATATTTTAACTTACAATCAGTTTATTTTAATTATTTTGTATGTATTTGATTGTACTAGTCAATTTTTAAAAATTCATCAAAAATTCGTTTTTAAAGATTTTTATTTAATTTTTTTTCTAAATGAAACTTAAAACATTTTAGTTTTGATTTCAAAAGACCGTTTTATTCTAAATGTTGTCAAAAAAATTAAAAAAATTTCAAAGTTGGTAAAAAAATTTTTGACACTCTAACCTAATTTAGAAAAGAATCGATCAACTTTAAAAATTCGCCAAGAATTCATTTGTAAAGATTTTGATTTGATTTTTTTTCTAAATGAAACTTAAAACATTCTAATTTTAATTAAAAAAGACCGTTTTATTTCAAGTGTTGTCAAAAAAATTAAAAAAATTTCAAAGTTGGTAAAAAAATTTTTGACACTCTAACCTAATTTAGAAAAAAATCGATCAACTTTAAAAATTCGCCAAGAATTCATTTGTAAAGATTTTGAATTGATTTTTTTTCTAAATGAAACTTAAAACATTCTAATTTTAATTAAAAAAGACCGTTTTATTCCAAGTGTTGTTAAAAAAATTAAAAAAAATTTCAAATTTGGTAAAAAAATTTTTGACACTTCTAACCTAATTTAGAAAAAAATCGATCAACTTTAAAAATTCGCCAAAAATTCATTTGTAAAGATTTTGATTTGATTTTTTTTTTCTAAATGAAACTTAAAACATTCTAATTTTAATTAAAAAAGACCGTTTTATTTCAAGTGTTGTCAAAAAAATTAAAAAAAATTTCAAAGTTGGTAAAAAAAATTTTGACACTTCTTAACTTCAGAGAATTAATTTTAAAAATTAATCAAAAATTGATTTTTAAAGATTTTGATTTGATTTTTTTTCTAAATGAAACTTAAAACATTCTAATTTTAATTAAAAAAGACCGTTTTATTCCAAGTGTTGTCAAAAAAATTAAAAAAAATTTCAAATTTGGTAAAAAAATTTTTGACACTTCTAAGCTAATTTAGAAAAAAATCGATCAACTTTAAAAATTCGCCAAGAATTCATTTGTAAAGATTTTGAATTGATTTTTTTTCTAAATGAAACTTAAAACATTCTAATTTTAATTAAAAAAGACCGTTTTATTTCAAGTGTTGTCAAAAAAATTAAAAAAAATTTCAAAGTTGGTAAAAAAATTTTTGACACTTCTTAACTTCAGAGAATTAATTTTAAAAATTAATCAAAAATTGATTTTTAAAGATTTTGATTTGATTTTTTTTCTAAATGAAACTTAAAACATTCTAATTTTAATTAAAAAAGACCGTTTTATTCCAAGTATTACCAAAAAAATTAAAAAAATTTTCAAAGTTGGTAAAATTTTTTTAAGTTAGAAAATTAATCATTTTTTAAAAAATTCACCAAAAATTCATTTTTAAAAATTTTAATTTGATTTTTTTTCTAAATGAAACTTAAATCATTCTAGTTTTAATTAAAAAAGACCGTTTTATTCCAAGTGTTGTCAAAAAAATTTAAAAAAATTTCAAATTTGGTAAAAAATTCTTTGACACTTCTAACCTAATTTAGAAAAAAATCGATCAACTTTAAAAATTCGCCAAAAATTCATTTGTAAAGATTTTGATTTGATTTTTTTTTTCTAAATGAAACTTAAAACATTCTAATTTTAATTAAAAAAGACCGTTTTATTTCGTGTTGTCAAAAAAATTAAAAAAAAATTTCAAAGTTGGTAAAAAAATTTTTGACACTTCTTAACTTCAGAGAATTAATTTTAAAAATTAATCAAAAATTGATTTTTAAAGATTTTGATTTGATTTTTTTTCTAAATGAAACTTAAAACATTCTAATTTTAATTAAAAAAGACCGTTTTATTCCAAGTATTACCAAAAAAATTAAAAAAATTTTCAAAGTTGGTAAAATTTTTTTAAGTTAGAAAATTAATCATTTTTTAAAAAATTCACCAAAAATTCATTTTTAAAAATTTTAATTTGATTTTTTTTCTAAATGAAACTTAAATCATTCTAGTTTTAATTAAAAAAGACCGTTTTATTCCATGTGTTGTCAAAAAAATTAAAAAAAATTTCAAATTTGGTAAAAAATTTTTTGACACTTCTAACCTAATTTAGAAAAAAATCGATCAACTTTAAAAATTCGCTAAAAATTCATTTGTAAAGATTTTGATTTGATTTTTTTTTTCTAAATGAAACTTAAAACATTCTAATTTTAATTAAAAAAGACCGTTTTATTTCGTGTTGTCAAAAAAATTTAAAAAAATTTCAAATTTGGTAAAAAAAATTTTTGACACTTCTAAGCTAATTTAGAAAAAAATCGATCAACTTTAAAAATTCGCCAAGAATTCATTTGTAAAGATTTTGATTTGATTTTATTTCTAAATGAAACTTAAAACATTCTTATTTTAATTAAAAAAGACCGTTTTATTTCAAGTGTTGTCAAAAAAATTTAAAAAAATTTCAAATTTGGTAAAAAAAATTTTTGACACTTCTAAGCTAATTTAGAAAAAAATCGATCAACTTTAAAAATTCGCCAAGAATTCATTTGTAAAGATTTTGATTTGATTTTATTTCTAAATGAAACTTAAAACATTCTTATTTTAATTAAAAAAGACCGTTTTATTTCAAGTGTTGTCAAAAAAATTTAAAAAAATTTCAAATTTGGTAAAAAAAATTTTTGACACTTCTAAGCTAATTTAGAAAAAAATCGATCAACTTTAAAAATTCGCCAAGAATTCATTTGTAAAGATTTTGATTTGATTTTATTTCTAAATGAAACTTAAAACATTCTTATTTTAATTAAAAAAGACCGTTTTATTCCAAGTGTTGTCAAAAAAATTAAAAAAAAATTCAAATTTGGTAAAAAAATTTTTGACACTTCTAACCTAATTTAGAAAAAAATCGATCAACTTTAAAAATTCGCCAAAAATTCATTTGTAAAGATTTTGATTTGATTTTTTTTCTAAATGAAACTTAAAACATTCTAATTTTAATTAAAAAAGACCGTTTTATTTCAAGTGTTGTCAAAAAAATTAAAAAAAATTTCAAAGTTGGTAAAAAAATTTTTGACACTTCTTAACTTCAGAGAATTAATTTTAAAAATTAATCAAAAATTGATTTTTAAAGATTTTGATTTGATTTTTTTTCTAAATGAAACTTAAAACATTCTAATTTTAATTAAATAAAAAATTTGTTGTTCGAAAAATGGTCAATAGAAATTGTAGCCACCCTAATGGCATAAAATCGGCTTCGGAAAGGCGCTATTTAAACGATTTAGACTCAAAAATGGCCCGAAACCTATAAAATAGGCTGTATTCTAACGTTTTCTCCATCAACATGAGCGCCAGCTAAGGCAGCAAGGCCGGAAAATTCCGGAAAAAACGGCCAGTTTGACGTTTAAGAGCGTAGCGAACGGGAAAATGGTCGACTGCCGGTGTTAGTTCCGAAAAATTTTATCACTTCTTTTACATTTTTCTCCCTTAAAAAACGTCGTACGGGCCCCATACTCGCTTATGGAAGATGCCCATATAGAATCAGGTCCCGGTTGTACCTCTGAAAACTGTCGAAAAGCTCGTTTTCACAGAGGAAAAAGTGAAAATCCTCGAAAAGATGGCACTACTTGTTTACTTTTGCTTACTACTTTAATATATTATATTTTCAATTATACAGGTTATCTCATTTTCATTGTCCAATCCTTTACTGAAATCCTTTCTTGATTGATAACAAGACAAAAATTCTAACGAGATAGGTTTGAAAGTGATTCTTTTTCGAGATATTCAATTTCGTAAGTTGATTTGTTATTAATTTGACTACAGTAAATTATTTAATTTTAAATTATTAAGTAGTTGCAGTAAGCAGACTGCTTTTCCATCGTCATATCTCCCTTATTAGTTGTTCTATGAAGGTGCTTCCTTCAGATTATTATAGCCCTTGAAATCTAATTTTCAATGATGTGCTATAATTCGCTCTAACACTCATTATTTGGAGGTTACAATCAAAAGATTGATTCAAGTACCCAAACAGAATTTCCGTTAGAAGACTGCATTTCCATCGTTCCATAGCTTCTTTATTAGTTGTGCTATGCTTCTTTAGTTGTGACATGCTTTCTTCAGTATGTTACAGCTTTTGAAATCTACTTTTCAGCAATATGCTACAATTTGCTTTAAAATTAAAAACTTGAAAATTACAATCAAAGAACTGACTCAAGTAGTCAAACAGAACTTTCATCAGTAGACTCCATTTCCATCATCATTACTATTCCATTACTAGTTGTGTTATCAAGATGCTTCCTTCGGTGTATTATAGCCCTTGAAATCTAGTTTTCAACGATATGCTATAATTCGCTCTAGCACTAAGAACTTGGAAATCGCGATAGAAAATAAATCATAGCTCAAGTACCTAAATAAAACTTCCCTCAATAAACTGGATTTCCATCATCTGTAGCTTCCTTACTAATCATGCTATCGAGATACTTCCTTTGACATATTATAGCCCTTGGAATCTAGTTTTCAATGATATGCTATAGTTGACTCTAGCACCAACAACTTGGAAATTACAATGAAAAAAATTTACTCAAATACCCAAACAGAACTTCTGTCAGTAGACTGGATTTCCATCGTCTAATTTCCTACAATTTGCTATAATTCACTCTAGCACTAACAAGGGGAGGGCGCGAGGTGGTTTTTTTAAAAAAAATTTCTCCTTGAGCTGAGTGGTAAAGTATCATACAAGGATTCAATTGACAAAGTACTAAAACGCACTATTCAGCCAAAACTGAATAAATCGCGTTTGAAGTTTAACGCTCCGTTTATATTTTGGATAAGTAAACTCGTTTACAGGTACTCGATAGCCGAACCGTAAAAGTGGTGAATAAGCAATCCAAAAATAGCGGGCATCGCTGGTTCGAATCTTTTCGTGTCTTTTACTTTTTAATTTTTGTTTAATACCCTAATTTTTTTTAAACATTTATCGATTTTTATTGATGTTTTTATAAATTTCAAATAAACTTTGATTTTTAATGAAAATATCTCATTATAAAACAAACTTCAACAGTTTTGAACAAAAAATGATAATTAGAAAAGAAATTACTGGTAAATATAATGATGTTGCTACGAGCAAACATTAATTACGGAAAATTATATTATTCAAATGGATAGACTCGGCGACGAAAACGCTTATTAAAAATATGCTTTATAGAAACCAAAATAATACTCATTATAGAAACAAAAACAAAAAGGATACATTATTTAACCCTCATCCGGATTTTGTGTCAAATTGACACAACTTTCAAAGTTATTTGTTAATCTTTTTGTTATTTACGGTCGAATCCACTAAATATTTTGGCTCAATGAAATAGCCAATAGTCAATAAAATATAAAAAACTAAAGAAAGATCCTTATTTTCAACTATTCAAATGCATTCATTCAACCAATCATAAGAAAAATAGGCATACAATTATTATCTGGCATTGTGTCAATTTGATACACCAAGTGCGGATTTGGTTCTAAAAACGAAGTCCGGATGAGGGTTAATAGAAAAATGTGAATTAATTTTTTTATTGAAAACAAAATATATGTAAAATTCACTAAACAAATAAACATCTATAAATTAGTGTATTAAATAAAAACTAAAAAGTAAAAGACATCAAAAGATTCGAACCAGCGATGTCCATTATTTCTGGATTGCTGATTCACCACTCTTATCGGTTCGGCCACCGGCTGCTTGTAAACGAATTTACTTATCCAAAATATAAACGAAGCGTTAAACTTCAAACGCGATTTATTCAGTTTTGGCCGAATAGTGCGTTTTAGTACTTTGTCAATTGAACCCTTGTATGATACTCTACCACTCAGCTAAAGGACAGATTTAAAAAAAAAAACCGCTTCGGGCCCTCCCCTTGTAAGAACTTGGAAATTACAATAAAAAAACTGACTCAAGTATCCAAACAAAATTTCTGTCAGTAGACTGCATTTTCGTCGTCTATAGCTCTCTTACTAGTTGTACTATGGAGATGCTTCCTTCGATGTATTATAGAATCTGAAATTTAGTTTCCAAAAATATACTGCAGTTCGCCCTAGCACTAATAACTTGGATTTTACAATCAAAAAACTGATTCAAGTACCCAAACTTCAGTCAGTAAACTGGATTTCCATCGTCCAAACCTCACTTACTAGCCATGTTATCGGGATGCTTCCTTCCACATAATATTATAGCCCTTCAAATCTAGTTTCCAACAATATGCTATAGTTTGCTCTAGCACCAAGAACTTGGAAACTGTAAGAAAAAACTAAATAAATAGTAGCAACGGTTTTGAAAATCTGCATCCAACTAATCTAACCTAATAATGATAATCTACCAAAACTATCATAACGAGTTAATAATTTTATTTAAACGATTCACTTTAATCATGTTAATAATAGATAACTCATAGAACTAAGCTTTTCATTTCTCGAAAACGAGTCACTTTTGAATCTATGTTCATTAAGATTTTTTTACTTATTTTTAGTTAAGGAATATTTTTAGTTAAGGAATATTTTTAGTTAAGGAATATTTTTAGTAAAAGAATATTTTTAGTAAAAGAATATTTTTAGTCAAGGAATATTTTTAGTAAAGGATCGGATAATCAATATAAAACACCCTGTACTTGTGATAAACCTTATGAAGAATTCTTCTTGACGTTTTCCCGGATGCTTTAGTGGTCACCGTCGTCGTAAATAAAAACGGCTCTTCGTCTGTAGCGAGGTCCTTTTGTTGATTCCCGCGGGGTTGAGACGCGGGCATAAATAACCGGTAATAAAAGGACGATGCGGCGCGGCGAAGGGGGATCGAGAGCAATGCCGAAAGGGGGTTGAGAGCCGCCCCGAGCGCCGCACCGCTTACAAGGAGTTACGGCCTAGAAAAAAAAGCGCCAACTTTTACGACGTTGTCTTCGACGAGACGCAGTAACGGTTTTGTGATGTACAGCGTTATGTTTTACTGTCGAAACCATATAGTTTTTTTTACTCTTATATAATTTTTTTTTCTTGTTTTGGTTAAATAAAAATTTCATCTGCAAAATAGAATTTGTCAAATAATGTTTATAACCGAAAAAGTTTATGACTTGTAAATGTTTTTGTCATAACAATCAGTATACAAAAAATATTGCTAGGTTTAATTACAATTGTAATTTATCAATTACAACACTAGACTTTTGGTTAATTTCTATCAATTAACAAACGTACGTGTAAAACAGGCTTTAAAATTTTCTAATGACAATTTAGAAATGCTTATCAAAGAATATCTTAAACATCAATCATTTTGATAATAAAGATATTTTTTACATCTTAAATTTAACAAATAAAGTCTAGATTACACGATTCTTTTTAATGTCAAAAATCTAATAATTAAAATTTTATAACAATAATACCATATTTACACCAAATTAAAAATAAATTATAAAATATAACTGGAACGAATTTTACAAAATAAAGAGAAATTTGAATAAAATTCCGAAGAATTTTTATGAAATCAAAATGAATTTTTATGAAATCAAAATGAATTTTTAAAATTCTATCGAATTCAAACGAAATTTTATAAAAATAAGGATGAACTTTAATAAAATTTGGAAGAATTTTATGAAATTAAGTCAAATTTTAAATAAATTAGAACAAATTGTTACAGAATTTTGAAAAACTTAATAAAACTGAGAAGAATTTTTCAAAATTAAGACGAATTTTGGACAAATTAGGAAGAATTTTACAAAATAAAGACGAATTTTGAACGAATTCGGACAAATTTTACAAAATAAAGACGAATTTTGGACGAATTTTGGACGAATTCGGACAAATTTTATAAAATAAAGACAAATTTTAATAAGATATGAAAAAAATTTAGAAAATCGAGACGAATTTTGGACAAATTAGGGAGAATTTTATAAAACCAAGACGAATTTTGAACGAATTCGGACAAATTTTACAAAATAAAGACGAATTTTAGACGAATTAAGACAAATTTTATAAAATAAAGACGAATTTTAGACGAATTAAGACGAATTTTATAAAACAAAGACAAATTTTATAAAGTAAAGACAAATTTTAATAAGATATGAAAAAATTTAGAAAATCAAGACGAATTTTGGACAAATTAGGAAGAATTTTATAAAACCAAGATGAATTTTGAACCAATTCGGACAAATTTTACAAAATAAAGACGAATTTTAGACGAATTAATACAAATTTTATAAAATAAAGACGAATTTTAGACGAATTAAGACGAATTTTATAAAATAAAGACAAATTTTATAAAGTAAAAACAAATTTTAATAAGATATGGAAAAATGTTGTTACATAAAGACGAATTTTGAACAAATTAGGAAGAATTTTAGAAAACCAAGACGAATTTTGGATGAATTCGGACAAATTTTACAAAATAAAGACGAATTTTGAACGAATTCGGACAAATTTTACAAAATAAAGACGAATCTTAGACGAATTAAGACAAATTTTATAAAATAAACACGAATTTTATAAAATAAAGACAAATTTTATAAAGTAAAGACAATTTTTAATAAGATATGAAAAAAATTTAAAAAATCAAGACGAATTTTGGACAAATTAGGACGAATTTTATAAAACCAAGACGAATTTTGAACGAATTCGGACAAATTTTACAAAATAAAGACGAATTTTGAACGAATTGGGACAAATTTTACAAAATAAAGACGAATTTTAGACGAATTAAGGCAAATTTTATAAAATAAAGACGAATTTTAGACGAATTAAGACGAATTTTATAAAATAAAGACAAATTTTATAAAGTAAAGACAAATTTTAATAAGATATGAAAAGAATTTAGAAAATCAAGACGAATTTTGGACAAATTAGGAAGAATTTTATAAAACCAAGACGAATTTTGAACGAATTCGGACAAATTTTACAAAATAAAGACGAATTTTAGACGAATTAAGACAAATTTTACAAAATAAAGACGAATTTTAGACGAACTAAGACGAATTTTATAAAATAAAGACAAATTTTATAAAATAAAGACAAATTTTATAAAGTAAAGACAAATTTTAATAAGATATGAAAAAAATTTAGAAAATCAAGACGAATTTTGGACAAATTAGGAAGAATTTTATAAAACCAAGACGAATTTTGAACGAATTCGGACAAATTTTACAGAATAAAGACGAATTTTAGACGAATTAAGACAAATTTTATAAAATAAAGACAAATTTTATAAAGTAAAGACAAATTTTAATAAAATATGAAAAAAATTTAGAAAATCAAGACGAATTTTGGACAAATTAGGAAGAATTTTATAAAACCAAGACGAATTTTGGACGAATTAAGACAAATTTTACAAAATAAAAACGAATTAAGAGAAGTTTTATAAAGTAAAGAGAAATTTTAATAAAACATGAAAAAATGAACGAATTTTATAAAATAAAGACGAATTTTGAAAGAATTCGGACAAATTTTTAACAAATTAGGACGAATTTTGAACGAATTTTGAACAAATTTCGAGAAATCTTATGGATTTAACAAGAATTCTCAAAAATTGAGATGGATTACAAAGAATTTTAACAGAATTGAGAAGAATTTTTACGGAATCAAAACGAATTTTTTATTTTTGTTGAATTTTTGACGAAATATTTTTAGATTTTGGGTTATTTTTATAAATATTTTCATTGATATAAAGCTAATATAAATCATTATTGATTAGTACTTACTCACTAACATCATAAATAAACACATTTGTTGAAATATGTAAATTTTGAAATTCCCCGTTGAATATTTAATGTTCCCTTAACAGTTATTCATCGTATTTGCACGTTATGTAATCGTACACTAATTGTTACGAAGTGATAATCCTCGTTACAAAGTGGAAAATACGGTATAATATGGTCGGAGTGATCCCAGTTATTTTATAATTGAATTTAGGCTCGTTTATCTTTCCGGGCGGACATAATTTCGGAGGTATTACTGTGGTACACAAAGCACAATAATTTAGGGACCGGAAGGTTTCCTAAGCTCGTCCGATAACCGACCAAATTTACGGCTATTACGTCCAGATTTTACGAGATAAGAAAGGATGAAATAACGAACGTGTGTTGGAACCAATTTCGGTACAAATGACTTATTTGATCTCGATTTTTTCTTATTGGTTTGATTAATTTGGAAAAATGATATTTTTTTTGGGGAAAACTCATTTACGATAGAAACCAAGGATGAAAATTTTAGATACTTACATATTTAATCTCCGGTTTGTTTATTAGTCTTATTTTGGAAATGACTACATGTAATATATTCCACACAAGCCGGCTTTAGGTAAAATAATGAGTCTCTCTCTCATTTCTCGGTGAAAACTGAAAACTGTCCCGGGTGACGGGAAACTGAAAGTTTTACTAACGCGAAACGCTGCTACGGTATTGTCCTCGGAATAATAAGTGGACGAAATCGGTTTTCCCGAAACAAAGGTCGTGGTTGTTGAGGCTATTGTGCGGGTATAAATGTACCCAAAGTTTTAAATACTAGCAATCTGTTTCTTAATTAAAATACGTTTCTACAATTTAAATAAAGCTTTGTTATTCTTAAATTTGTTGTGGTACATTTTTTAAATTAATTACAATAGATTTTTTTAAATTAAAAAATAAAATTAGGACAGTAAAAGTAAAAGTAAAAATAAAAAGTTGCTTATTGTTATTTTTCTTTTCAGAAATATCAAAGTGAAGGATCCGTTGTACGAGATTGTGTAGCAGATTGTCAGGAGAAAGGTAGGTTTTTTTATTATTTTATTTGTAGTCGGTTTAAAAGTCTTTAATTAAAAAGAAAAAAATTACAATTTAAAATTTGAATAGTTTGATGAATTTAAATACAAAAACGATTGTATTTATGTTGTATAAAGTTTTTGAATTTATACAACTTATGAAACTTTCCATCGATTATCTTAAATAATATTAAATCTGTATTATTTGTCTTCTTAAAAGTTCTTGAAATCTGGGTCAAAAGTACACAAGATGTTTGGCTCACAATCAGGTTTTGTCTTTGTGCTGAAACTACCAGCAACTTTACTTCTTTGAATTTTCTTTAATATCACCTTATTTACGAACAATTCATTCAATTTGCCAACAAAACCTAAAGTTTTAAAGTAATTTTTTTTATCTAACTTGAAAAAATATTTCTTATAAAAATTATTTACCTTATGAAAATTATAAAATCATTTTTTTAAAGTAACAATTTGTTCATATTTTACATTATTTATGATTGTTATCCAGACATTAAAAAAAATCATTATTCACTTTACTTATAAAAAATGTAAAAAAAACTCCAATCAAATTGTGAAACATTCATCAGATTTCTAATTTCCCCGTTTGTTTACTTTAAATTTTGGACGAATTTGTACGTCAATATTTATTTTTATGATAGACTGGTTCTATTCGTTGTATTCAGTTCGATATTCAGTCACGTTCGTTCGGTTTTAATTTGTACGCGGTTTTAGGTGGGTTTTAGTTTGGTTTCAGTTTGGTTTTAGTTTGGTTTTTGGTCGCTCGATTTGATGGCGAAATTTTTAAATTTTGTCCAAATGAGAGACTATTCCCGTTAATTAAAACACAATCGGTTTTAATTAATGAACAAATCGGGCAAAAATACCCGATAATGAGAATTGTCGAAAAGCAATTTGTACTTTATACGGGGAAAATTCGTTATTATTAGTTAAAAAGTATCGTGTGGTTGAATTATCCTAATTAAAGGGAAATAATTAATTTGAGTGGAAGTGCAATTTCCGCGATGAATATTAATATAAAAGTGGGACAATGTGATTTTATAAGGTATTTTGTAAATTGCGGTTTGTTTGTTTGTTTGTTTGCTTGTTTATTTATTTATTCTCGGTGCAGTGAAGATAAAATATTTAAATTGGAATTTATCGGGAAATTATTTTGAAATTGTATAAAATGTAAGTTATTAGTGATTTATGTTTTTACATAAATTGGTTGATTTAAAAAAAATTAAATTTTATACAGGGTGTCTTCGAAATGCGTGTACAACGTAAGACCTCAGATCCCTTGGCTTCAAACAGGTCAATTTAAGTTAACTTATCTATATCCAAAGTTGCTTCGCTTTGCCGCTAGAGGACTTTAAAAATAATATTTTCAACGAGTTTTTCTTAAATTATTCGAAAAATCTTCATTAGATTTTATTCATTTTTTGGCCACGTCTTGATATCAGCTGGGCAAAGCTTTCTGTGGAACAAATTCGAATTTCGCAACATACAGAGTGTTTAGAAACACTCTTACAGCAAGTTATTCATCCAAATCTTTTTAACCACCACGTATAATTTTCTATCAATTCTCTTCCTGAATAGTTACATTCATTTAGAAACTATTTTCTCTCTTACAAAATTTCACTTGGGCAAACAGTTTAGGCACAAAAGAAGATTTTCTAAATGCCTACAAGCCCAAAATGGTAAATTAAGGTAACATTAACAAAATTCAAAGTACCAATTTCTTCACAGGATGTGAAGATCTTCCAAGAAAACCACATCTTATAGGTTTGAAAGTAGTTTATTGCTTAAAATTTTCAAATTTTCGCCAGCATTTGTGAACGTTATCAGGGTTTAGCCCCTTTCGTCCTTATTATGCAGATTCTACTGTAGAATTGAAGGAAATAAAGAGGAAATCATACTCCTGTAAACTGGTCAACAAGATCAGTAAACCTAGCACCTTCTGATTTTGTTTATTGGGTATCATAAAAGCAAAAATGCAACGAAAAGAGCAAACAGTAAAAATTTTGCACACTGTATTATTTTTTGCCCTGATGATGGTCACAAATCCTGGCAACATCTTGAGCAAAAACTACTTCCAATCCTCTAAAATGTAATTTTCTTGAAAGAGCTGCATATCTTGTGAAGAAATTACTACTTTGAACTGGGTTAATGTTACCTTAACTTACAGATATGAACTTGTAGGGAGTTAGAAAATGATTTTTTGTGGCTAAACAGTTTGCCCAACGGAAATTTTATAAAAGAGAAAATAATGTCTAAATGAATGTAGCTCTTCAGAAAAAGAATTGATAGAAAATTATACAGGGTGGTTAAAAAGATTTAGATGGATAACTTGTGGTGAGAGTGTTTGTAAACGCCCTGTATGTTTGGAAATTCGAATATGCTCCACAGAAAGCTGTGCTCAGCTGATATAAAGACATGGTCAAAAAATGAATAAAATCGAATACAAATTTTTCGAATAATTTAAGAAAAACTCATGGAAAATATTATCTTTAAAGCCTTCTAGCGGCGAAACGAAGCAACTTTGGATATAGATAAGTTAACTTAAATCGACTTATTTTAAGCCAAGGAATCTGTGGTCTTACGTTGTACACGCATTTCGGAGACACCCTGTATAATTAAGATTTTATTTCTAGTAAAAATATTATTCTTATATATATTTTATTTTATTTTCTTGTTTTATTAGTTAAAAACTAATGTTTTTTTAAAATTTGAATCGTGTAAACTTGGGTTTAAATAATCTTTAATTAACTTGTCAAAACTTAATTTTAAAAAATTCATATTTTCAAAAGTAATTATTGTTGAGACTTGAAATTTTATAAGGATTTAGTTTAAAACTTAATCTTTATGTTTACCAAAAATGAATTTTCTACGATTTTTAGTTTTTCCTACAGAAAAGAATTTCTAACCTAAATGAACATGTTTACTAAAATTTGTCAATTTAAAAAAAAATTCATATCTTCAAAACTAATTGTTTTAGAGATTTGAAATTTTACAAGGATTTAGATTGAAACAATCTTTATTTTTACCAAAGATAAATATTCTACGACTTTTAGTTTTTCCTACAGAAAAGAAATTCTAACCTAACTTAATTTACATGTCTAAAACTTGTCAGTTTTTAAAAATTCATATCTAAAAAGCTAATTGTTATTGAAATTTAAAATTTTATAAGAATTTAATTTGAAACTAAATTTTTATTTGTACCAAAAATGAAGTTTATGCGACTTTTAGTTTTTCCTTTAGAAAAAAAAAATACAGGTATTCGGAAATAATGTTTATATACTTAAGGGCGTAGTTCTACAGCAAAAAATGTAAAAAAAAAATCATATGAATATGTGTCTGGAAATGCTTCCTAAAGGAATTATGTGTGTGCACTGCCTTTATTGTACCATACGGCGGAGCTAGCACCTGGAACCTCTTCGAACGAGCTGACAGTAGGCTGATGACCAGAAACTAAGAAGTCGTCCCTACCATTGAATTCCTTGCCTTGTACTCGTTCAATTAGACGTTTGTGCTAATTCCGCAATATACTATAATCCAAGCTCAATTTACACCATGGAGAGAAGGATGCAAGAGCGCGCTTTCTCCCCGTAACTTTACCGAGTAGACCCGAGTAACGTACAGGGGAAGGGAGAACCGGAGTTTCAAGTGGTCCTCGCAAACGCAAAGGTCTTCCGGGAAGAACGCCGTCGTAGACAGGCCCGCGACACCTCGCTGTTTTAACTTTTACGGTCAGACTTTTAGCGCCCTTTTTCTGGTCTTACAGGAAAAACGAGAAGTGTTAATTCACCAACCACAATCATTGGTTGTAGTTTTAATCATATTTGATTGACAAAACCCGGTGAGAATTGAAGAAATTAATTGGTCACCGGGACTGTGCGCTTGCCAGGTAAAGCACAAAATTAACGTCGGGTCTTTATCACCCCGAACACCAGGGATATTTGAGAATACCTGCCTGTTTATTGACTTTATATTTTATTAAAAGTATTATTATTAACGAAAATTACTCCAACAATAGAAATGTTGCAGGTGTTTTCCATCAACTCTTTTATTTTCTTCATCAAGACTTCTACTAATTAACCTCTTACACGTGTTGGCAATCTTCTTCTAATCCTATATCCAAACCGTTTTTGTTTTGTGTTACAACAAAATCAACAAACTTTGAAAGAAATTCATTTACTAATCGAGATATTTTTAAACTAATAGGTAGAATCGGTAAAATCAAATTACTAAAAAAAGAATTGCAAAGATAATATATTTTTATAAACATTAATGCTCAATTGTTGGTTTGTGATTTATTGCTACTTACTGTTAAAAGTTAAATTCAAATTTTCGTATTTTCATTGTAGCAAATTCATAGTATTATTATAGTCACATTACTCTACTACATTATGCAAAATCAGTTTACTATTTGATATAATAATTATTTAAAAACTGTTACTTAAAAATCCTAAAGTTATAGGTTAGCTTTTGATTGTTTAAATGTTAATATACTTCAAAATCATTGGAACTTTTCTAATTATTTAAATACACGATTTCTTTTCAATGTGTGTTTTCATCGACCTTCTTTTTAAATGAAAATCAATTAAGCAAATTTACAGATTATTCGTAAACATTATATTATAATGAAAAAAAATAATAAATTTATTGCTATCTACCAGTATCTTGAAAATTAATTTCCTTATTTCATTACAATAATAAATGTTTGCCATAAAACTTATTACATGTTTATTTTTCCCATATTTAAATATCCCTTTCCTAATTACACATTTATTTCATTATTCTAAAACCAGTTTACTTTTGGCTTCCAATTTTCTAATTTTTAAATCACAAATTGATATAGTTATAAATTGATTTAAAGATAAAGTTATTATGACATGACGACGTTGTTCATTTCTGATCAAATTAAACGATGAAAGTTCATCAAAACTTGATTTTTAAATAATAAATTTGTAACAATGAAGGCGAATTTGTGACGCCACATCCTAATATGTATAAAATATGATTAAAACTACAACCAATAATTGGGGTGGGTGAATTAACACTTCTCGCTTTTCCTGTAAGACCTGAAAAGGGTCAAAAGTCTGACCGAAAAAGTTAAAACAGCAAGGTGCCGCGGGCCCACAAAACAATATGAGCGCGGGCCTGTTTACGACGGCGTTCTTGCCGGAAGACCTTTGCGTATGCGAAGACCGCTTGAAACTCCGGTTCTCCCTTCCCCTGTACTCCACTCGGGCCTACTCGATAAAGTTACGGGGAGAAAGCGCGCTCTTGCATCCTTCTCTCCATGGTGTAAATTGAGCTTGAATTATAGTACAATGACCCCCTTTTGTGTGGTTTTTATCTGATTATTTGTCATCCAGAGTTAAATGATGAATTTTGGTACACTCATATTTCGAAGGCAACTTTGAACTTTGATCTATTTACGATAAATGGCATGATGCGAACTTACTATACTGTTACAGAATTTTGTGAACAAAATTTTAGGTTCTTTACCACATTATTATTGAATTTCAAATCTTGTTTTCCTACCGCCGATATTGTTCTTCCTTATATTTCTGGGCTTGGGTTCACGGGGAGTGACGTTGTTGCCTCCGATGCGAAGCTTGTTTGTTGTCTTCAAATTGAGGACCTTACAGTCGAAGTACCAAATTGGTGATTAGTCCTCTGACTGTGTTTCCTTTTTGTGTCTTCCCCCATGAGTTTCCACCTTGCTCCTTAGCTATACTGTACTGATGAGAACTAATAAGTAGAACTAATCTTTGTGGCGGTTTTGCCCTTAATTTTGGTTCTTTTAAGTGATAAATTTTTACACTCACGTTTCGAAAGCAAGTTTGGACCTTGGTCTATTTACGATAAATAGCATGGAGCAAACCTACTATAATTTTTCAAAGTTTTATGAACAAAATTTTAGTTTGGCTACCACATTATCATTGAATTTTTGAAAAATGGTGCGTAAAATAATACCCTGTCTTAATAATTTTATTGTCTATTTTTGTATAAGCATTTGAATTTTGAGATAAAATTTTTAGAAAATAACCAACAAGAAAATATATATAGGACTTTAAGTGTGCTTAGGGTGATCAAATTTCTCAACTTTTAATGCTGTACACATGCACTGCATGTAAACTCATGGTCACTGAAAATGAATTTCAAAGCTTAGTACGAGAATAATAGCTAGAACGGTCTTGGGTACAGTCGGTTTTCGAGAGAATGAAACCTGGGGTGATATCCATAAATATAAACCCGGTAAACGAACATTGACTTGGATGAATTATAGTCTCACGCCAAGTTTTATTATCTTGAAAGTCGACCGGACCCAAGATCGTTCTAGTTATCGTCCTCATACAGAGCTTTGAAGTTCATTTCCAGTAACTATGAGTGTACATACAGGTGGGCTAAATTGGACACTTTTAAAGGGAGATTCCTGTTTCTATAAAAGACAGAGGAAAATTGATATCGGTGTCTAATGCTTGATTTTCATAAGAAATTGAATAATCAAAGCCACATCCTGAAATTCAAATGCACATAGTTCAAAAATTAGTGTATTAAACAAAAATTAAAAAGTAAAAGATACAAAAAAAAAGGTTCGAATCGGCGATATTCGGTTTGTCAAACATTGCTCACTCACCGCTTTAACAACACTGCCACCGGAGATCCGTCAATAACTTTGTTTATCCAAAATATAAAGCGAGCGTTAAACTTTAAACGCGATTTATTCAGTTTTAGCTGAATAGTGCATTTTAGTACTTTGTATATTGAATCCTTGTATGATTACCACTCAGCTCAAGGACAGATTAAAAAAAAAACACCTCGCGCACTCCCCTTGTTAGTGCAGTGTAAGTTTTCTGTACTGGGTATCATATTGTTGTACAATACAGCAAAATTCCGTACATCTGGTCACTCTAATGTAAGTGTCTTCCTTAACCTCAGTACCGAAGTATGTTCATTGTAAATCATTTTCGTTACCATCACCATATTTCTTATGTAAATTTCAGGGCATATTCCTAAATTACTAACTCTGTACGATAAATGAAATAATTAGAAAAAAAGTACATAATATCTTCTTCAAAAAGTTGTAGTTTCTTTGGAATGAATTTCCAAACACATAATTATGACCTTTTCTTCATATTTTTTTAATGTAGAATTACCCCCTTTAATATACGAACATTATTTTTGGACACCCTATATAACTTTATATCTAGTAAAACTTATCAATGGACGTCCCTATAGTTTTCGATTGGGATTTTTCATCGAAAAGCGTTGATTACGATTACATGATGACCTTCGTCAGTTAAAATCTTGCACTTGTGAGGATTTTTTCTCACGAAATGATTGTACCGAGCAAAATGGAACCCTGCCAAAACACGTCGCCTGAAAAGAACCGATGCGAGTGACACAGAATTAAAAGCGTTCGAGAGACGAGAGTTTCGACGTTTCGTTTCAAGACTCTTCCCTTTCTTATAAAAGAAGGATTACGAGATGTCTCTATTTTAACAATTTTATTTTAACATTTTTATTTTAACATTTCGATTTTAACAATTCTTTTACAAATAATAAAACATTCAAAACTAAAAACAAGGTAAAATGTTTATACATTTATTTATTTAGTTACAAAAAAAATTTTTAATTTACTTTTTGTTTAATATTTGATTTTTTACAACATTTAAAAAGTATATAAATTATAAATGTTTTTACAATAATAATCAAAATAATTAAAAATAATACAACGTCAACCATCCAAAATTGATACCAAGGTAAATCAACCCCAGCATTTCTAAGATAACTCCCACCTTTAAACTCGATTACATGTTCTATCCAGTTTATACTCTTTTCTATTTGATTTTCTTTCTGCATCACTTTCGATCGAAGTTGAGCTTCTTTATAATACCTTAAAAAATCATTAATTTTATTTTTAAAAAATTATTTTATGAAATTAATTATTAATTTAATTTAAAAAAAACTTTTTTATTAAATATACTCACTTTGAATTAGTAGTAATTTCAATTAAAGCTTCATACAACTTCTCCGCCGTTAACGTTTTAAATTTAACCCATAAAGCGTATCCCAAATGAGTCATTTCAGCCGCATTGTGTGCTTGTTCGGCAAATAACGATATACCAATCATCGGAACGCCGTAATAAAGAGATTCCAAAGTGCTTAATCTCCCACAATGAGTTATAAAAGCTTTGATATTTTTATGAGCCAAAACGGCCGTTTGAGGAAACCATTTACCCGTTTTAACGTGTTCCAAACCTTCTGGTAATGTTCCATCGAATTTCCACAAAACGGGTTTTTTATATTTTCTTAAAGCTTCAAAAATAGCTTCTAGTTTTTCTTTCGGTATATCTTTAGTTCTAAAATTCGAACCAAAAGCGAAGTAAATCACACCTTGGTTATGTTTATCTAAAAATTCTTGGACATCTTGAGGTAGCTTTTCATCTTTAAAACTTTGAAGGTGAATTCCACCGATTTCGATCATATTTGGTGTTAATGGTACAGCTCCGGTTAAAGCAACGTGTGAATTTAATAATACTAAGGATATATTATAAACTAATTGAGATAAAGGAGGTGAATCTGGAATGTATTGATGTAAAAGATTATCTAATTTTGGTAAAGCGTATAAATGATAGTAAAGTTCTTGAAATGTCAATGTGTATAAGTTGTGTAAACGTTCGAAGAATGTCATTTTAGGTGAGTAGTAACCGGAAACGTCCGGAACGTAAGAAGCTAAAGCGACGTTTCCGACTAATCGATTCGTCCATAAACTTGATCCGACCGATGAAAACGATATACAGGGTGCTTTAAAAATGTAACATAAACCGTATAACGGTTCGCTGACGAATTGTTCGATGATAACAGCGTCGAATTTTTCGTTGGATTTCATTAGTTTCTTTACTTGTTCGTTTTCGTAGACTAATCTTGACATTTCGTATCCCATCGTGTGAGGAAGAGCTACTTTTACTAATATATTTTCATTCTCGAAGTTAATCAAGTTTAATTTACTCATAACGTCTAAAAAAAGAAAAAAAAAACAAGGTTTAGTTCATACATTATCTAAAATCTAACTAGTTTTTTTATTGCTAATGTAATAAAAGTACTAGTTTAGTTTTATTTTTAGTATTTTTCTAAAAAAAATTGTTTGTTTTTGGTGGAATTGATCAATATTTTGGTAAGTTTGGTGGAATTTTTATGAATTTACCAAGCTTTTGATGGAATTTTCAAGGTTTTAGTTAATTTTTAATGAAATTGTTTCTAATTTGATTGATTTTTGGTGAAATTTTAAAAGAATTTGGACATTTTGGTGGAATTTTTAAAAAATTTGGTAAGTTTTTGATGGAATTGTTAAAAATCTTGGTAACTTTGGTGGAATTTTTACAAATTTTATGTTTTTTGATGGAATTTTGAAAAAATTCATTATTTTTTGGTAAAATTATTAAAAATTTTAGTAACTTTGGTGGAATTTTTATGAATTCACTAAGTTTTTGATGCAATTTTCAAGGTTTTAGTTAATTTTTAGTGAAATTGTTTTTAATTTGATTGATTTTTGGTGGAATTTTAAAAGAATTTAGACATTTTGGTGGAATTTTTAAAAAAATTTGTAAGTTTTTGGTGGAATTGTTAAAAATTTTGATAACTTAGGTGGAATTTTTACAAATTTTGTAAGTTTTTTTGGTGGATTTTAAAAAAATTCATTATTTTTGGTAGAATTATTAAGAATTTTAGTAACTTTGGTGGAATTTTTATGAATTTACTAAGTTTTTGATGGAATTTTCAAGGTTTTAGTTAATTTTTAATAAAATTGGTAAATTTTTGGTGGAATTGTTAAAAATTTTGGTAACTTTGGTGGAATTTTTACAAATTTTGTAAGTTTTTTGGTGGAATTTAAAAAAAATTCATTATTTTTGGTAGAATTATTAAAAATCTTAGTAACTTCGATAGAATTTTTATGAATTTACAAAGTTTTTAATGAAATTTTCAAGGTTTTAATTAATTTTTAGTGAAATTATTTCTAATTTGATTGATTTTTGATGGAGTTTTAAAAGAATTTGGACATTTTGGTGGAATTTTTAAAAACTTTAGTAAGTTTTTGGGGGAATTTTAAATAAAATTGGTAAATTTTTGTGGAATTGTTAAAAATTTTGGTAACTTTGGTGGAATTTTTACAAATTTTGTAAGTTTTTTGGTGGAATTTTTAAAAAACATTATTTTTCGTAGAATTATTAAAAATTTTAGTAACTTTGGTGGAATTTTTATGAATTTACAAAATCTTTTATGGAATTTTCAAGGTTTTAGTTAATTTTTAATGAAATTGTTTCTAATTTGATTGATTTTTAGTAGAATTTTAAAAAAATTTAGACATTTTGGTGGAATTTTTAAAAATATTGATGACTTGGTAAGTTTTTGGTGGAATTTTTAAAAACCTTGACAATTTCGGTGTAGTTCTTAAAATTTTTATAAGTTTTTGGTGGAATAAAAAAAATTCAGTAAATTTTGGGTGTAGTTGTTAAATATTTTAATAGCTTTAGTGCAATTTTTGCGAATTTTATTCATTTCTTGCGAAATTTAAAAAAAATTCAGTGTTTTTGGTAAAATTCTTATGAATTTAGTAAGTTTTTGATGGAATTTTAAAAAAATTCAGTATGTTTTTGGTGGAATTTTTGCGAATTTAAATCATCTTTGATGGAATTTTTAAAAAATTCAATGTTTTTTATGGAATTTTTACGAGTTTAGTAAGTTTTTAGTGAAATTTTTCCAATTTTATTAATTTTTGGTGGAATTTTTATAAAATTCAGTATGTTTTTAATGGAATTGTTAAAAAAGTTGATAACTTTGGTGGAATTTTTATTAACTTTAATCATTTTTGGTGGAATTGTTAAAAATATTGGTAATTTTGGTTGGATTTTTATAAATTTGGTGTTTTTGGTGGTATTTTTTAAAAATCAGTAAGTTTTTGGTGGAATTATTCAACATTTTTGTAGCTTTGGTGGAAAATTGAAAAAATTCTTGTACGTTTTTGGTGGAATTGTTAAAAATGTTGGTAACTTTGAGTTTTTACGAATATAGTAAATTTTTCGTGGAATTTTTACAAATTTTGTAAGTTTTTTGTGGAATTTTTAAAAAATTCATTATTTTTGATAAAATCATTAAAAATTTTAGTAACTTTGGTGGAATTTTTATGAATTTACTAAGTTTTTGATGGAATTTTGAAGGTTCTAGTTAATTTTTAGTAAAATTGTTTCTAATTTGATTGATTTTTGGTAGAATTTTAAAAGAATTTGGACATTTTGGTGGAATTTTTAAAAAATTTGGTAAGTTTTTGGTGGAGTTTTTAAAAAATTAGTAAATTTTTGGTGGAATTGTTAAAAATGTTAGTAATTTTGGTGGAATTTTTACAAATTTTGTGTTTTTTGGTGGAATTTTTCAAAAATTCACTATTTTTGGTAGAATTATTAAACATTTTAGTAACTTTGGTGGAATTTTTTTATGAATTTACTAAGTTTTTGATGGAATTTTCAAGGTTTTAGTTAATCCTTAGTGAAATTGTTTCTAATTTGACTGATTTTTGGTGGAATTTTAAAAGAATTTGGACATTTTGGTGGAATTTTTAAAAACTTTGGTAAGTTTTTGGTGAAATTTTTAAAAAAATTGGTAAATTTTTGGTGGAATTGTTAAAAATTTTGGTAAGTTTGGTGGAATTTTTACAAATTTTGTAAGTTTTTTGGTGGAATTTTTAAAAAATTCATTATTTTTGGTAGAATTATTAAAGATTTTAGTAACTTTGGTGGAATTTTTATGAATTTACTAAATTTTTGATGGAATTTTCAAAGTTTTCGTTAATTTTTAATGAAATTGTTTCTAATTTGATTGATTTTTGGTGGAATTTTAAAAGAATTTGAACCTTTTTTTTGGAATTTTTAAAAAATTTGGTAAGTTTTTGGTAGAATTGTTAAAAATGTTGATGAGTTGATAAGTTTTTGGTGGAATTTTTAAAAACATTGACAATTTCGATGTAATTCTTAAAATTTTTGTAAGTTTTTAGTGGAATAAAAAAATTCAGTAAGTTTTGGGTGTAGTTATTAAATATTTTAATAGCTTTAGTGCAATTTTTTCGAATCTTATTCATTTCTGGTGGAATTTAAAAAAAATTTAGTGTTTTTGGTAAGATTCTTATGAATTTAGTAACTTTTTGATGGAATTTTAAAAAAATTCAGTGTTTTTGGTGGAATTATCAAAAATTTTGATAACATTGGTGGAATTTTTGCGAATTTTATTCATTTCTGGTGGCATAAAAAAAATCAGTGTTTTTGGTAAAATTCTTATGAATTTAGTAAGTTTTTGGTGGAATTTTTTACAAATTGTATTAATTTTTGGTGGAATTGTTGTTGGATTTTTATGGAACTTTGGTGGATTTTTTAAGAAGGTAATAAGTTTTTTCTTGGTGGAATGATTTTTAATTTTAGTCATTTTTTTTTTTTTTAATTTAAAAAGTTTTTGGTGGAATTGTTATAAATTTTGGCAACTTTGGTGGAATATTTAGCAAATTTTTAAAAAAATTTTTAAAATGTTAGTGAAATTTTTATGAATTTAACAACTTTGGTGGAATTTTTGTGAATTTAGTAAATTATTTAAAAAATTATTTAAATTTTTGATGAAATTGTTTTAAGCTTTTGAAAATTTGGTCAAATTTTTACAAAATCCATACATTTTTGGTGCAATTTTTAAGGATTTATTATTTTTTTAATAGAATTTTTATGCATTTGTTAAGTTCTTGATGGAATTTTTAAAAATGTGATGTGTTTTTTATGGAATTGTCATAAATTTTAACAAATTTGTTAGAATTTTTACAAATTTTATAAGTTTTTGATGGAGTTTTTAAAGATTTATTAATTTTTTAGTGTAATTTTTACGAATTTATTAAATTTTTAATGGAATTTTTTGAAATTTAGTAAGTTTTTGGTGAAATTGTTATTAATTTTGGTGAATTTACAGAAATTTGCTTCATTTTTGATAGAATTTCTATACATTTTATCAAATTTGGCGGAATTTAATAAATGTTTGGTGCAATTTTTAGAGATTTAGTAAATTTTTGATGAAATTGTTATCATTTTTTTGTAAATTTGGTAGAATTTTTAAGGATCTAATAAATTTTTGGTGAAATTATTCACAATTTTACTAATTTTTTAAAAAAATGAGCTAGTTTTTGGTGGAATTATTATAAATTTTGGTAAATTTGGTGAAATTTTTAAAATCTTAATAAATTTTGGGTGGAATTTTTAAGAATTCAGTATTTTTTTTGTGGAATTCTTCGTAATTTTAATACTTTTTAGGGAAATTATTCTCAATTTCCGTAATTTTTAGTAATCTTTTTGAAAAATTAGTAAGGTTTTGTTGGAATTGTTATAAATTTTGGTAAATTTGGTATGAATTTAGTATGTTTTTAGTGGAATTATCAAAAATTTTGAAAACATTGGTGGAATTTTTGCAAATTTTATTAATCTTTGATGGAATTTTTTAAAAATTCAATGTTTTTTTATGGAATTTTTACGAGTTTAGTAAGTTTTTAGTGAAGTTTATCCAATTTTATTAATTTTTGGTGGAATTTTTATAAAATTCAGTATGTTTTTGATGGAATTGTTAAAAAAGTTGATAACTTTGGTGGAATTTTTATTAACTTTAATCATTTTTGGTGGAATTGTTAAGAATATTGGTATTTTTAATAGAATTTTTATGAATTTGGTAAGTTTTTGGTGGTATTTTTTAAAAATCAGTAAGTTTTTGGTGGAATTATTCAACATTTTTGTAGCTTTTGTGGGAAATTGAAAAAATTTAATACGTTTTTGGTGGAATTGTTAAAAATGTTGGTAACTTTGAATTTTTCGAATATAGTAAGTTTTTCATGGAATTTTTATCAATTTTATTGATTTTGGGTGGAATTTTTAAAAAATTTAGTTTTTAGTAGAATTGTTACCAAATTTAATAATTTTTGGTGAAATTATATTCAATTTAATTAACTTTTGTGG